>OZ030391.1:10248600-10652352 GCA_964023965.1 Melinopterus prodromus | reverse complement strand
ATAACTCATTGGAGTTTATCAATAAGGTTAACAATATAAAATTAGAGGATGGCGAATTGTTGATTTCATTTGATGTTGCTTCACTGTTTCCTAGTGTGCCTATTCCGGAAACTTTGGAGTTTCTTAGGGAATTATTGTGCAATAACAACTTTGACCCGTCAGAAATAGATGAATATGTAAGATTGACTGCCCTTTGTATGTCTCAAAATTGTTTTCAAATAAACGGAAAGTTTTTTGAACAACTTGAGGGAACTGCAATGGGTAACTGTCTCTCGCCTTTTATTGCCAACTTGTTTATGAGCAGATTTGAAACCAATGTAAAGTCTATAGCACCATATTTCCCTAAGACTTGGGTTAGGTATGTCGACGATATTTTTGCCATTTTTGACACCAAGAAGTGCAGTATTCAAGATTTTCTTCTCGTTTTGAATTCTAAGTTCAACACCATTAACTTTACTGTAGAACAAGAAGTTAACGGCCAACTTCCATTTTTAGATACTCTGGTAGTCAGGAATAGCAAAAATATAATAGAAATTGACGTGTATCGGAAAGGTACTAACACAATCAGGTTTATCCCTAATGATTCGCAGCATCCTTTTCAACAAAAATTGTCTTTTATTAGTTGTTTAGTAAATAGGTTATTGAAATTTCCATTGTCCGCAGATAGATATCAGCAAGAATTATTGTTTATTAAGAATGTTGTCATATATAATGGGTACCCTGAGAAAATAGTTGATAGAATGATTAAGAAGCAGAATCAAAAAATGTATGTAAATCAAATATCTACTTTAAATACTTTGTCTGTAGAAAAGAAGAATTATGTTAAAATACCGTTCGATCGTGCATATACAAGGGGTTTGAGAAGTATTTTTACATCACAAAATCTCTGTTTAGCATATTCGACTCATAATAGCATAAAGAACCTTCTTGGAAACCCAAAGGATAAGGTAGATGTACTTGATAAATCTGGTATATATTGTATCAAATGTCATGACTGTGAAAAAGAATACGTAGGCCAGACTAGAAGAACAATTTTAACTAGGTTCAAAGAACAGGTAGCTCATTTTAAATATAATCGTTTTGAAAAATCTAGTGTGGCTCAACATATTTTAGACACTTTGTAAAAGCTGTGTCAAATAATAGGGAACTAAACAGCTTGGAAAGTATCTTTATTCACTTGAATAGAGATAAATTAATAAAGACAGGGGTCCTATACCTAGTTCGCCGTTGTTTGACCTGCTTTAATTAAAACTTGTTTTTTACGCTTCAATGATCAAAATTCACTGAGGCGTGAACAACAAATGGGTATATATAGGATAATGTTTAACATGGACGTCACTTCCACTAGTGATTTGCTTGGAGAATATCCAGTAAAGATACTATGAAGTGCTAATCTCTCTTTTTCTTTTTTTAGGTTCTACTGAAGATGGCAACATAGTTGCTGAAATACGTATTTAGGTTTCTAAAATACTTGTTGTGGTTAGGGGTTTATAATTTTATTATTAAGTTCGCCACAGTCTCCAAAATATTGTTACTAAAGTTCATGTTATTAAGGAAATTTGGCAATTGTTTGCAAGTATATTGTATAGGAATATCTTTTTTTTATAAAATTTATCATTTTTGAGTTTTTACCCGCATTTATTTTAATGGCAATTTAAATTGGATTTTATATTTTTTATCCCTCTGTTAAAAGTCAATGTTCATGCGTTTTAATAATTGCTTAGGTATAACTAAAAAATCTGATGTGGCCAGGCACATGACTTTATCAGACTATACAGCAGTGTCAAACGCTGATGTTTTGATAATACTGTCAATAATGATAATCATGCTATTGCTGAGGACGAAGGGATGATTGCTAAGATGATCAATGAATATTTTGTATACAGAATTAACGATGTCGTTAGTAACATAAGTGGTGTGCATGGACATGAATGTATTCTGAGAAACATCGACAAGCATGAAGCACATCAAACAGAGTTCGAAAGAGTTGAAGTGTTGAAGAGTTGAAGAGTTAAGTGGAGGTATAAGCGACATATCGATAAACGTTTTAAAGGATATAATGAGGGTAGCAGCAAACCGGGTTTTAGACGTAGTTTACGCGTCTTTAAGTTATAGATAACTTCCTGAAAATGGAAGCTGTCTATGGTGGATCCGATTCCAAAGATTCCAAAAACTAAAAAGTGGGAGGAGTTTCGACAGACCAACACAGTGTTGAGATCTAACAATTCGTGTGAAGCGGGTATAACTCTCATTAGTGCCGAATGGCTTCGATCTGTTGATAGAGGTAAACTTGTGTGTGCTATTTTCTTGGATTTGCGTAGGGCATTTGTAACTATTAACAGAACTCTTCTTATAAAAAAGTTGGGAAAAATTGGGTTTTCAGGAAAAGTTTTAGAATCGTTTGAATCCTATTTGAGTCACAGACTTCAATGCGTAAAATATGGCAGTTATGTGTCGATATTCTAAGTTACGATTTTGGTGTTCCGCAAGGAACCGTTTTGGGTCCTTTATTGTTTCATTTGTATTTTAATGACATTGTTACGTGTACATAAAATGTGGAATATGTTTGTTTGCGGATCTTATGAAGTTGTATATGTGGGGCAATGGCATAGATTAGAATGTAAAAATTAATTGTGATCTCGCTGCCAGGTACTCCTGGCTTTGTGATAATAGTTTATGTTTAAATGTTGTGAATGATGTAGTATTGGAAGGTGTTATGGAAATTAAATATTTAGGTATTATTTTGGATCAGCATTTGGATTTTAAGCAGCATTGTATTCATATTATCAGCATCTTTTTTTATGGTTTCTTCGGTGTTCCGGTAATTTTGACTAACCCTGTATACTCAGATCGACTAGGCATAAAATTATCTAGGTAGGTGGTCGAACGTAGTCTCCACTCTCCACCATCCAGTCTCCACCAACGTCGGACTTCGAAAACAGAGGCAGGTAAAAATTGAATGATGCATCTAATGACCTATGAATCGGTCGTTAACTAACAGTGGAGTGGTGAGATGCTCGGTGAGAGATATCTGCTCGTGGCCGTTGTTTGTCTTTCTTTTTCGAGTCGTTATCATTGGCCCATTGCTTGAAATTACGCTGGTGCGAGAGCAAGGGGAGTGCGTGGAGAACAAGGAGCGCAACGACATGGCGAGATCTTTCGTTGAATGCGTCGTTGATTACGTGGGGATAGTCTGTGTAGATCTTGTTTGTGAATTCGAGTAATGCCGGCTATTTTGTGGTTATTTTTGGAATTGGAAGATAATGCTTGGATCAGTGGATGGAATATTTGCTTTTTCGTTTACCTTATACCATTAGTATTAACATTTTTCCTTTTTTTATAGGAAGGGTGAGAGATATTAAACACGTAATTGCCAAAATGATTAAACAAAAATTGGTCGCCAGAATTCCATCATGATGGAACCATTCGAGTGCTAGATTGTAGGTACTAGCTTTGGGTTTCTCAATTTTTACAACGCTTAAGTGCTTGAAGATATTTTGCCCGCAGTGGAAATGACACGGAATATAACGTTTTCGAATTTCGGAAAACTATATTTTTTTCGATAATTTGAGAAAGAAAACGTGGGGCGGTCAATGCATGAACATTAATATGAATTTAAAAAGCTATCGGGTATGGAAGGGGTAAGTATTCAGTATTTTTCCACTGGGGAACTATAAGATTCTCGGAAAAATGGAATAAACCGTCCTTCTTCTTTCTACACTCTTCTTTACTTCGTTTTCAAAATATCTTAAAAATATACATCCCTTAAATAAAATAACTGTTTATTTGTGAATGTTAAAATTTGTAGTTACAAGCTATCGATTTCGGTCATTAGAGCATCATCAGGCTAATCTAAACGGCAAAGCATAGACAATACAATTTATATAAGTTTATGGTACAACCAAGTCACTCAAAGTCGAAATGTCAAAATGGTCTGTGAAATCAACATGGAGCGGCGAAGATTCGTGTCATTGATACAGTTTGTGTGTACGCTTCATGCGCAGTAAGTATAGACTATTGGAAAATTTCAAATAGATAGCGCTCAGTAAATTCACTGAATTCATTGATGATGTTGTGGCCATGTTTAATATTGTTCTGCATTACATATATTTCATAATAATCCATTTTTGAGTTCTTCGTATTATGTAGTATTAACTTATTTGTTATTACTATCCGTTGATCTACCAACACAGTTATCGAACATACGGTTGAAAAACTATTCCGAAACCATCTCATTGCAAACATGGAGAGTTTTCCTCTGAGAGCTCGCGGTGGCATGCTTTTTCAAGGTAATGATTTGAGTTACCAGTACATGTTATTAGCAATATTTTATTTAGGTAATTACTAACTTATTTGCAAAAAGGTAGAAAAGACTCAGTTTTCTGTTTCGTAAATCTAACAAAAACGCATCCTGAACAAAATTTACCATGTCAAAAATACAGTGTGATTTTACGAGGTAAGGACAGGTGTTATTATTGTTACGCACTGTATGCATGTCTGTGATGACACTAATGACTCTTTGGAAATGAGAATACTCCCAATTTGCGATTTTACTTTATCATACGCAGTATGTTAAAGTATTTTTTTCTTGATTTACGAATTTTAACGCCTTTTCTAAGAACAACAAAAACCGGTCTGTATACGTCATACCCTCTACATTGGAAAATTAACTCCGCGGGCTTGGAGTGCATGCAGATTCTTGATTTTATATAACTATGTGTCCACTGGAGATCCTGCAAAATTGCCAAATTTTGTGCTAAGTTGAACCATAATAATGGGCGTACTGTCTTTTTTGCTGTCTTTTTGCTGCTTTTTGTGCTGTCTTTTTGGGACGAAAATTACGTAACTATTTGGTATTGTATTAGATGTTTTTGATGTACTGGTGAGTTTGTTTTTAATTATTTCAGTATCGTAAACCTTCGATCTTGGTTAGTTTGGAACTAGATTTACTTGAAAGGTTTGTGAATTTTGATAATTTGACACACGATACTATGACCGATAGGTTGGATGTCATATAAATATCCATTATATTTTTTTTCCGGCTGTATGATGTTGCAAACACTAGATTCAATGTGCGTTTTTTCTTACATGAACAGTTTCGAATTTAATCTATTTTTGTTTAAAGGGTCCAAAATTGCAAACTTATTGACCTCTCTTGGACATTGATTGGTTCTGTGGCAGTCTTTTTATTTTAAAAAGTCTTCGACCATATCGAGTTTGTATTTACCAAAATACACATATCTGTATAAAATGTTCGACTTTCAATTGTGACTTATGACGCCATCAATTGTTTTTAATAGTAATATGGCAATTATGGACTTAAATAAAAAAGTTTCCGAGGAAATGCCAATATGAAAATACGTTATGGATAAAATTATTTGCCCTAAATAAGAAGCCGGATCAACAAAAGTTCGTCACGTATAAGGTTTTCAAAAAACGTCAGGTCAAGTGGAGTGCACACGCTTCAATAGAAGAAGCAACAAAAAAAAACGCAATAACCTAACATGATATGAAACTTTCAACCATCATATTTGCAGTCTGCGCAAAGAAATGTCTTTTTCTCGAAAAATTATTAGTGTAAGATCATACAAGTTCTATACTATTGTGAAGCCAATGAATAGATTTGTCAGTTAGAAAAACACCAGATTGACATTATGCAGAAATGTTGAGGATGTTTTTTTTCAATAACAAACCGTTTCAGAGCTTTTTGTTTTTCAATTTTACATTGTTGTGGGAGGTTGAGTTTCAATTCTTAACATTTTGATAACATGATTTTTATTAATTATTTGTTAATTGTACATTGTATATTGTATTACATAGGTCATTCAAGTACTACTTTCACAAACCAGTAAAATAGTCAGGCCTTTCGTCCAAGTCCATATCTCTTAATGGCACCAACAAAGCGAATACCTTCCCCCCCAAAAAAAAAACTAGCCCTCACTCAAATATCATAACAAAGTTATCAACAAAACATCCGCTAACAACAGCTGTCAACATTACAATACGACACTCATTCCCAGGTAAGTACGCCAACCCAAAACTCCCGATTTATCAAAATTGTAAAATCTGTGACAAATTATCCGGTGCAGCATATCTGGGTGTTTCAGATTCACCGATTCAATTCCACTCTTGATCGCAATCAATCAAGAGCACCGCGCATTCACTTTGACGCCCGGTGAATTTGTGAATTTGTCAAAGTGTGTCCGATGATGTTCGGGCAGGTATGCGGCACGTTGTGTGCGTCTGCCTTCGATGAAGCCGCCAGGTATGCGCCGAACGAACAGATGGTTCTGCCCTCGGTTTATCATTTCGGTAATTGCGCGTAGCAAATGAACGGACGGACTGACTGTATGGCGTTCGGCCTTATATTCCTCGTTTGGTTTTTTGTTTTGGTGAGCGGGCGGATCGTTTGGTTGGTGGTTGGTCGACCTCGGGCAACTTTTGAACAGCATATCTTCAGCCTCAAACTACTATACCTGCCTCCCATATGGCACGGTGACTAATACCGAAGGAATGAATCTATTATAACGCAATTAAAAATAACTGACATTTTTTAATGTCTCGGCGGACCGCCCTGAATACCTTCTAGAGATCACTATCGAGGTTTTTCTTAGCCGCTCGCATATATTGTCTTTTTTGTACTCATCAGTTGGTCGTCTAGTGGAGAATCGAAAGTTGACAGGTTGAGTGTGTCTATCGTTGATACAGGATGAACCCCAATCATAGACTAAGGATCGTTTATATACATGGTGATTAATAAATAAGCGTCAACAGAAGTGGGATACATTCATTAAGTCTGAGGAAAATAGACATACTGCTGGCTCGATGAGCTTTTCAATACCAGCAACGTGAATCTGGGCAAAAAGTGTTCCAGTCGATTTTTAGAGACGCATTTGTCTGCTATGGATACGGGGTGATGAAATTAAAGATTAATGTTAAAACTAGCAACGACGTTGAAATAAAATAAAGGTCAATTTTGTTTTACTGTAAGGTACTATAATATGATAAGGCAATCTAAATAAAATGATACCGATATTATGTGATGTTTGCCAGGCTGTGTGTCTATGGGATGTCGTTGAAGCGATAGGACTTAAATTTAGGTCTCGTATTAAATTTTTGCATGGTCAAGAAGTTAATTTATTTGCAGCAAATAGAAATGAGGTTCAATTCTGAAGAGATTACGAAACGTGCTCGCTAAACATTTCTTGCTACTTTCTCATTTCTGTTATCTCAGTTTCTTCTGGCTAACCAGCGATATATCACTCACAAAGCTCGGCTTGAGTCATATTCAAAACGTTGCTTCATATTTGCACAAACTCTGATATTCTCAATCAAATACGGTTTCTACAAAAGAATATCTCCAAAACTATTATTTGTAATTTTTTAGCTAAGTATTAAATTATCGTTTCATAAAGTAGCTAAAAAATTAAAAATTAGTACTTTAAGCCTAGCGGACGTAATCGTTTGAAATAAAACTTCTTAACAGCCTGTTGCTAGTATAAGCGACCATTGGTCACAAATTTTAAATAACAAAACAACCCGGACCTTTACAGTGGGAGTTGCGATGATAGATATCTGACAGCTGAAGAAGAACTTTTCACGAGGTGGTCTGAAGGACGAAGGTTTGAATTTGAATCAAATTGTCTCTTACAACGGTAATACATGTACTTTCCGCGCCACTCTTGTAATCACTTGTCTCTTAATGAATAGTATTTTAAAAGTGCATCGACAATATTTTAGGTTAGAGGTTAGGTTTGTGGTGAATTTGCTTATTATGAAAGACATCTGACTGCAATTAGAGAACGTTATTATTTCTCGAACAGCTTTGTATGTAGATTGTCTAAGCAAGTACTGTATCGTAGGGTTTCTACAAAAACCGTGGATAAAACCAATAAAATCAAGGTGTAAAAAGTATTTTCCTGTTAAAGGTAAAATTTAATTGTACTCAAATGCATATAAATATACACAATACAGCGTATAGCATATCTTATAATTTGATACGATACCTATATGGCCACTGAAATAAATTAATTCTCTTGAAAATTCATTGTAAGCTAATTAACTAAAAGTAGGAAACAATCTCCAAGTGGTTACTCAATTTAATTGTTTTGCTGAGAGCATTTAATAGAAGGTCTATATAAGTTCTTTTGTCTATTTGTGTGTTGAACTGTAAACCATTATTTCTTCAGGTAATTAGCATTGTGTTGATAGTTATTGAGTTTTATATTGATATTGCTTGGTTGTTTTAATACTGGTACAACCCAAAACAATCCAAAAATATGTATAATAAATATCACTGATCGCTACTGATTTGACGATTGAGATTTTTGACACGAATATAATAACACATATACACTGTGGGCCAAAAAAACGGTACAAATGTTCAATTACTTCTATTTCTTTGATTTTTGATTTTCTTTGAAGGACTAATTGCTTATGTTGTGAGGATTGAAAACATACTGTACTCGCAATTCCACTTCTTCTTAAAAAAAAAAAACAGCAAAAACCGATGTTTCAAAATTTCACCCTGTATGCAAAAAAATCAGCCTGTATTCGATGCAATAAAATCTCTGCTGTCCCTTTTGACCAAAGGAAAAAAAATCATTACCTGCTAATTTTATTACAGCTTGCATTTCACATTAAATTGACACGATGTTATCACAAATGTTGCATAGCCTAACACAAAGCAACATAACAACTGTGGATTGAAACGTCCTGTTATTGCGAATATGGTACGGTTTCAATCTTCACACTACAGGCAATTCGTTTTTAAAAGAAATATTTGAATTGACAAAATATTATAGGAAATACGAGTGATCAAAAATTTGTACCGTTTTTTTTGCCCACCGTGTATGTTTGCAGATTACTTAATAATATCAATTTTATGTCAACATAGCAGATTTCAATAATATAACTCATTATTTTTACATATTTATTCCAGGACCCTAAACCGCCTTTATCATTTAAAGATTGGTTGTCTAATGAACTTGTTAAGAAATTAGCAAGGAATTTAAGAACTCAGCAATTCCAAGCTTCTGATAGTGGCCCAAAAATTTTTTTGGTTGCTAAAAATGTTAATTTTTTGAAGAAAACGATTTATCGATAAATTATTTTCAATTTTCGTCCATTATCTGTTTTCTCCACGGGAATTATAGATGATTAGTGTTAGTAAAACCGGGTCCAAGTGGATGAATTTGTTTTACTAATTCTCTTGTGCCACCCTTGTAGTCAAATTACGGCCTCGTATTTTATTCTTGGGTTGTGCTTTTTTATTTTGCTGTTTTCCAGTTCATATTCTTTGAGATCTTTACAATATTGTCTACGTAATTTTTACTAGGTAATAAAATCAAATTGTTGAACCAATTTTCTTGGCTAACAGAAGCATATCTGCATAATCGATCAAAAGTTATAGTGAGGAACCAACTGGAGGGTAAAAATGTAGTTCAAAATGCAGATAACCATTATAGGTAGATTTGGCTAGCAAGTAGCAACCAACTACAATCCTAAAGCCAGTTGAGGAACAAGAAAAACACAACAATTTTCTTTTTCTCAATAAAATCCGTCACATTCATCGCTAATGTTCAGGGATAAAGGATGCAGTCCAGACAAAAAGCACAGTATACATTAAAATACCCCGATTTCGGTGATATTTTTAAGTCACCCCCGTATACAAGTCGGTCGGGGGTGGTAACTTTGCGGTCGTGCGTTCTGGCTCCGCCAGCTAGATGTATGTGTGCTAGGGGAGCACCGAGTACCAGTCATATGAGCCGCAAATCATCGGCCGGAATTCCTAAACGCACCCGCTTCCGGCCGAACATAAATCCCAAACCGGAACCGGCAGATTGCCTTGCTCTGTTCACTAGGTCACGTGATTCCTCCAGATTACCACCCTCCCTGGCCCTCCCACAGGACCGGCGCTAAGCCCGTTCAGCGCGTTCCCCAGAACCCGGTCCGGCGCTTTAGAAAGCCCACAGTGGTAAATTTTGGACTTTTGGATGTTCAAAATTGTTATTTTTTGGAAATGAACTGAAAATAGTTGAAACATGTGTAGTGTTGATTCTGAAATCTTGTGAGTATGATAATATTAGATATGCGAATACAGGAAAAATAGTGAAAACTTATAGGGCGTATTTTGAGGGTGGTTTAGATACAAATTTAGGTGTTAAGTTTCGGAACTTAACCTAGTGAGTACAAAAATACCGACCCTTTCAGTATACGAAAATAGTAAAAATAATTGTAACAATGGGATTGTTTTTGACAGGGTTGAGACTGAGAAATTAAGTGTGTGTTAAAACTCTGAAACCATGTGCATATGATAATATTATAATTGCAAATACACGTAAAATGTCTAATCTAAGTACCATTAGGATTGTATAATATCATTATATCTGTAAATATAACCAGTTCTATTCTAGGTTCATTTTCTGGTTATATGATGTACTATAAAATAAGCCATACTGAAGTCATGACAAATTTCATTTTTGAAATGTACCGAAAGTAGTTATAACTTCACTCAGTTTCAAAATTTCAAAATAAAACCTAGGTCGTGTGTGGAGGTATTGGATAGATATTTAAAAATAAAACATCTTTCCTTCGAAGGAAATTTTACTCATCATATGGTTTACGAAGTCTGTATGTTTTATAAACAGTTTTTTAACGAAATGTTTTTATTAAAATATCTATCCCATGATACCACATGACCTAGGTTCTGGCTATAAATTCCACACCTATGCAGCTATTACTTCTTTCGGTGTATTCTGTAAATCAAAACTGTTAGATACGTCAGATATTTTTATAATATGTAAATTAGTTTCCTGAGCGCCTATGACATCGTACAGGGTCATTATAATGGATTGTAGACGAAGTAGGCAGCGCCCATGTTAGAAAATGTTTGCCGCTATACAGAAACAACTGTCAAACTTGAGATAGGTTATGCAACCAATTTAACTTTTGCGTGCACAATAGTGGTATTCCTTATTCCTGTTCAGAAAGTCAATATTACATTCATAAAATAAAATAAATATTGATGGTTTACTTGAGGATCAAACAAAATTAGAAATAATCCTAAATAGTTGTTTGTCTCAGGTGGTTGCGAAGAAGTGCGTTTATGTAGAGTTCGTACTGCGGCTGAAAATTTGACGATCTATGCTAGACACCACGACGCAAAACTTCTAACGCATTCCGCATTTCTTTATTTGGTGGAGCTGTCAATATTTTTATAGTATCTTCGTCCACTTCCTGTTGTTCACATTCGGTTTGGGAGATTGAAAACATTACAGATTAACAAATATCATCTTCTATAGGACTCTTCGCGGTAGTTACGGCGCATATGCTGATGTGCCAAAATGAATGACCGCTCGATTCACAAAAAATAAACATAGGTTATTTGATTTTACCGCCTCGGTTCTTCGCCGCGCGTTTATTATGTTGCTTATTCGTTGCCGAACGCAAGAACCGACTTAAGAAAACGTGATAAGATAATCCGATGTGATGATTCCAATAAGCGGTGTTTTTCCTATGTGGTAATATACAGCCGGCACGTTTTTACTTTATCATACGCAGTATTATAAAGTATTGTAATCGTGCCGAAAAAAGAAATTGAGATTTTAGCGGAAAGAGGTCTTTTTGGGTCCCCTGAACATTTTTGACCAAGGTACAAAAAAATGTCTGTGTGTGTGTGTGTGTGTGTGTGTGTGTGTGTATGTGTGTGTGTGTGTATGTGTGTGTACCCGTTTTTTGTGGAGACGATTCCGGAGAAACTGCTAAAGGTATCGGGCCGAAAGTTCATATTTAGAAGTTTCATGACTAAACTTAGAGCTGAAAAGCTTTTGGTTCAAAAGGGTCCAAAGGAAGTGGCTGTTGCCTCTAAGCATTTTTCAAGGATTTTGGAAATGAGCTGCCATTTGTGTAATTTCGTCAAAATAGTTAAATAATAAATTAAAGTAGAGGAAATTTTGAATAATTTATGCTTATGATATTTTTTGGTAAAATTAATAGTTTAGCTTCAATACCAAATTCTATTTGATCAAGATCGGTCGCATCTGCATTGATATGAAACTCCATAGTAGCCTGGATTTGACAAACAATTCTTTGTGCTGTCACCACAGAAATGTCTATGGCTGTCACACCCGAAAACAGCTGATTTCATCAGAGGTTGGAGAACCGCTATAGAACGTAGCCGTTCTAGTGCGCCAAAGTACAACATACAAATTTCAAATAAAATAAGTTCACCAATTTGACTGTTGGTTGATAAGAAATACCAACCCGTTGTTATAACTAATTCTAAAAACGTTAAATTGAGAACATTGTAAATAAAGTATAGCGTTGAGTGTATGACATCTACAGTGTCAGAATTTGTAATTCTGTCAGAATTTGAATTAGCTTTTTAAACTTGGCGTTTCGTAGATGTGGTAACAACCTAAGATTTCCCATACAGAAATATAACCATTTCTTAATTAGGCCAGGCTCACATGCGACGGCGACGCTTCGCCTTCGGTGACGCGCCGCATCACCGCTCGTCGCGCTATTCCGTACTTTCGGCACTTGTGACATAAATAACTATTATTCTAATGACAGTAGGTAGTGTCAAAAGCTGATGCTTTGACAATACCTACTGTCAATAGTATCAAAATATCTGTCAAATCTTGGCTAACTAGTTTAATTTGAATGCAGACACGATTTATCTCAATCAAATAGATTCTCATGCAGCTAAACTATTAATTTTATATATTGTATGATAAAGTCATGTGCCTAGCCACATCAGATTTTTGGCAAAAGTGATAGCAATAAGCGATTGATAACATTAACTGTGATTACAATAAGCGGCGTGCAACCCCAATAAGCGTATGACGTATGACATATTATGACATTCATATCTAAGTGGTTATATCACCAGGTAAGTAGGCAATCAAGGAAATTCTCTAAAATTTGCTTCTAGTTATTGCAAAAAACTGTATGCTTAATTAAACACCAAATTTTAAAAGAAAAAGAAAATTTTACATATAAATCTAAGTCTCATCCTCAGATAATCAGGTGATATTAAAGTTTACTCAAACGACATTCAGGATGACAAACTAACACCATCACTTGGTAACAAATTACTCAACACAACAATCGAGAATTGACTCGAAAATGAGAAATTAGTACAACCATCTACGTCGGACTTTGGCCCGTTACTGTACGTTATCTAAATCTTCCCTGGTGGCAAACTAATTGGTTTTAAGTCCTTTGGTTATCTAAGAACATGTTTATGTCACTTAGGATTAAATTGGTCCATACCGCTAAAATAATTTTGAACCGCTAGGTTCGTATTTTCCACCACTCTGCTGCACCGCAAAAATGTACGCCGGTCCTGTTCTTCATTACCCCGCGTTCACCCCGCGCGCACCTACGCAGTAGCAGCACCCCTAAAATGCGCTTCGACACTCGACACCCTTGCTTGAGCCACGTGGGGTGGCTTTGCATTTAATACGTACAACGCACGCGTTCAATTTTGCATTCGCAGTGTGCTGTTTTGCATGCGTTTGTTGTATGTACCGAGTTTGGAGGCTTTGAATTCGGTTTGCATCTGCCAGAAAAACCAATATCGGCGGCGGGGAAACTATTCCACTGGTTATTCAATGGGGTTGTGAGTAATGCGAGCGATCCAGAAGGGAGCTATTCAGTTGTCCCATCAAATTACACAAACATATTTGTTCGGCGGTATTATCAAGGCTGCATAAACATGGTGCCCCTTGAGAACTATGACAATTTTTGTTTGCGCATCGGTTGGTAGATTGTTGGTAGATTGTTTTTGTTGTCGTTGTTGATATGTACCTAAAACAGTGATTTAATAGACACTCCTTTATAATGTACCCAAGCGTACTTACAGTTTACGCAATTTAATCGTTATGGACGAGCGTCCAAATATACAATAAGGCTGGAATTGTTGAGGAAATTAAAGAAAAAAACATGTAAATATTATTATAATAAACTTTGCTCCGTTTCAATAAATGAAAATATTAATGTAAGGCATTCCTACCAATATTTACTGGAATATCGGCAAAGTTTCAAAAAAAGTTGCTACAAACATAAGTTTGTAGCTGACACTCGAAAATGAGATTTTTGCTAAATTTATAAGTGCCAATATCTCGAAAACTAAAGCTAATTTTACCAGTGTGATATTGCGATATTCTAAAGTCAGGACAATTGACTTATCAACCCTTCAAGGGCTGACGATGATTTATGGGACATATGTATATGGCAGAAATTGAAGACCAAACTTGGACGTGTCCATATTGTCCAATATTAAGCAAACGGTTCTAAACGTAAAATTTATACTTTATGCACTATATTTGTACACTGAACAACATGGTGTTATACAGGGTGATACAGGGTTTTTATTTTTAACTTTTTCCGGTCTTGGGCGTTATTTGGAAGAAAGAAGCATTCACTTACTAGGGAAATGATTGTGGAAAACAGTTCACTGATAATTCTAGAAGTTTGATCTTGTTAGTGAAAAAACACAGACACTGTCGACTTTGGGATTTTTTGTAGGTTGATTTTGCCAATGCTGTTTTGGCAGTCTATTTCTGTCAGGTTGGAGTCCTAAATTTTATTTTTCAATGTATCAAACATTAAACGAACACTTTTGCTAAACAAATGTGGTCAACTTTGATCTGGACTCTGATCACTCCGCTATACTAATGACTGTAAGTGAAATGATAATCAAAAAGGAATGTACCCCAACCTCGATCAATAAAACTACAGACTGGGTACGCTTTAGAAACGAGCTTGAAAACACAATAAAGCTAAATATCCAGCTTAAAACCAGAGATCAGCTCTACGTAGAAGCCTAGAACTTCACCAACACCATCCAGAAAGCCGCCTGGAACAACACTAAAGAAATCACTCACAGAACTATTGGTAATAATTCTCCTATGAAAACTAGAGAAATGGCCAAACAAAAAAGACAAGCTAGAAGAAGATGGCAGCAGTCACGAGATCCAGCTGACAAAACCATACTTAATTGTTGTGTATGTGTCGTCTTGGAACGAAAATATAATGTCTAGTTTTTCTTATTTCTGTGCGCATGTTCATTGTAGGTATATAAATCATCATGTACAATGCTGTGAGACCATTAATAAAGAGCCACTCAAGTTTACATGCCGTGTTTTAATAGTGGAGTATTAGCAAGTGAAAGCAGTAAGTAATATACGAGATAGAAGACATCACAGTGGCGACGAAGTTAAATTGGAAAAATGCCCAACAACGAACCACCAAATCCAGCTGTGGCACCACGTGCAGTTCCAGTCGTCGGACAACTCCGAGAATTCTCGCTGTCCACGGACTGGTCAATTTTCAAAGCCCGTTTACAAAATTATTTCGAGGCCAATGAAGTAAGGACTGAACGTAAGCGTGCAATTTTATTAAATACATTCAGCGAAGAGGCTTACAAATTAATCTACGATCTATCGATGCCCGTAAAACCGGAAGATAAGACCTACGATGACCTGGTATCCATTTTCGACAAGCATTTTCAACTGCAAGTACCAGTTTTTGCAAATCGGTTTAAATTTTAGAACGCCGTCAAGATGGAGGAGGAAGCTGTTCCTGAATGGTGCGCTCGAATTCGAGGATTGGCAGTTCAATGTGATTTTCAAGCGGAACAGATCGACAATATTTTGCGCGATAAATTCGTTACTGGATTTAACGCTGGGCCAGTAAGAGATCGTCTGTTCGAAGAAAAAAAGGAAGTTACGTTTACCGAAGCCGCATCATTGGCAAGCACAAAAATGGCAGCTCAAACTAGTTTGCTGGTGCAAACCGGAAACGTGAAAATGGAACCAATCCACCACATTCGCTCATCGGGGGAGCAAAATCAGCGAGGTAGCAGCCAAACTCGTAAGATGTCGGACTACAATTCTAGCCGTTCACGTCCACCGCAGCAGCACCGACCATCGTACGAGTTCCAGCAGCGGGAGGTGTGCAAGGTTTGCGGTAGAAAAAATCACTCGTCCGACATGTGCAGGTATAAACTGTATTCGTGCCATAATTGTCATAAACCCGGTCATCTGGCTCCCATGTGTAATAAGAAGGAACATAATAATTTTTTTTTCATCTGAATCTGAATTGTTTTGTATTTCTAAATGTAAGGTAAATTCAGCACCAATAATTATTACTGTTCAAATTAACAGAATTAATTTTAATTTTCATATTGATACTGGCAGTAGTATTTCAGTTATTTCAGAAGATTTTTGGCGAAATAATTTTTCAAATTTTAATTTAAAGTTTTCAGAAAAAGATATTTATGTATATAATGGAAATAAAATTTTTAGTTTAGGTTATTTTAGAGTGAATATTATTTATAAGAATTTATCGAATTTTGTTGATTTATACGTTATCAAAAATGGTGGCCCGCCTATTTTAGGTAGAGATTTTTTATGTTTATTTAGTTTAGGAATTAGTGAGATTAATTTTTTTAATGTACCAGAGGATATTGGATCAATAATTAATAGATTTTCAAAAGTATTTTCTACAGGTTTGGGCACTTTTAATAAAGGAAAAGTTAATTTAATTTTGAAGGATAATGTAAGTCCAAAGTTTTTTAGGCCACGACCTTTGCCATTTGCATTACAAGCTAAAGTAGAGCTAGAGTTGAATAAGTTGCTAAAATTAAATATTTTAGAACCAGTGGATTATTCCGAATGGGGAACACCTATTGTCCCAGTTATAAAAAAAGACGGTAGCATCCGTATTTGTGGGGATTTCAAGGTCACACTAAACGATAAATTACAAATTGATAAACATCCTTTACCGAGGATCGAAGATTTATTTATTAAATTACAAGGAGGTAAACAATTCACAAAATTAGATTTATCAAATGCATATCAACAATTATTATTGACGGAAGAGTCAAAGCAGTTAGTGACTATTTCCACGCATAAAGGGTTATACAAATACAATAGGTTACCATTTGGAGTCGCATGTGCTCCTAGCAAGTTTCAAAAAGTAATGGAAGGTTTATTACAGGGTTTGGAAGGAGTAATTTGTTTTCTGGATGATATATTGATAACTGGTCAAACCCGAAAACAACATTTAAATCGTTTAACAAAAGTTTTAGAAATTTTGCAAGGTTCGGGTTTAAAGGTAGGCAAAGAAAAATGTTTATTTTTTCAAGATAGAGTTAATTATCTTGGATATTCTATTGATGAACATGGGCTGCATACTTGTCCTGATAAAATTAGTGCAATTTTAAATGCTCCTAGCCCCTCTACAGTAACACAATTAAAATCTACTTTAGGGCTGATAAATTATTACGGAAAATTTGTAAAGGATCTTTCCACAATTTTGCAACCATTGTATAATTTGTTAAAAAAAGATGTCAAATGGGTGTGGTCTCAAGATTGTGAGAGGGCTTTTACTAGAATAAAAAAGGTCATGTCATCAGCTCCTATTTTGGTACATTTTGACCCTAATAAGGAACTTAGATTGACGTGCGATGCCTCAGATTATGGACTGGGTGTTATGCTTTCTCACATTATGCCAGATAAAAGCGAACAGCCTATTTCTTTTGCATCTCGTACCTTAACGGACAAAAAAATATTCTCAAATTGAAAAAGAGGGGCTCGCAATCATATACGCTTTAAATAAGTATAACCAATATGTATATGCACGACATTTTATTTTGGTTACTGATCACAAGCCATTAGTGAGTATTTTTCATCCCAAAAAGGGAATACCACAATTTTCAGCCAATAGGCTGCGCCGCTGGGCGCTAATTCTATCAAATTATCAATATTCAATCCAATATGTAAAATCAAATGACAACAAAGCTGATTTTTTATCACGATTACCTTTGAGTAATGATACATTATCACAGGCCGAATTGGATAATGAGAATGTAAATTTTGTGAATTATTTTAATAATGATGATATAAAAATTGATCATAAGCTGATACAAGAAGAAACAAAAAGTGATAAGATTTTAAACCAAGTTATTCATTTTACAAAACTTGGCTGGCCAAAGTTAAACAAATTACCGGTAGATGTAGAACCATTTTACAATTTTAAAAGGGAATTTTCTATTGAAAATAATTGTTTATTGTGGAACAATAAAATTTGTATTCCACTAAAACTTAGAAATCATATTTTAGGAGAATTGCATAAAAGTCATTTGGGTATTGTTAAGATGAAAAGTCTTGCTCGTTCATATATTTGGTGGCCCAATATGAATAAACAAATTGAAATAATGGCTTCTAATTGTGAGTCATGCAAATATTATAGAGATAATCCCGCAAAAAGTACTATTAAGTTGTGGGAATGGCCTAAACAACCTTGGCATAGAATCCATATTGATTTTATGGGACCAATGAAAGGTAAATACTACTTAATTATTTTAGATGCCTTTTCAAAATGGATAGAGGTTTTTCCTACGAATACTATTAATACTGAATTTACAATTAAAGCATTACGATTGACTTTTGCTAGGTATGGTTTACCAAATGTATTGGTATCGGATAATGGTACACAATTGGTATCTGGCCACATGAAACTTTTTCTAAATAAGAATGGCATTAAACATATCACTACTGAACCTTTTCATCCGCAGTCTAATGGAGCAGCCGAAAATGCCGTTAAACAAATTAAAAATGTTTTAAAGAAATCTTTACTAAACAGCCAAACGGCTGATATAGATATAATCTTAGCTAATTTCTTGTTTGATTATAGAATTACGCCACACTGTACGACAGGGAAATCGCCTGCATTCTTGTTATTCGGGCGACAACTCAGGACAAGATTCAGCTTATTCAGGGAGGAAAGGATAACGGATAGAAGGGATAGGAGTGTTGAGCGCCGAGTAGCAAGGATGCAGACGAAACAAAAATATTATTTTAAGGGTAAAGTTAATTTGAAGTGAATGAAGAAGTTTTAGTTAAGGATTATCGAAACATTAACAAGCAGAATTTTCTGAATGGAGTTATTGTCAATCGAATAGGTGAATGTATGTATAATGTAAGGGTGTTGGAATTGGATGTAATATGGCGACGGCACGCTAATCAAATTATTAAAATTCCTCAAAATAGAAGTTCAGCGTTGCCGGTTGTATCCAACTCCAATACCGAACCGGAAGTTAGAAATAATATTGTAAATGATGATATGACCGAACCAACCATTCGTAGATCGGAAAGGAAACGTCAAGAACCGAATCGGTTACAAATTACTTAATTGTTTAAATTATGAGTTGTATACTGGTATATTTATGTTGTATGTATTTTGGTTTTAAGAAGAGAGGTGTTGTGTATGTGTCGTCTTGGAACGAAAATATAATGTCTAGTTTTTCTTATTTCTGTGCGCATGTTCATTGTAGGTATATAAATCATCATGTACAATGCTGTGAGACCATTAATAAAGAGCCACTCAAGTTTACATGCCGTGTTTTAATAGTGAAGTATTAGTAAGTGAAAGCAGTAAGTAATATACGAGATAGAAGACATCACAATAAATCTCAACAACTTAAACGCGAAAGTCAAAAACTAAAAGTGGTATCATTGGATGCCTTCTTAAGTAAATTGACTCCCGATAAAGAAACAGATTACTCGCTGTGGAAAGCAGCGAGGAAATATAAGAGGCGAGTGGCCCATGTCCCACCTATAAGACGAAGAAACGGTACCTGGGCAAGAGACAATAAACAGGAAGCTGAAATTTTTGTAGAACATCTTACAGAAATCTTCCAGCCCCACAATATCGAATCAGAGCCAATCACGAATGAAGGTATAACCTATGAAGGAGAAGCCATACAGCTAGTTACTCCAAAGGAAGTTGCCAGAGAAATCCAGACAAACCTGAATCCAAAGAAGGCACCTGGATATGATCTTATCACAGGAGAAGTTCTTAAGCAACTACCTAAGAAATGTATTGTTATGCTGACGTATCTAATAAATCCATCGTTCAGATTAAAATACGTCCCACATGCCTGGAAAGTAGCAGAAGTTGCTGTGGTACCAAAACTAGGCAAACCACCGAACGAGGCAAAATCATATCGCCCAATATCACTGCTACCAATGATATCGGAGCTACTTGAACATTGGCTTCTAAAGAGAAGGAAACCTATCATTGAGAGAAAGGGACCAATTCCTAATCAACAATTTGGTTTTAGAGAAAAACATTCCACTATAGATCAAGTCCATAGAATAACATATATCATAGAGAAAGCATTAGAAGAAAAGGTTATTTGCTCAACAATCTTTCTTGATGTGACACAAGCTTTCGATAAGGTTTGGCACGAAGGATTGATACACAAACTAAAGACTATGCTAACATCCTATGTATCTGATGGACTATTCAGAATAAAACAGATCTATGAATACTTGGAACTAAAGGAAGTACAAGCTGGTGTACCCCAGGGTAGTGTATATGGGCCAATTCTCTATCTACTAAATACAAGTGACCTACCACACCTGGGAAATGTAACAGTCGCCACATTCGCAGATGACACGGTTCTAATGGCAATGGGATCAACTATTGGAGAATCTACTAGGAATCTTCAATAAGGTAGCAATAAAGTATATAAATGGACCAAAAAATGGAAGACCAAGCTCAACGAACTGAAATCTGTCCAGATTAACTTTACAAAGAAAAGAATCGAGGACATACCTCATGTCAAGATTAACAACGCCATAGTTCCATATGCGAACACTGCAAAGTATTTGGGTATACGGCATCCAGCTTTGGGGTTGCGCGAAAAACTCCAATATACAAGGAATCCAGACTTTCCAAAATAAAGTACTTAAGAAATGGTTAACGCTCCTTGGGACATACGGAATAGTGACTTGCATCGTGATCTTTGTTTCTCACAAGTCATCCCAGAGATAAAAAGATTCGCCACGAAGCATGAATCTCGCCTAAATCATCACGTCAACGTAGAGGCCATGTAGCTACTGGACAACCAGAATCTAGTGAGAAGACTAAAAGGAACTAAACCCTTCGTACTAGTGAACCAGTGAAATGTGTAAAAAGTAGAGCACATTGAGTGAAGTGTTAGTGCTTCTTATTTAGGACAAAGAAAATATAGGACATCAGTGGATAACCAATTAGAGACAAGTACCTAGTTTTAAGAATTCAGATTTAAATGGATGGTTAATCTTTTAGATTAGTTTCAATATGATAAGCACGTTAAGCTTATTAATGAAAAAAATTGAAATCTGGTTAGCTCTTATAAATCTAAAAAAATAGTGACTATAATAATATGTAAAATTACCGTAACACATATTTTTTGATTATTTTAACAAGTATGTGTAATATGCTCATTTCTAATTCATTGGAAAGTACTTTTGGTGTTTCAATGAAATATATCGGACATATTCACCTTTATTATGAAAGTAGGACGTACCAACAAAAAAAAACTTTTTTTATGTGAATTCAACCTTAGGCCTGCATTATTCACAATGGAATTAGCTGTCAATCAAATTACTCGAATACTAAAAAGAAATTCATAACAAGGTCAATATTTAGAGTAAATATTTTGTCGAGATTTAAAGGGTATGCATGCCCAAAAGTTCGTGAAAATTGCTATGGATAGCCTATAAAGCAATAAACTTGAAAATTGAGTTTTTGTGCAATCGTTTTCAGTTCGGCGTGATCACATAACCACAGAACATTGTAAACTTCCCCCGTAGAAGAAACCACGGCAACCGCCGAAACTTAACTTCCTTCAAGCGAGGGGAAGTGGGAAGGGCGCCCACGCACAGCGGACCTTGCGGTAGTACGGCGATATTTTTTGCCCCGTTTTCTATAAATCGCCCTTTATGGGATTTGTGTACCCCCGCTTATATAGATATTTATTACTTACCGAGGCGTAAATCAACAAAACGGGCGGTTTTCTCGTTATAGGTTAAAGCGTTGCCCGCGCTCCGAGCCGTGATATAACGCCCGACGAGACGTGCGTTCGCTTTATTTATCTGTGACGCGAGCCAATTTGGTTACTACAACATCCAGATTAATTGCGAACCTAACGGCATTACTCACGATCACACCTGATAAAACGGTATATAAAACTCGATATGCGCCATGCTTTTTGCTTAGAGGATGGTACAGTTTGGTCCGAACGGATAATGCGTTCCGAAGAGACAAAACAGGAAGGATGGAGGATAACGTGGAAAACATGAAGCATGAACGCTCGAATGATGTATGCCTGCTTGAGTTTACCTATGGTATGCATAATATATAGACAATATAATATATTTGACTTATACGTTACATATTTTATCTTATGATTTTACTTTTTATTTCAATTAGAATTTAAAACAACACTGGGATGAAGAAAGAGAGAGAAAAGTTAAAAAGTAATTTTAAAATTGGATTAGCTCACTGTCAAAGTGATCAACCTTTCATTGAAATAATAAATAAAACAACAAATAAAAAACAGTACATAAACGAGAAATGTGCCTTAAAGAATGTTGCACTAGTATCAGAGAATAACCATAACTGTAACTTAGTGGGGACACCTTGAGAGTAACAATTTTTCGTCACAAAACGTCTTATTTACGTGTCTATACCCCCCACTTAATGGAAAACGCGAGTAGCCACGCCTCAAATGTCTCCTATTAACATTGAGAATGTAAATAAATTGACCACGTGCGACTGTGATTGGACTATGCGATGCGACTTCCCATTTAAATGCAAAAAGTAATGAAGTGCGTCCATATTTAGAAGAAATGTTAATAAAAAAAAAATACTAAAATGCAAAAACATTGTACAGTGTTATTATTGGACAAATTTATGACAAGAAATTTTGGTATATGTAAAATAATGTTATTTAAGTATTAACTTTATAAGCCCAACGATTGCTTGTTTTCTATAAATCAGTATAGCAGCATCGTGCAAAAACTCTGCACATATGCGAGATGAAAACGGAGCCATTTATATTTGCTTTTTACCCATTAAAACCAGAACAAGGATGTTATTTTAAAACTTCCCACCCTAAATAAGTTTTAACACGATGACATTAGGACGTTGAGAAAAAAATCCGTGTATATGTTATGGACCAAGTGATTAATAGGGCAATGTGAAAAATGCCCGGGCAATATGAAAAATGCCCAAAAAGCCGGGCAAGATGATTAAAAAAATTTAAATTATTAAATTGCCCGGGCATTATTCACAATGCCCTGTATTTACTGAGCAGGATGATTAAAACATGTTTCTTTTTATGGATTTTTTTATTTCAGTATTTTTACAATAATAAAAGCAAGTTTTACTCCAGTAATATATTCAACATATGTTACAAATTAACAAAATTCATATTTTGTCTGAATTAAACCTTCAGAAATATACAAAAAGTCAAAGTATACTTGAGTAATAATATACGTATAAGTTAAAATAAAACAAAACTGATATCCTAAATAAATATTTCAGAACAAAAAGTCAACTTTATACTCTCAAGTCTGAAGTAACGTAATAAAACATTGAAAATTGACAAAACTCATACAAAAACTAAATAAGCAATCAAAAATATGTGTCCGTGGATGTGAAAAGGGACCAGTCAGTTGTCCGTTTCTAGTTACGCAGATAATCGCAAATAAAGTTAAACTGGTTCAAAATACACATTTTTGTTCTATTCGCTAATTAGTCTCTTTATTGTGTTTTTTATTAGATGTGTTCGTCTGAAACCCGTCTGCGGTTGGAAAAGCATGAAAAAATTGCGTTTTTGTTGCGAAAGAAAAGGGGACTACTTGCCGATATTTTATATTTTACCATATTTTAGCTACTTCCCAGAGTGCAATCGAGTAGAAATTTTGCATATGGACAGATTTCTGGTGATAATGCATGAATCAATCTAGAAACAGGAAACTTTATCAAAATTTTGAAATATTAACCTATCGTGTTAAAATTTTGCATGTGGGCTGATTTCCGGTTACATTCCGGTTCAATCAGTAAAAAAAATCGAAAACTTGTCCAAAATTTGAAATTTTTTTGAAAATTAGTCCAATAGTTATGTGTTATATGTTAGACTATTTTGTAGACCCTAGGCCCATGGCGCCACATATGCCTTGTTTCGTCCTAATTTAGAAAGGTTGTTATCTGTTAGCTCAACTACAGTAGTTAGAATATTCCTTCCATGCTTCCATCTCGGTCAACATCCGGCACCCGAACTCTTACTCTACCACCTACTTTAGCAGCGTGAAATTTGGTACTTGAAGTACAAAGCATATTCTCGGCTTGTTTTTTAGATTATATAAAGTCATAGCTCTAGTATTTTTTTACAAATGTTTGCTTGTTTTCCAAAATCGGACTGTAATGGCGTCTACTACGACTGCCATTACTGATAATCAGAACGCACGTTTAAGCTGGCCACAAACACAAACAAAGTTTTATGTTTCAGAATTTGTGTTCGCAAGCGGATGCACACAACCTATACTAATGTTATAGATGAAAGACAAGTTTGTTTCATTTCCGAAGAGAATAGCAATACCCAGTTGGGATAACGAATTTAGAAACCGAATTCGGAAAACAATTGTGTGTGGCAACCTTTACAGCGATCATGGTCGGTTTGAATTCGTCGTCGCTCTGACGACTTAGGTAGCCGTCTACTGCTTACTCACCACGACACTGTGATATTTATCAAAGTGCCCAACACAATTTAGCAGTATTCATAAAGCCCGGGCAATGTGATTATACAGGGTCCTGCAACTAAGCTCCCGTCTTCTGTAGCTCACTTACTCATTAAGCTAAGAGTTTGACATTTTGCAGGCTTACCCTGTACTTCAAGGTACAATTCAAGAAAATATTTTTTATTATACAGGGTGTTCCAAAAATGTGCAACGCCATGATAATATATTTTTTTAAATTGCATGCTACACATTTTTCTACACATTTGGAAGCCTTTTATGGTTGCCTACATATCACCAAAATTTTATTGAAATCGGTTGAGTGACCGCAGCGGAAAAAAATAAAAACAAAAAAAAATTGATTTTGCATCGTAGGCTTTAAAAATCAATAAAAACCACAAAATGCACCTCGTTAATAAAATTTTGCGACGTGCTTATTAAGTTAGATGTAATAGTCTCGTTAACCAAGTGACATTGATCCAAATTATACAGGGTGACCAAAATCGAGTGTCAAACCTGTCAAACTTCAGCGTGTTATTGTTCTTATTTTAAATTGGAACCCATAAATTTTTTTATGTGAAATGATGCAGAATTAAAAAATAAACATTGTTTCTAAATACAACCCCATAACAATTCCCAATATTTTAAAACTTATTCGCCAAAAACTCATTTTTCAACGTTTCCAACGGCAATTTTAGATAATAAATGTCGTACGCGGCTTTGAAAAACAAGTTATTTCATAAAAAATAATAGACGTATTTTAGATTTGAGTGTACTTAATTAAGTGGTTATTCAAATGCTAAATTTACTGCATAATTTACCTATAGCGGTAAGGACGGAAATGTGGCTATAGGTAAATTTTGCAGTAAATTTAGCAATTGAATAACTACTTAATTAAGTACAGTAAAATCTAAAATACCTCTCTGCGTTATATTTTATGTAATAAATTGTTTTTCAACGCCACGCACGATATTTATTACCTAAAATTGCCGTTGGAAACGTTGAAAAATGAGTTTTTGGTGAATAACTTTTAAAATATTGGGAATTGTGATGGGGTTGTATTCAGAAACAATATTTATTCTTTAATTCAGCATCGTTTTACCTAAAAAAAATTATGGGTTCCAATTTAAAATAAGAACAATAGCGCGCTTTGAAGTTTGACAAGTTTGACACTCGATTTTGGTCACCCTGTATAATTTGGATCAATGTCACTTGGTTAACGAGACTACTACATCTAACTTAATAAGCACGTCGCAAAATTTTATTAACGAGGTGCATTTTGTGGTTTTTATTGATTTTTAAAGCCTACCATGCAAAATAATTTTTTTTTTGGTTTTTATTTTTTTCCGCTGCGGTCCCTCAACCGATTTCAATAAAATTTTGGTGATATGTAGGCAACCATAAAAGGCTTCCAAATGTGTAGAAAAATGTATAGCATGCAATTTAAAAAAATATATTACCATGGCGTTGCACATTTTTGGAACATCCTGTATAATAAAAAGTAATTTCTTGAATTGTACCTTGAAGTACAGGGTAAGCCTGCAAAATGTAAAACTCTTAGCTTAATGAGTAAGTGAGCTACAGAAGACGGGAGCTTAGTTGCAGGACCCTGTATATCATGCATTAATACAAATTTATTAAATTGCCCAATCTTTCAGGGCAATATTCATAATGCCCGGGCATTATGAATATTGCCCGGATTCCTTGGTCCATAACATATACAACACACTACTTAAGTGGAACACTAGTCAACCTAAAATATAAATTACTCAAGCTAACAATATATTTAGGTTAAATAATTACCTTAACTTCCACAAGTGACCCACCGTTATCATAGTACACTAAGGGTGGATCTATCCATGCAAGGTTAAAACAGTAACTACGTGTTTAATTTAGGTTAATACCCAAACAAATTGATTACGAAACATGAATTTGCGTTGTAGTATTTTCCTACGGGGTCTTAAAACACAAATTCTTTGTTTTGCTTACGCAGCTTACGCCTGATACTATAAGCTTGGTAGTAACTCTTGCAACATCGGTAGGACAAGATCTGTCTGTATGTTGCCGTTACACCACATGAAGCGAAGTGGACTGGCATAGTAGCTATACGAAATAATTATTGTAATGCTAGGTCACAGATATTGGCTAAATATTTTCCTACACTATACAATAAACAAATTTACTGTTATAAATAACTCTCCTGGTGTTTTATTTTTAAAGTGTGGAAAAGATGTACTAACTAACTATAAAGTGACCTTTTTCGGTAAGTATTTGGTACACAATGTACTCTTATCTACCACTTAATTGATATCCAACCGTATTGAATACGGATGAGTAACGGTGACTATTAATTGCAAATACAGAAGACTTTTGATAATCCGGACTAACCTGTAGTCTAACTAATTAAACAATGTGAAAACATAAACGATCGATTTTGTACAGTTTCATTTTAAAAAAATCTTTACTAATTGCGGTTAATAATATTATATCAAAATAAACACAAGGTTAGGTATATGATTATAATAAACATAATATAATTCTAAGTATATAACGTATCAAATGAGTAATAGTCTCTAGAAAATAAAATGTACAGAAAGCATAATATGTAAATTCGTAAAAAACAGAAATTGTCGAAGCTTTAAAATCCAAACAGAAATGCAGCAACCGATGCGTGCCGATGCACAGCTGACAGCGAAGCGCTATATTTCACCATAAAATTACTAAGATCTTATTTTTCTATGACTGGCGACATTGCTTTTCCATTACCAACCTCTCCTTAACCCGTAGTCACCTAACTAGAAGTTTATCGGGATCAAAAGAATTTGCTTCTGCAGCTAAGCTATTAATTTTACAAAAAAGTTTCCTCTCATTTAATTTATCATTTAACTATTTTGATGAAAGTACAGAAATGGCGTCCCATTTGCAAAATCGGCGAAAGAGGCGAAAAAGGGTAACCCTTCAGTTCCTTTGGAGCCTTTTGAACAAAACTTCTTTCAGTTCTATGTTTGGTCATGAAACTTCTACATATCAAGTTTAGTCCCGATACCTTTAGTTGTTTTTCTGGAATTGTCGCCACAAAAAAACGGGTACACACAGAAATACACACATACGTACAGACACATGCACATACAGACATTTTTGTGCCTTGATCAAAAATGTTCACGAGACCCGAAAGGACATATTTTCGCTAAAATCTCAATTTTACAATACTTTGTCATATTACCTACGTATGATAAAGTAAAAATTACATAAAATGATCAAATTTAAAATAAAATAATAATATTCCATGATTTAGGTTTGGCAAAAGGTTAAAAAATGTTGGCCTTGAAAATCAGGTTATTATGCCTATTCTGTCAAGTCATTGCTAAATCTCTTTATTTTTTTTTTTTTAATATTCATTGTCCTTTTAATTACTGTCACTATATCAGAACGAAAAATTTCAAATTTATTTGCAAAATTTAAATACCACTAAATTTGTAAAAAAGACAAATGACTACGCTGGCCAACAACAAAAAAGCAACAAACTTGCAAATGAATCTGGTATTGAATATTTTTTCCTTAGATTTGCAGAAATACCAAATTGTGCATACCTTATGAGAAAAAAATATGCATTTTCGATTTTTAGCAGTTTTTTAGCTAAAGTTTCTCAAAAACTAGGTTCAAGTCGAAATTTTTGCCTTCAGATTCATATTTTATAGAATAAAGCAAACCAGAAACAAGTTGTTGATTGTTAGGTTTTGTTCATTGTTGGTGAATAATCACGCAGATTAGATTATTGTATTTTTGACAAACTAGGTAGTTGAAAACATGAGAAATGCTCTGATATTAAAAGTTAATTAATTATTTTTTCTTTCAAGCTAATAACTGTGATATGTAAATTTATTGTAGTAAATGACACCTATCCTCGATTTTGCGCCACTTGGGGCACGTGTTAGTATGTAGTCTTCAATCTCAAATTTCACAGGAATTGAGTATGGGTATAGAAGAACAAATTGAGAGAATACTGCAGGAACAAAATTGAAAAATAATGACTACCCTAATACGTGTATAATCAAATATTAGTCTGTATATGGCGTACTTGTCTCGACTATATTTTGCGGCAGTAGAGTGGAAACTGTTCGGTGAGAGGTTCGGTAATACTTTTGGCGGAGGCGACGGGAAAGCCGTAGGAAGTTGAGCGAGCATAAATCTATATCACGGAGTCCCAGACTCATTTAAGAGGCTTACGAGGAGATTTCGACTCGATGTAAAACTTATCCATCTAGTTTAACATTATGCAGAATTAAAGTTTCCAACAAGTGCTTTTTGGCGCTGCCGTCGCTGCTCTGAAAAACTGGTAAGTCTAGAAACTTGCGACGCGAGGACTCGGGATCTTTAAGGATAATTGACGCATTAGACTGGTGCGAATATAGCGTATAAGAAAGTTTACACAATAAATTTATACATAGTTACATAACGCGCGCTAGAGAAGCTTTCAAGTTTATGCACAGCAATTAGTTCAATTCATTCGAGCTAACTGAAAGCAGTCTTATGCAGATTATATTTCTTAGAAATTCTGTCGTATTGTAATTCTGCAACTAGGTTAAGTCGAAATGGACTTTCCTTGACGTTAGACTAATTGCAGTATGAGTTATTATTACAAGCTGAACGTAAGTAGTACGTACTTCGTACAAAAGTTTAATTGGAGTAAAGTTATACGTAATCATTTACGATGAACCAATTTGCAAACAAGTTTTTAAAAGTGCCATAATAATGAATCTATACTGGTTTATTGTTGATTATGGAGTCTCCAGGTATAAATATCGAGACATTTAATGCTATAGAATTCTTTTTATTGAACAATCCCTTATATTGCTCGGTATTGTACACAAGGTATTTGTATTTTGACGTAAAATACTTAAAATGTGATAGAACAGGTCATTTAAATATATTTAACTAGATTTATTCTTACGCAAATTAGACTAGTCAACAGTAAAACTGTACATTGGATGCGGCTATTTTTTCTAATGTACTTAGGTGCGCCAAATTCAAAAATCGCATTAAAAACTTTTTTTTCGGACGTAGTTTCTCTATTTGGTGCATATCTCGAGTTAGGAACGTCCAATTTGGTCACACAATTTGGTAATCGTATCACCGACAAATATTACACAAATAATTTTTAAATCGCTTCAGTAGTTTCAACGCAATGGGCCACAACATGAAAAAATTGTGACCAAAATGAAAATCAAACATTTACTCTATCACCGGTGAGAAGTAGAAATCGTGGAAATATGGTCAGTTTCTGATTTTTTACATAGAGTATACACGACGACAACAATGAATTTACGATAAAAATCTATGGAGAAATACCGAAGTTATGAGCAATTATGATTGATAGGTACCAACCTACCAAAAAATTCGGCACAAACTCTCCAGTCGTGTTCTTCATACGTGATCAATTTCAACAATTTGGTCATAGTCTCGTAAGATTCCTTAGTCTTGACTTCATGCGATGTGAATCGATGGTTTCTCGTTTCCGTTATGCAAAATTACTGTTTTCAAACTTTTTTTACTGCCGTCAATAAATAGCCGCCACTCGGTTGCATTGTAAGGCTGTCCAAGCTCCTCGAACAAACAAAGAATGTCCTTGCAAAAGCATATGTTATCTTCTGTCGTATAATTCATGGCGTAAGGCTTGGGTTGCTACACAACCCAATTTACACAACTGTTAAACAGTGAAGTAAACAGTACAGGAAAATGCAACGATTTGCAATACAAAAAGTTGTTCTGTAGAAATGATATGCGCATCTTGGCACAGATCACGTGATGTACTCGTCATCCGAAGGTAACGGGCCTCTACCATGCATTAAACTGCTCTAAATAAAGATAAATACAAAATAGAAGAAAAGCTGAATTTTGGTAATTTCGTAGCCATCACTCATAATTGCTCATAACTTCGTTATTTTTCCATAGATTTTCATCGTAAATACCTTGTTCTCTTCGTAAAAGTAGAAAGTTTAGTTTGAATATATTTATGTCTTGGTTGAATACGATATTTAATTCATTATATAGTATCTTACCATTTACTAAACCTGAAGCACATATATTCATGCCAAGTATTTCTTTTTTGTGTGTGAACATAGAGGCGTAATTTATTCTGTCGAAAGTAAAAGTTTGTTTCAATTTCTTGGCAATTAATTTTTCTTTATTTTCTCTGCTTGTCCAGATCTAAAAACAGTGGACAATTTTGATGAATATCAATCAATCTTGTCACATTTCTAATGTTAGTTAATGTTACATTTTTACTTTATCATACGTAGTATTATGAAGTATTTACACTTTTGACCAAGGTTAAAAAATGTCTATGTGTGTGTGTGTGGGGGGGGGGGTCTGTATGTACCCGTTTTTTTATGGCGACGATTCCGGCCAAAGTACTAAAGGTATCGGGACGACACTTGATATTTAGAAGTGTTATGACTAAACTTAGAGCTGAAAGAAGTTTTGTTCACAAGCGCCCAGAGGAACTGGATGTTTACTCTTAGCATTTTTCAAAGATTCTGCAAATGAGCCGCCATTTCTGTCATTTCGTCAAAATAGTTGCAGTTTTTATTCGAACCAACGCAAACCCGTCGAGATACATTAAACATTCTATTAGATTGTGATCGCTTGTATACGCATTACAACTAGTTTGCCAGGATTTGACAGATATTTCGATTATATTGACAGTATTGTCAGTATTGACACTGCTGTGTAGTATGCTAAAGTCATGTGCCTAGCCACATCAGATTTTTTCTGCTGCCCGGTTACCAGGATTATCGGATTTTAGAGAATTTCAATACATTGGGAATTTTTATTACAGGACACGTGAACTAGAAGACTATAAATGAATGAAGTATAGATAAATAATTTGTTCTCTATATTTTCGGCGTTAGACATGCTCTCTCTATAATTAAGTGAAAATAATTCAAATATGAAAAAATATTATAATCCAACGTTCAACACTCGCATAATATATCGATGATACGCCATTGATATGTATGTATGTGTCTCTAAAGGCTACATTCCCTGACAAGTTGACCAAATCCAATATATCAATACGAAAGCGACACGTCAGCACTTAAAAATTTATCGAACTCAAGGAGCGTAGTAAATTAAATTACAATTCCCGGGCAAGAACAAGTAAGAAACGACCAAGTGGAAGACGATGAAGAAGAAGAAGAGGAAGAGAAACCGAAAAAGGGATCCCGCAGCATCGGCAACAACAATGACAAAACTGGAAAGTTTTCCCCCGAATTGTCCGTCGCGAGGGGGTGGGCGTGCGAAAAGAGCGGAAGTGAAACCGAAAACTGTACGCCGATATTTATTAGAGCGTATATTTCTATAAACTTTGACAATTTGACACGAGACAAAATAGGAAGCAGAAAATCGAATCCACATCAGCGGCACGAGGACGAGGGGCCCGGGAGGGGAACGCGCCCGAACGGCCCTGCTACTAGGGAGGTGATAAATGATTTGTCGTGCGTTATAACAGGAAATGGACATCATGAACGATGCCGATCCTGCATTTTTATTCGACCTCGCGTGGGAGCCGGCGGAGGAAACGATTCCGAACGAAATAACTAGCTCTGGGAATTCCAATCAATAAGGCGGCACTGGAATAAGGATATATGCGATGTGACGTTCAGAAATGGTTATATTTTTGTTTTTGGGAATCCTGGAAGGTTTGCCGATAACGGTAATGACGCACGCGCCGAACAATTCAGCGCAAGATTGTAGCAATTCTTCATAGTATCCTTATTCCTTAGTCGTAAACAGTTACCAGATTTCCGCATCCTTTAGAAAGTATTTTTCCTACTTTGCATTAAGACTCTATAACACTACTCTCATTGACTTGGGTCTTCATAGTAATAGGAGAACAAACGCTATATTAAAGAGAGAGACTCTTGAGGCTTAGTGGTGACAACCGTGTTGTCAATTTGTCAGAATTACCTTCTGCAGGCCTAAAAGTCGCACACTAAAAACAAATGTTCAGTTCAAATGTATATTATTCAAAAATATACATTTACTTGGAATATAATAATAATAATAATCTTTATTGGTGTTATTACAAAGAAAATTGTTTACACAAGTCAGAACAGAAAAAGAAAAACACTATGCACTACATATTTCTACGAAATTACAGTTAAAGTATTCATCGTAATTGAATATACATTTTTCAACCAAGAATTGTTTCATTACTGTCTTAAATCTGTTATTGGAGTAACACTTAATTGCTGGCGGCAGAACATTAAAAAATTTTAGAGCCCAGTAATTTGACGCGTTGCGCGACTTCTGCAATCTCAGAAAAGGTCGGCGATACTGCTGATTCTCACGAGTGTTGTACGAGTGAATTGCATTCGATGTCACAAACGTACTGGCATTGACCTTAGCGTACATTAAACATTCCAATATGTAGGCGGATGGAAGTGTCAGAACATTGAGATTTCGGAAGTGTTCACGGCAATCTTCCCTCCAACCGACTCCGAGTACTACTCTTATGCATCGGCGTTGTAGAGAAAACAATTTATTGCTGTGACCTGAATGGCCCCAGTTAAATATTGCATATGTCATCAAGGAGTGAAAAAAGGCAAAGTATGCAACCCTAAGACATTTTATAGAGATTGATTCTCTCAAGATTCTCAAATAATGAATCACCCTCGCAAGTTTTCCTGAAACATGTCCGACATGACTTTCCCATTTTAATTTGGAGTCAAGAATAACACCCAAGAATTTTACACTCTCATTATCGTTCGTACTGGAACGCGCTTCATGTCGCAATGTAAACAATACCGATAAGCACTTATCCTGATTGATGCAAAGCGCATTTGAAGAAAACCATTCTTTAATATCTCTGTCACATAGGTCAACTGTATTAAGAAGCTGTTCATAATCATCACCTCCCTTAATTACCGTTGTGTCATCCGCAAATAGAATAAGATCAGTTGCTTCAGTAGCACAATTAATGTCGTTGATATAAATTAAAAAGAGAATGGGCCCAAAACTGATCCTTGGGGTACCCCGTAACTGCAAAGTCTGTTCGATGAAATTGAATTGTTCACTTTTACGTGTTGGTAACGATTACTCAGATATGACTCCATTAACCCAATGCTCGATTTCAAAAAGTTATATTTTAAGTTTTTCTAATAGAACATGATGTGTGACACAATCGAAAGCTTTCGAGAGGTCATAAAACGTGGCAACTGAATGGTATCCGCGCTCAAAGTTGTTTAAGATTTTATTTATAAGTGCATTGATAGCTAGACTGGTAGATTTGCCATGCCTAAATCCAAACTGAGATTCACTAAACAAGTTGTTCCCTTCAAAATGTATGTATATTTGTTTTTTTAGTATTTTTATCGAATATTTTTGATACGATCGGTGTTAATGATATGGGTCTGTAGTTGTTACAGTTGCCCGTGTCATTTTTCTTATGTATCGGTATCACTGTCGCAATTTTTAAACATTTCGGGAAACAACCTTGTTCAATGCAGTCATTGAAAAGGTGTGCAAGTGGATATATAATGATAATTCTTAATGTTTTGATTATTCTTACACTGATACCATAGCAGTCCGCACTTGCTGAGTTCTTCAATGAGTTTATTGTGTCTCTCATGTCATTAAATGAAACATGGTTAAAATTAAAGGTGTCAGATGTTATATTTTTTTGTATTGCAGTGGATTCATATCAGGTTTGCTTAGTTTTTTAACAATATCATGGGGTATGTTTATAAAAAAGTCGTTAAAATTTTCAGCCGAGGGTACATTGTCCAAACTAGTTTTCTTTCGGTTAGTGTTATGCTTTATTATTTTCCATAATGATGACGATTTGTTGGCACCCGACTCAACGTAAACATCAAAAGCCGATCTTTTCGCCTCCGCAGTTTATTTCTATAACTTTTTTTTAAATATTTTCAATATACGTATCATTCCACCAAGAGGTTTCGATTACTATAAACAAAACACGTTTCTTCCTAAAAGAATAATATTTTATCAAGTTATTTAACAGATTTAAGATTTGTGTTTCTTGTTTTAAATAGTTTATATATTCAAAAATACATTTAATAATAAGGAACAAAGGAGGCAGCGAGGCAATGCTCTGCCTACCGCCCCTTGACATCCATGTTGAGGAAGTGGCCTTGGCGGGCATCCTCCGGCTCCCTACGGCAGGTTTCTGGGAAACTGGCAGAGTTGGTGAAGCTCGTCTCCACGTCTGGCGCGAGGCTGTCCTACGGACACCTCTCCTTGAGGCTCAGGTAGATGACTTTCCACCCCACTACATCTTCAGAAAGTCCTTCACAACATCCCTCACACCACCTACCCAGCAACATCCCACACTCTTTTCAGGAGTAGATGGGACGAAACCACCAAGTGCGTTTTTGCAAAGGAAACCCTAAGAGCCCCTTGAGACCACAATGTACTACCTTCAACTCACCAGAAGCAACCTCAGACTGCTAACTGGAATCTATACAAGACACTGGAGACTGAAAAAGCATCTAACCCACATCGGAGTCTTAGAGGACCAAATGTCCAGAGGATGCGTAAGCGAGGAAGAGGCGTGAGTATACGATGGTGTTATGTTACTAAATCAAACTTTGAAATAAATTAGTTTTTTTTTAATAAATTTTGTTCAGGTTCAATCCATCTAAACAATTATATGAACTTATTTAATCCCAACATATCATTGACTAGATGGATTGAAGCTGAACAAAATTGAAAAAAACGATAAAACTTTATTTTACTTCAAACTTTGATTTTGGCATAACTCCTTCATCCACTCACATCTTCAATTTAAACAATACGAATATCATCAAACGGTTCCGCTGAGTATACCTCTTTTTAAATCCAAGAATAATTTACAAGAATCAAGGTGGGAGTTAAGTTGTTGAGATAAAATAATAGTTTCATTTTGAACATATGATCTGATCATTTTAATAAATTCTTACAATAGTACTGATTACACGGTTTCATTAAATTTGATTAAATGGTATTCTTTACTTGAAGTGCGATATAGTCAATGTGAATATCTATACAATCGTTCTAAACACATCATACCGTCAACTTTGAATATATTTATTTCTTGGTTGAATACGATATTGAATTCCTTATATAGGATCATACCATTTACTCAACCTGAAGCATATATATTCATGCCAAGTAATTCTTTTTTAGTGTGTGGGAGCTCGGTTATTTTGTAAAGGTGATTGATTATTGGCATGCGTTCAGATTTGATATGATTTGAGAACAGCGACTCAAATCAAACTTCAAAGAATCATCAAAGGAAGAAACCTAACCTACGAGAAATAAAGTTCAATAATTCATAGAGACAAACAGTTTTTCTTGGGCTTAGACTCCATGCTTATAAGATCTGTGGTTAATATCAAAATCATTGGCAAGAATACGAAATTTAAAAAGAGATTGTTTGTGCTTTTTTACATTAGTAATCTTGTAGAAGTAACAAAAAGGAGCGTCTTTAAATTTTTTAAGTAAATATAGTTTTCATTTTATAATGAATTTCCAGGGTAGACCAAAAAAATAGAAAGATTCTTTTCAAGACCATTGACTTATCATTTAGTCCATTACCTATCTTCAAGTATATCAAAGTTGGCAGTTACTATTTGAGTTATTTACGATTACCAAATGAGCACATCAACATTAAACACTACATCCCTTAAAGTTATACCTCAATCCTTCGTTTAGTTTCGTATTTTTATACCGAACTACCACACTATCCCCTTACAAAAACTCGTAAAGCAAGTTGTAAGGATAAATTTCAACGCACGCCAGGGGTGCAAGATAAACCGACACCCGCGACGCAGATAACGGAAATCTAATTTGGAGAGTGGTGTATCCTATAGCGGAGAGGTGCATTCTTTTCAGCGTGTCGTTTTCCTCTTGTTTTCGAAATTTAAGGGCCTCGTAAAAATAGCTACGCTATAGCGTCGACATCGTGAAAGGTGCCGGAAGGGAAACGTTTTTAATCTACCACCATCTCTCATGCCATTTGGTTACCATGCAGGCGATAAAGGGAAACACCTACACCAGCGGCACCCAAACACACAAACCTGCTGGTTGCCTTAGGCCACCATTAGGTTAGTTTTCCACCATTACACCCTTCTCCCTTCCACATTTCACCCTATCAACGTTGTTAATAATTAATTATCCAACCAGTTATTATCATGTTTCTTTGAAACATATGCCAAGCCGTGGCGTGCGGTCCATACGTGCAGAGCGTGCAGTACACACCCTAAGATTTAGGAAATAAAAGAAAGAAAAATATTAACGTAGTCCAGCCAAAAAATGATATATTATGTATGTAAAATCTTACCTGACTGAGAGATACTTTAGAGTCAAACAAGGTGATGCATGCTCTGTCCTTAAGGAAATAAAAGCAGTAGTGCCGCAAGATAGTGTGTTAGGGCCGATCTTCTACCTAATCTACACCATCAGCGACCTCCCAGCACTAGAAAATAATATTGTCGCAACTTTTGCAGACGTCACGGCTATCCTAGCTATTGGGACCAGCAATGAAGAAACGCCGAGAAAACTCCAAACAGCTCTTGGTCATTTTCAGGTCTGGACAAAGAAAAAAAGAATCAAACTGAACGAACTCAAGTCAGTACTTGTTGACTTCACGAACAAGAAAATATAACACATCCCGGTTACTATTAATATCCAAATAGTACCCTACGTAAACATAGCCCAATATCTCGGCATGACATTAGACGCCAAGCTCCGCTGAAAAGCCCATGTCAAAAACAAAAGAGAGGAGCTGGGAATCCGTTACAGAGAGATGTACTGGCTCCTAGGAAGAAACACCACGCTGTCTGTACATAATAAGCTTCTCTTGTACCAGCAAATTCTAAAACCCGTGTGGACGTATGGTTATCAACTCTGGGGTTGCACCAAAAAATGTAACATTACAATTGTCCAGACCCTTCAAAATAAAGTATTGAGATGCATTGTCGATGCGCCTTGGTACATTCGGAATGATGATCTCCACAAGCACCTCAAAATGGAGACTGTGTGCAAAGAAATCCAAAAAGTAGCAAGATGTCACGAGGAAATGCTTCACCATCACGTGAACGTTGACGCCATCCAGCTCCTCGACAACACCGACTTAATCCGAAGACTCAAGAGAAAGGAGCCTTTGAGTTAGTGTGAATGTAAGTTAGTGGAAAAGCAGTGTAAGTGCTAGTTGTAGGTGTTAGTTCTAAAAGCAGAGAAAGTGCTACGTAGTGCGCAAGATAAAATTGATAAAATAAAACTATATGCTGGAGACTGAATACCGAACACACTAATTTATTGGTCCGGTGTCCGCTCTTTACAACCAACCGATAGACAGACATTGCGGATAGGTATTACGCCATTACGGAACCATATAAATATTGCAAACTTAGGTGTAATTCAAAAACTATCAACAAATTTTAATCGGACTTTTGCCTATGCATTGTTTAAACTCCAATAAATAACCTAGAAAAAGCAGATCAGATTGTTTGATTTATCTAGCTCATATCTGTTTGTTGGTCAATTTAAATAACGCCGTTGGGCAAACGTATTTCCAGCGTGCAGTAGCTCCGATGCACAGTTGACATTTGACGTTTGTTTTTTACACTTGTTTTGGAAGCGTTTCTTGATTTTGAGGTTCATAGGAATTATTTATGTACAAGTTTTTATGATTTTTCTTTAATAACGCATGTGGCGCCTATTTATATGAAATATTATTCGTGTTAAATTAAAATTATTTCAGATTTAGCTACACCACGGCAGTTTTCTTGCTGTTATAGGAAACGTTACTACAATCTAGGCCGGATTTTTATGAAAATATCATAAATGTTTTTAAAATGCAGAAACGAGCGTTGAGTTATTATCATATAAATAATATTATAGTAAATATTGTTTAATAAAGGATAGGAGTTACATAAAACCCTCTTTATTTTGCAAGAATATTTACTTTAGTACTAGATTCGATCAACAGATCATCCATAGCCAAAATCCAGAAAACCACAAAACAATCCAAAAAATAACGCAAAATTGTAACATAAAAAATCACTGATGCGTCATTCTATTGCCTGATGTCTTGTGCCTCTTATAATTAGTTTTGACTGTTAGTTTAACATTTTTATACATTTTTAATGCATATTTAGTTATCTTCTGTTACAATTTTCCGTGATTTTTTTCTGATTGTTTTGTGTTTTTCTAGCTGTTGGCTGATTTTGATCTGTTCATCAATACTATTACTAAAGTACATATTCTTGCAAAATTAAAAGTTCTTATTTAACTCCTATCCTTTATTAAACATTTTTGCATTATGCACCCGTACCAAAGCAACCATTCTATTTTTTTTGTTGTTTAAATGTACATTTAGTATAACTAAATAAAATAGTTTGATTTTTCGAAGTTTTGATATTTATTCTCCGCACGCCACTGATTAAATATATAGTATACTAAATTTAATCTGAAAGATTGTTTGGATGCATGAACAAAGTTTTTAGCTAACACAGGCAAATGCAAAAAGCGTCAGGTGTTTTTTCCTTTGTATAAATATTAGATGTGTCTCCTGAAAAGTGAAACTTTTTCAAGGGTATCTCAGGAAATTTGTAAACCTTCTGACCCAATAAAGGTTGTCTGATCTGCTATGCAAAGTCAATTTAACCCAACTCAAAGTTGCTAATGGCAACGGAGATGTGCTATATTTCGGTTGACATCATCATTGATGTGGATACTTGAAGAAAGAGCACAAGAATCGATTACACTGCTTAATTAAATGCGTACATCGGCATACAGAGTGATTTGTAAATTACCATCAAGAATATGGAAATAATGCAGCTGACTACTATGTGTGGACGACAATTATTCTTGTTATCTTTACAGTACAATGTAAATAATAGGGATAATATAAGTAATAACTTTATGAGCAGAAAACATTGCAACAGTCCAATAATCAAAATTTCTTAATTTCTTAATTACCAACACTGCAAAATGTTACCATATTTTGCATAATTACAGTGAACAATAACACGTGGTAATAGAAGCTTCCAAGACATCGAGAGATATATTAAATATTGAACAGATTTGTATAGAAGATGATGCATACAGTGTTTCAAATTTTGAAACATACAAATATCAGATAAACAAATTCTTTCACAAAGAACCGTTAGAAAAACAAACGATAATGTTTAATTTCAATAAAGTAGGTACTGCGAGTATTTAATGTGACAGAAAAATTATAGCAAACTACATAGAACAAATTATGATTAAATTGCGTCAAACCATTGCACTATAGTATTCTAAAAATGTGACTATAAGCTGTACATATTTGTAGAGAGACAAATGAAATTTAGGATAATATGATAACACTGCGAATTTCATGTAAATATTAAGATAAATATCAATGGATAGAAATACATGCTCAAAAGTTTGATATCGCGAGAAAATGTTTAATGGAATTTATGCCGTCATTTATTACCACTAATTACATTACAGCAAATTTTTTATTGTTAAATAATAAGCGCACCTAGTTTTAAAACTTGGACTAGTATAATATAATTCAAACAAAGTGTTAATTTTTGTACATTTGAAGAAATATAGTGTGATGGAAATCTATTAAATATAATATTTATTTCTTAAACCGCAAAAATGATGAAGCCGCCGGTCAAATTGATAATTTCATATCTAACAAATTGTTATTAGCTTGCGATTGATAATCTTGAGTTTGTTATATTTTTGAATTAAACAAAAATCATACTTACTTAAGAACTGATTACAAACAGCTTACCTGGAAAAAGGAACAACAAATTATAAAATGCATCATATGTTTTTATATTATATTATGTAAATATATTGTGTTCTATAAATCTGCGCAAAAAGTAGACGTAGTAGGTATTTGCTAGATTTATTTTTAGGTTAGGTTAATTAATCCACTATTTGGATCATTGATTTGCCATTAGGATTGAAATTAGTTAATCCAAGTAAAAAGATTCATATGTACTTTCCGGTTCCGTATAATTAAACCGTATTAAGAAATTAAATTTCCAATAATTCCATGTGAAACTTTAACTAACCCAAAATGACATTTACTGTCTAAAAGATCAGTCAAAAGTTTTTCAAAAGATTTATTCATTCCGTCATTTCTTTATTCAGTTTACTTTTATTGCTTTTTATCTTAAGAATAAAATTGAATATAAATGTAAATGTATTTACTTTTTCCTTCGTTGTCGAATCATTTCATATGAATTAAATTAAACCCTTAAATTTAACAAGAATAACCCAAAAATGTACCGAAATAAAAACATTTTTTTTTCTATTTAACTGTCTTAGTATTAATTACTCTTTAGACAGAAATTAAAATTTCACCATGACACTTGTGATCACGACGCCAAATATGCCAACATTACAGGCAATGGAAAATCCAAACTTCTTGTAAAGATAGCTAACAAAAAAGCTCCACTACTTGGCACCTTGAAGAGATAAACACCCAAAATCATAACACCCGTTTTTGTGGCAATATTATAGGTATATATGTACCAAGATTTTGCATTTGCGTCGCTTATGGTTTCAATAGATTGCGAATTCACAACAGATTGACATATAAAATCCTCAAAGAACGTTCTACTAAACAAAAAAGAACCGCACGCTGTTCACGTGCCATCAACAATTCTTTTAGTAGATTATAATACGCAATCAATTTCGTTTATAAATTAGATTAAGGCACGTAAGACGACATTCAGGCCGCAAGAAACAAATTACGTAATCGTGCTGCCGCGGTCGACTTCCACATGAAATGCATTAATTTGAGGGTCGTACAATGGCCAAGATAAAACTTTTCAGCTCTAATCAAGCGTCGACATTACTGCTTTAAATTTTAATTGTAAGCTCGTGCAACGATAAACCATTATTCAAATACACTCACACACATGCATACGACAAGTAGGTGTGTGCACGTGAAAACGTCGCACAGTGATCGATAATGTGAATCTAGCCGTTCACAATTAGCAAAATATTTTAACGCTATGGTCGAATTGTAGCATTCAAAGTGACGTAAACATGTTCTTTAGATAACCAAATGACTTAAGGCTTCCGTTTCCGACCTTGAAAACGAGAAAATATCCACGTCATAATTATTGCGAAAATCGCGAAATGCTCGCTATCATTTGATGCAACTGCCATCGGAAAGGAATTTCAATATTTATGAAAATTATTTATGCAAATATTGACTACAAATATAGACATGCTTTCCGATGGCAGTTGCATCTGATTATTATCTGTAGTAATATATTATAAAATATAACATTTATATGTTAACTATAAAAGCACAAGTTATCTTTTTTCTAAACTTCTCTAGACTTGCACTCTGGAGTATTGTAGTGCGTGTTTGTAATAAGTTAGCAACCATGTTTACAATAGTGACGATTTTGAAAGAACTATATCATCGACTAGAAAACTCAAATACAATCCAGTTTGAATATTTGTACAAATACATAGAAAGCAATACGTACATTAATTTCTTTAGGTTATAGCATACGTCAAATGTAATAAATACTATATAATAATTATTATAATTTTTAAAACTTTTATATATTTTTTTCAAAACAAGAAGCAAATTTTGCGAAATTTTCCTGATGCTTACTTACTTGATTACATAACCACGTAGATATCATTGGCATAATATGTAATAAAGGGAGGTCCAAATTGGGCGTTAGGATTTGTTCTTTTAATAAAACTCAAGATAATTGAAAAATCCAAAATTTATAATAATAATGATATTTATTTAGTTAAAAGAAACTAATAATCACAATAAATTTGGTTTCCTAAGTAATAAACTTATCAACTACTTAAAATTAGCCAATACATGAACCCGACATGATGTTTTAAAAAGACTTAGCGAACTACTGTTTTTTATATCACTTGGCAGGGTATTAAACATCTTCAGTGCTTTATAATAAAATGAATTTTGTGTGCTGCTTTTTGTATATATTGGTAATCTGAAGTGGTCCTTTTGCCGAGTATTGTATTCATGCTGCTGACTATTGTATGTTAAATAATTACTCATATAATTTGGGAGTGTATTATTTATGCGTTTATATACCAACGTGAGTGCCTGATATACCGTTCCTTGTTTAACATTCAAAAAATTTTATTTACTCAGCATGGACACTGGTTAACCTGGAGCTTTGTAATAAAATTCTGAGTGCTCGATTTTGTTGTACTTGAATCTTTTTAATGTCTTTGTCTGTACAAGTATTATACTGCTGCAATAGTAAAAATATGGTTCTATAATCGTATGGTACAAAGATATTCTAGCTTTTAATGTAAGTTTAATAGATATTCTTCCTAAGTAGCTAATCTTTCGACTCACCTTTTTAACTATATATTCCATATTACTCGTAAATTTCAAACTATTATCTAAAATGACACCTAGATATTTAAATTCGACCACTATCTCAACAACTGTGTTATCGATAACTATGTCTGGTGTAGGGTTGTTTTCAATACATTCAAACATAATTTATTTTACTAGAAATCAATATACGAACACAGCGTATGATACGGACTTACCGTAATGATGAAATTAATCAAAGTATAGAAGATGGTGATATACAGGCGGGATGTAAATTTTAAATAAATTAAAAATTACAGCCACAACCTGGATTTGAACCAGGAACCTTTGTATCGCTAGTACAATGCTCTAACCAACTGAGCTATTGAGGCCTATGACAAATGTTAGGGAAAATAGTCATATCAAGGATAGGAAGTAGACACTACCAAACCTAACCTATTTTTTTTTTATTTTCCTATTTTCCCTAACATTTGTCATAGGCCTCAATAGCTCAGTTGGTTAGAGCATTGTACTAGCGATACAAAGGTCCCTGGTTCAAATGCAGGTTGTAATTTTTAATTTATTTAAAATTTACATCCCGCCTGTATATCACCATCTTCTATACTTTGATAATTTATTTTCTTTATATCAATTTGATATCGATACTAGTTCCGAGTTTAATGTCGCGATTACATCAGGTAAGTTATCTCCTACAATTGATATTAGTGTATCGTCTGCAAATAGGTGCATATCACAAGCTTTAACTTGTGAAGCAACATCGTTTATGTACAAATTAAATAAAACTGGTTCAAGAACAGAACCTTGTGGTACCCCTAAGGTGTTTATTAATTCACTTGAGTCATTTTCTCCAATCCTAACCTTCTGTCTCCTGTTTGTTAAATAGTTTTCAAACCATTTCAATTCTTTTCCTCTGATTCCGTAGGTTTCCAATTTTTGTAGTAACTTTTGACGACAAATTGTCTCGAAAGCTCTTTTCAAGGCTACAAAAACAGCAACTATCGTTTTACCGTCTTCTAATTCTCCTTTTCAATTTGCCAATACCAAATTTAGGGCCGTCTCGCATGAATGCTGAGCACGAAAACCTGACTGTTGGTCAGTAACAAATTGATTTTCATCCAAGTACTCACTGAGCTGTTGTTTAACAATAATTTCCAGTATTTGTTCTAGTTTTGGTAACATGTTAATAGGCCGAAACTCTTCGCATTTGGTGGTGTTCACAATTTTTTGTATTGGTATAATGGTACTTACTTTCCAAGAGTCAGGTACTATTCCTGTATTTAGTGACTCATTAATTAAATCTGTTATAAATTGTCCCACAACAGGTAAGCATCTTTTATTATCTTAATTGATATAGAATCTGTGCTGTTGGATTTTTTTATCTTATTTACGACAGAAAAGAGGTGTTGAACACTAATTGTCTTAAAGTGGAATTTTTGTGTAGTGCGCTTTATTTCGGATTTGGTTGCCGGGGGTGTTAAAATTGATCTATTTATTTGATTGATGCTGTCAATGAAATATGTATTGAACTTGTCTACCATGTCGCATTCTTCTGTAATTGCAACGTTATTAAAAACCACTTTCTTAATGTTTTTGGGTTTGTTGTTACCTATTATTGTTTTTAGAATTTTCCATGTTTTTTTCTGGATTGTTTTCATTCTCGTGTAAAATGTTTTCTAAATATTCGTTTTTAGCTGTTTTAATTAATTTTGAATATTCATTTCTAGCTAGTTTTTATTGTTACTAGGTTTATTGTTACTAGTGTAAAGTATAGAGTCGGCAAATTTATATGCGAAATATGTTGTCGACCAAGTGCCCTCCATGACTGCTGACGTGATACCATTCTTTTAGCAAAGTTTTCCGTAACTAATTCCATGCGGTTCGATTTCAGCAATTGCACGTCGGATGTTCTCCTTTAGTTCTTGAATCGTAGCAGGTTTGTTGGCATAGACCCTTTCCTTTAAACAACCCCAGAGGAAAAAGTCTAGTGGGGTTAGATCGCAAGACCTCGTGATCCAAATTAGGCTTTAGGATTTGTATTGCGCGTCATTTTCGTTTAATGAATGTTGGAAGTTTGCATTTTAACAGTTGGTATCTAAAGACATGGCTAATTCAAATTCTGACATCAAATTCATCATGGCGACGTATACTGTGCAGCGAAGAAAACTTCGACTACTGCTTGACGCGATAATGTCCCTAGTGAGCGGGCAATTCGTAATCTACTGCAAAAATTTGAAAGAAATGGTATGGTTATTGATAAACAAAGAGTTCGCTATCAACGTAGAAGGGGATCTGATGAAAATATTGCTCGTAGGAGTGATAGTGTGCCAGAAGCACCAATAACGTCAATCCGTCACCGTTCACTGCAATTGAATCTTTCATATGGCACTACTCAACGACTTTTAAAAAAAGACCTGCAACTAAAGGCTCATAAAATTCATCTTGCCCAAGAACTTAAACCAGCGGACCACGAGAAACGCCGTACATTTGTGAACTGGGTTTGAAGAAGTGGATGCTGATTTTCACAAGAAAATCATATGGAGCGATGAGGCGCATTTTCATTTGAATGGGTATGTGTTCCGCCAAAATTGTCGCATCTGAGGTAGTGAAAATTAACATGCTTTTCAAGAAAAATCAAAGCATCCAGAAAATGCGCTGTTTGGTGTGCACTGTGGGCTGGAGGAATCATTGGTCCGTACTTTTTTGAAGACGAAGCTGGTGATGCTGTTACTGTCAATGGTACACGCTATCGGCAGATAATAAACAACTTTGTTTTCAGTGAAATCAACGATTTCAACTTAAATGACATGTGGTTTCAACAAGATAAAGCCACATGTCACACAGCACGTGAAACCGTCACTATACTTGAAAGAAAATTCCTGGTCGTGATAACTAGCAGAGGGGCGACATCAATTGGCCAGCGAGGTCTTGCGATCTAACCCCACTAGACTTTTTCCTCTGGGGCTATTTGAACGAAAGGGTCTATGTCAACAAACGTGTTATATTGAAAGAACCAATTCTAGAACTCAATTTCAATCACATGCTTTAAATATATATTGTGTCCGCCGGCGGTTATTGGTTTTTCTTGGCTATATGACGTCATAGGGGCTCAGGAAACTAATTTAAATAACAAAGGGTAGAATATAAAACCAAAACCTAGGTCGTGTGTATCATTGGATACATATTTTAAGAAGAAACAAAATTTGGCTGAAAACAAAAGCATACTCTGTCATGGCATCTGCATTAGCTGTAATCATGATGACAATTTCAGGTAATAATGTTGTATTTAGTAAAACCAACCCCATTGTTACTTAGGTTTTGTTTACTATTATTCGTATATTTACAGGTGCAGTATTATTATACTCACTATACTCATTAAAACTAAATTTGTATATAAATCACCCTCAAAACTCACGGCATTTCACCATTTTTCCTGTAATTGCAGATATAACACTATCATACTCAAAAGATTTCAGAATCTTCACACCAAAAATATGTTTCAACTTCTTTAAAACATCCCCTAAAAGACTGAGATTTGTATTCATTAGTTTCCCGCCTATCTAACGACATTTTAAGTTAATAATTTTTTTTGAGCTAAAACTGCAAATTCGACCACTGTGCCGCGACTGGGAGGCGAAAAAGCGACGCACACACACACAGAAAACAACACAATTATCGCATTCGGTCGCTTCAACATGAAAACGTTCATTCAGATTTATTGATCCCGTGAGTTAATGGGTAAAATGATTGCTGCGACTTGTTTCAACATTTAAATGACGGCGTGGAGGGTCGATAATTAAATATATTTGCGCGGGGGTGTAACGGACGCGTCCAAACGGTAGCGCTGCCGTCATCGTAATCAAACTTTGAACTCCGGATAATTACTGCCGTGTAGTAATTCGCTTTTTGAAAGTAATCAGACGTAATTGGATTTTCCTAATTAGTATGTATATTTGGTTAATAATAAGTTAATATTAGAGTAGACCATGCAATCAATGCGCGATGGGATATTCGAAACTGAGTTTAGCACAATTGCACCATCATATTCCTTGTAAATGCTTGTGGTATTAATTCAAGTTCTTAACGTTAAGTTCCATTGACTTTTGAGTAAAGCTTTAGAAACTTAAAACTTCTTTTTACAACATAAAGTCAAGTAAACGCAGCAACGACGGAAAATAAATCCCATCTGTTTTCCAAATAAGTTATCACAATAGGTTTTATATTTTTTCACCAGTATTAAACATCTTTAGGTAAGTATTTCACAGGAAGATATTCCATTGCAAAAACAGTATCCATACTACTCTCTATATTGATAAAATAACTTTTGGAATACAGTGCCTAACTTTTGCGCTTGGTGTAAAGATTCTCCCGCGCAACTTTGGGGCTTATTCTTCATTTTTAAGATTAGGTTTAAATTTATTTTTGATTGTGAAGACAAAATTGTATAAGTACAAATTATATTAAACTTTTAACCATTCGATTCCACTCTTCTTAAACTATAGGAATGTTAAAAAGTCCGATCGCGATTATACAGCCTTGAAATAGCAGGCGTAGATAAAGATCGTCGTGCAATGCGTCAGTTTGCGTTCTCAATTTGGACGGCCGGCTTCCAGCTCCCAGAAGGGGGCTGGTGTTACGTGTATAGAAAAATGCTAATTACTCGAATACCCTGAGAGATATCGAAATGAAACTAACACTGTTCGAATGAACATTCTTCGGTCAGTCTAAAAGTGGAAAAGTCCGATTCGAAATATGTAAAGTAGTATCCGTAATTAATTAATAACTGATTAGGTGTCACGAAACATTAGCAAAAATCGGGATATTATATAGGCTATATCTCGTTGACCTTTTATTCGATCTTAATAAAACCAACACCATTCGATTCCCTTAAACTATAGGAATGTCAAAAAGTCCGATCGCGATTATACAGCCTTGAAATAGCAGGCGTAGACAAAGGTCGTCGTGATATGCGTCAGTTTGCGTTCTCAATTTGGACGTCCGGCTTCCAGCCCCCAGAAATTTGTATTTTGATGTTTGATGTTTTGATGTTCGATGGTGTTTGACTTGTAATAATCCAACTAGTTATTATAGAACAATAAATACTTTATTCATTTCATATTATTATATTTTGCGTTAGTAATGCAGCAAAAACAAACACGTGCATACTTCGTACCAGGATATTATTTCCTCATCGAAAGTTGAACATAAAAATACGTTTCGTTCTACGCCTCAAAAACAATTTCTTTCGACAAGAAGAATGTATTTTTGCGTGGAGCATTGACGGTATCAGAGTATGTTTTCGTCAAATATTCGAGCAACATACGGCGTAGTTATTTTACAGCCGTAATAGAACACGTTTTTGTTCAGCCGGCCGGTTCGCTTCGAGAATTTAAAACGTGTTTTGTTAATGCACATGAGCGATTTTTGAATCGAAAGGACATTTCTATAAGTTCGGAATTTCTAAGGGGTGACTTATTTATAAAATATCAATCTAGCAGTTTAATTTGCTCAAGATAATTTACTGGGTATTAAAACAACTCACAACAAATAACTTTTTACTTTATCATACGCAGTATGATGAAGTATTGTAATCGTGCCGAAAAAAAAAATTGAGATTTTAGCGGAAACAGGTCTTTATGGGTCCCCTGAACATTTTTGACCAAGGTACAAAAAATGTCTGTGTGTGTGTATGTATGTATGTCTGTGTAAACGATTTTTGTGGCGACGATTCCGGAGAAACTACTAAAGGTATCGAAACGAAAGTTCATATTTAGAAGTTTTGTTACCAAACTTAGAGCTGAAAAGCTTTTGGTTGAAAAGGGTCCAAAGGAACTGGTAGTTTATTCTAAGCCTTTTTGAAGGATTTTACAAATGAGCCGCCATTTCTGTAATTTCGACAAAATAGTTAATTAATAAATTAAACTAGAGGAAATTTTGAATAATTTATGCCTATGACATTTTTTGGTAAAATTAATAGTTTAGCTTCGAGAGCAAATTCTATTTGATCGAGATCGGTCGCATCTGCATTGATATGAAATTACATAGTAGCCAGGATTTTGACAAATATTTTTTTGTGTTGTCACATTCGAAAACAGCTGATCTCATCAGAGGTTGGAGAACCACTATGGAACGTTGCCGCTGTTGTGCAGCAAATTATAACATGCAAATTTCAAATAAAATAAGACACCAATTTGATTGTTTGTTGATAAGAAATATCAACCCGTCTTTATATCTAATTGTACAAACGATAAATTGACAAAATTATAAATAAAGTATAGCGATGAGTGTAGTTTTATTTTAGTATGTTGGTAGGGATGTGTCATGAACAAATATAAATCTGTCAGAATTTGAATTACCTTTTTAAGGTGCGTTTTCATTAGTGACAATGGCAGTGGTAGCAGACGCCGATATAGTATTTCCAATAGAAAATTGCTAGTGACTCATGTTTATGTACATGCAAACTAATATGTGTCATTATCACGATATGTAAGAAATATTATAATTTCGTATTCTACCACCGCCATTAGCTACCATTACCTACCAATCGGAACGCACCTTTAAACTTGACGTTTCGTCAAAGTGGTACCAACCTAGCATTTACTATACAGAAATCATTTCTTAATTTTTTAAACACGATTTCTTAAAGAGAAACATAATAAACGTTGATGTTGCTCCTGCCAAAAACTAGATAGCGCAACTCGCTCACATGCGACGGCGACACTCCGCCTTCGGTGACGCGCCGCATCACCGCTCGTCGCGCTATTCCGTACTTTCTGCATTTGTGACATAAATAACTATTATTCTAATGACGTAGTGTAGGTAATGTCAAATGCTGATGCTTTGACAATACCTACGATTTATCTCAATAGAATAGATTTTTATGCAGCTAAACTATTAATTTTATATATTGTATGATAAAGTCATATGCCTGGCCACATCAGATTTTTTTTTTATTTCTGCACAAATAATATTGAGAATTGCAACTGCAACTTTACTGTTGTTTGTACAAAAGTTATTTGCTTTTTGTTTATAATTAAGGATTATATTGTCAAAATAGATACCTGATCTAACGCTGCTATTAACTTAACAAAACCGGTAATCCCAAGAATTTTTAAATAAAGATTTGCAAAGAAATAAACTGAAGTTTATTTAATATCAAATATACAGTGTGAGTTATTAGTATGCCGGCGGTTGATAGTCATCAAATCGTTTGAAAAAGACTGTTGTAGAAAAATGCTAATTACTCGAACACCCTGAGAGATATCGCAGTAAAACCAACACTATTCGAATGAACATTCTTCGGTCTATCTAAAAGTGGAAAAGTCCGATCAGAAATATTTAAATTAGTATCCGTAATTAATTAATAAGTGATTAGGTGACACGAAATATTAGCAAAAATAGGGATATTCAATAGGCTGCATCTCGTTGACCCGTTGTTCAATCTTAATAAAAGCAACACCATTCGATTCCACTCTTCTTAAACTAAAGGCATAGTGAAAAAATCTGATGTGGCCAGGCACATGACTTTATCATGCAATATATAAAATTTATAGTTTAGCTGCATGAGAATCTATTTTATTGAGATACATCGTAGGTATTGTCAAAGCATCAGCATTTGACACTACCTACACTACGTCATTAGAATAATAGTTATTTATGTCACAAGTGCCGAAAGTACGGAATAGCGCGACGAGCGGTGAGCGCTATCTAGTTTTTGGCAGGAGTGACATCAACGTGTATTGTGTTGCTTTTTGAGAAATATGTATTTTAAATACATAAAAAAAAAATAAAAAATGGTTATATTTCTGTATAGGAAATATTAGGTTGGTACCACTTTGACGAAACGTCAAGTTTAAAAAGTTAATTCAAATTCTGACAGATTTATATTTGTTCATCACACTGTAGATGTGACATCCGTACCAATATACTAAAATAAAACTACACTCATCGCTAAACTTTATTTACAATTTTCTCAATTTATCGTTTTTAGAACTAGATATAAAGACGGGTTGATATTTCTTATCAACAAACAAACAAATTGGCGATCTTATTTTATTGAAGTTTGTATTTTGTAATTTGCCGCACTAAAGCGGCAACGTTCCATAGCGGTTCTCCAACCTCTGATGAAATCAGCTGTTTTCGAGTGTGGCAGCACAAAAAATTGTCAAAATCCTGGCTACTATGTAGTTTCATATCAATGCAGATGCGACCGATCTCGATCAAATAGAATTTGCTCTTGCAGCTAAAATATTAATTTTACCAAAAAATGTCATGGGAATAAATTATTCAAAATTTCCTCTGCTTTAATTTATTATTTAACTATTTTGACGAAATTACAGAAATGGCGGCTCATCTGCAAAATCCTTGAAAAAGGCTTAGAATAAACTACCAGTTCCTTTGGACCCTTTTGAACCAAAAGCTTTTCAGCTCTAAGTTAGGTCATGAAACTTTTAAATATGAACTTTCGTCCCGATACCTTTAGTAGTTTCTCCGGAATCGTCGCCACAAAAATCGTTTACACATACACACAGACACACACACACACACACACAGACATTTTTTGTACCTTGGTCAAAAATGTTCAGGGGACCCATAAAGACCTATTTCCGCTAAAATCTCAATTTTTTTTTTCGGCACGATTACAATACTTCATCATACTGCGTATGATAAAGTAAAAACCACATTACTAAAACTCGACCAAAAGCCTGTCTCAAAAAGTTCAATCATTCGTATAAAAATTTTTAATTCGCAAACAATAAATTTTTAGCTACTGCCTGGATGAACGCTATAATGAGCCAAGAACTTACGCAATATATTATTTTCGCGTGGACCGTTCCAAAAATCAATCGTGCAAGCCTTAATTGGTCTTCGTCGGAATTAATCGAGCGTTGAGCAACGGAACGTGATAATGAATGTTACCCGGTTTATCTTTTAATTTGTGGGCCCCTCAATTAACTAAATTAACGAGGAGAGGTGCACGAGACGGCGGCGCGGCGGCCTGCGTTGAGCCGGTTGATGTGCGGTATGATATAGAGTCGGTGCAGTTAGTAGCGACAGGTGGGATCGCAGTGGCTGTAGGCGACGGTGTTGTCGTCGTTCGATTATGTCCAGGAGGCCGCGGCTAGCACGTGGTCAGTACATATAGTCGGTCCCGTCGTATTAGCATATCAATTAATGGACCAGCTGGGCGCAGCCTCCTACCGACCGTCGTCGTCGCAGGCCGGCAGTTAACGGCCGGAGTCGACCGCCAGACGACTACCTGCATACCGAGCCAGACGCATAAAACCAATTACCGGGCGTTATTAAACCCATATAACATTTAAATAAACACGATTACTACACCTGTTTACCAATTAGCACTGTTTCTTGGTCTACTTGCACCTAATGGCGTTTTAGACAAATGCAGGAGTGCCAGTTCAAAATTATAGTTTAAAATACGTGATTTCTTACAAAATTTTAGCCAGTCGGCAAAAACCCAACTACCTTCAATCAAATTAAGGTTGTGGTTCTTGGTACACTTTTTGAGGCTGATTACGCCAGTATAATTTGATTTTACTTATTTGGAACGGTTGGGCAGTTATTACGTTCCCAATTATCAAAAATGATGCTAAAAACATCCATTTTGCTATATTAGAAACTTTGAACGCAAACTGTGTCCGATCCAATCGACCTATGTTGACGATTCAAACGCTAGCGGATGGGAAATTGGCCGAGGAATTCATTTCTGAAAGCCGCGTTGCTCTAAGGTGCGCGGTTCGCGACGAAAACGCGATAAACCGCGGAAATAATAGTTTCCCACTTTCTGGCCAAACCGTACACGCTACGGGAAAACCGACCTCACCGTTGAATTCAGCACATCTCAATGCATAAGCATGACTGCATTAGAATGCGCTATCTGTCAAAAAGTTATAATTGTTTTTTTGGTCTAAATTTGGCACTTTTAGATAGAAAAAAATTGAATATTGCAACCGTAGGTGATGGAAAGGTTTACCCACTACCAAATGATAGCTCTCGTTGAGTCTATCAAAAAAAATGTTTACTTTTATATGCCTAAGACTTACCATTTTCATGTTATGTGGTCCATTTCGCTTATTTTTGTATTATTTGAAAATCCGTAATTTTAGCACAACTCGGTAACCAGTAGAGGCAGAGACTTTTCCTATGTAAATTTGTAATCAGCGCACCCATTTTAGTAAGATAGCAAAGCTTTCATGTTGATCCGGGTTCTAGTTTTACAGATAGGAGTGCCAGTTCAAAATTATAGTTTAAAATACGTGATTTCTTACAAAAGTTTAGCCAGCCGGCAAAAACCCAACTACCTTCAATCAAATTAAGGTTGTGGTTCTTGGTACACTTTTTGAGGCTGATTACGCCAGTATAATTTGATTTTACTTATTTGGAACGGTTGGGCAGTTATTACGTTCCCAATTATCAAAAATGATGCTAAAAACAACCATTTTGCTATATTAGAAACTTTGAACGCAAACTGTGTCCGATCCAATCGACCGATGTTGACGATTCAAACGCTACCGGATGGGAAATTGGCCGAGGAATTCATTTCTGAAAGCCGCGTTGCTCTAAGGTGCGCGGTTCGCGAGAAAAACGCGATAAACCGCGGAAATTATAGTTTCCCACTTTCTGGCCAAACCGTACACGCTACGGGAAAACCGACCTCACCGTTGAATTCAGCACATCTCAATGCATAAGCATGACTACATTAGAATGCTCTATCTGTCAAAAAGTTATAATAGTTTTTTCGGTCTAAATTTGGCACTTTTAGATAGAAAAAAATTGAATATTGCAACCGTTGGTGATGGAAAGGTTTACCCACTACCAAATGATAGCTCTCGTTGAGTCTATCAAAAAAAATGTTTACTTTTATATGCCTAAGACTTACCATTTTCATGTTATGTGGTCCATTTCGCTTATTTTTGTATTTGAAAATCCGTAATTTTAGCACAACTCGGTAACCAGTAGAGACAGAGACTTTTCCTATGTAAATTTGTAATCAGCGCACCCATTTTAGTAAGATAGCAAAGCTTTCATGTTGATCCGGGTTCTAGTTTTACAGATAGGAGTGCCAGTTCAAAATTATAGTTTAAAATACGTGATTTCTTACAAAATTTTAGCCAGTCGGCAAAAACCCAACTACCTTCAATCAAATTAAGGTTGTGGTTCTTGGTACACTTTTTGAGGCTGATTACGCCAGTATAATTTGATTTTACTTATTTGGAACGGTTGGGCAGTTATTACGTTCCCAATTATCAAAAATGATGCTAAAAACACCCATTTTGCTATATTAGAAACTTTGAACGCAAACTGTGTCCGATCCAATCGACCGATGTTGACGATTCAAACGCTAGCGGATGGGAAATTGGCCGAGGAATTCATTTCTGAAAGCCGCGTTGCTCTAAGCTGCGCGGTTCGCGAGAAAAACGCGATAAACCGCGGATATTATAGTTTCCCACTTTCTGGCCAAACCGTACACGCTACGGGAAAACCGACCTCACCGTTGAATCTAGCACATCTCAATGCATAAGCATGACTACATTAGAATGCTCTATCTGTCAAAAAGTTATAATTGTTTTTTCGCTCTAAATTTGGCACTTTTAGATAGAAAAAAATTGAATATTGCAACCGTTGGTGATGGAAAGGTTTACCCACTACCAAATGATAGCTCTCGTTGAGTCTATCAAAGAAATGTATACTTTTATATGCCTAAGACTTACCATTTTCATGTTATGTGGTCCATTTCGCTTATTTTTGTATTATTTGAAAATCCGTAATTTTAGCACAACTCGGTAACCAGTAGAGGCAGAGACTTTTCCTATGTAAATTTGTAATCAGCGCACCCATTTTAGTAAGATAGCAAAGCTTTCATGTTGATCCGGGTTCTAGTTTTACAGATAGGAGTGCCAGTTCAAAATTATAGTTTAAAATACGTGATTTCTTAAAAAATTTTAGCCAGTCGGCAAAAACCCAACTACTTTCAATCAAATTAAGGTTGTGGTTCTTGGTACACTTTTTGAGGCTGATTACGCCAGTATAATTTGATTTTACTTATTTGGAACGGTTGGGCAGTTATTACGTTCCCAATTATCAAAAATGATGCAAAAAACACCCATTTTGCTATATTAGAAACTTTGAACGCAAACTGTGTCCGATCCAATCGACCGATGTTGACGATTCAAACGCTGGCGGATGGGAAATTGGCCGAGGAATTCATTTCTGAAAGCCGCGTTGCTCTAAGGTGCGCGGTTCGCGAGAAAAACGCGATAAACCGCGGAAATTATAGTTTCCCACTTTCTGGCCAAACCGTACACGCTACGGGAAAACCGACCTCACCGTTGAATTCAGCACATCTCAATGCATAAGCATGACTACATTAGAATGCTCTATCTGTCAAAAAGTTATAATTGTTTTTTCGGTCTAAATTTGGCACTTTTAGATAGAAAAAAATTGAATATTGCAACCGTTGGTGATGGAAAGGTTTACCCACTCCCAAATGATAGCTCTCGTTGAGTCTATCAAAAAAATGTACACTTTTATATGCCTAAGACTTATCATTTTCATGTTATGTGGTCCATATCGCTTATTTTTGTATTATTTGAAAATCCGTATTTTTAGCTCAACTCGGTAACCAGTAGAGGCAGAGACTTTTCCTATGTAAATTTGTAATCAGCGCACCCATTTTAGTAAGATAGCAAAGCTTTCATGTTGATCCGGGTTCTAGTTTTACAGATAGGAGTGCCAGTTCAAAATTATAGTTTAAAATACGTGATTTCTTACAAAAGTTTAGCCAGCCGGCAAAAACCCAACTACCTTCAATCAAATTAAGGTTGTGGTTCTTGGTACACTTTTTGACGCTGATTACGCCAGTATAATTTGATTTTACTTATTTGGAACGGTTGGGCAGTTATTACGTTCCCAATTATCAAAAATGATGCTAAAACCACCTATTTTGCTACATTAGAAACTTTAAACGCAAACTGTGTCCGATCCAATCGACCGATGTTGACGATTCAAACGCTAGCGGATGGGAAATTGGCCGAGGAATTCATTTCTGAAAGCCGCGTTGCTCTAAGCTGCGCGGTTCGCGAGAAAAACGCGATAAACCGCGGATATTATAGTTTCCCACTTTCTGGCCAAACCGTACACGCTACGGGAAAACCGACCTCACCGTTGAATCCAGCACATCTCAATGCATAAGCATGACTACATTAGAATGCTCTATCTGTCAAAAAGTTATAATTGTTTTTTCGGTCTAAATTTGGCACTTTTAGATAGAAAAAAATTGAATATTGCAACCGTTGGTGATGGAAAGGTTTACCCACTACCAAATGATAGCTCTCGTTGAGTCTATCAAAGAAATGTATACTTTTATATGCCTAAGACTTACCATTTTCATGTTATGTGGTCCATTTCGCTTATTTTTGTATTATTTGAAAATCCGTAATTTTAGCACAACTCGGTAACCAGTAGAGGCAGAGACTTTTCCTATGTAAATTTGTAATCAGCGCACCCATTTTAGTAAGATAGCAAAGCTTTCATGTTGATCCGGGTTCTAGTTTTACAGATAGGAGTGCCAGTTCAAAATTATAGTTTAAAATACGTGATTTCTTAAAAAATTTTAGCCAGTCGGCAAAAACCCAACTACTTTCAATCAAATTAAGGTTGTGGTTCTTGGTACACTTTTTGAGGCTGATTACGCCAGTATAATTTGATTTTACTTATTTGGAACGGTTGGGCAGTTATTACGTTCCCAATTATCAAAAATGATGCAAAAAACACCCATTTTGCTATATTAGAAACTTTGAACGCAAACTGTGTCCGATCCAATCGACCGATGTTGACGATTCAAACGCTGGCGGATGGGAAATTGGCCGAGGAATTCATTTCTGAAAGCCGCGTTGCTCTAAGGTGCGCGGTTCGCGAGAAAAACGCGATAAACCGCGGAAATTATAGTTTCCCACTTTCTGGCCAAACCGTACACGCTACGGGAAAACCGACCTCACCGTTGAATTCAGCACATCTCAATGCATAAGCATGACTACATTAGAATGCTCTATCTGTCAAAAAGTTATAATTGTTTTTTCGGTCTAAATTTGGCACTTTTAGATAGAAAAAAATTGAATATTGCAACCGTTGGTGATGGAAAGGTTTACCCACTACCAAATGATAGCTCTCGTTGAGTCTATCAAAAAAATATACACTTTTATATGCCTAAGACTTACCATTTTCATGTTATGTGGTCCATATCGCTTATTTTTGTATTATTTGAAAATCCGTAATTTTAGCTCAACTCGGTAACCAGTAGAGGCAGAGACTTTTCCTATGTAAATTTGTAATCAGCGCACCCATTTTAGTAAGATAGCAAAGCTTTCATGTTGATCCGGGTTCTAGTTTTACAGATAGGAGTGCCAGTTCAAAATTATAGTTTAAAATACGTGATTTCTTAAAAAATTTTAGCCAGTCGGCAAAAACCCATCTACTTTCAATCAAATTAAGGTTGTGGTTCTTGGTACACTTTTTGAGGCTGATTACGCCAGTATAATTTGATTTTACTTATTTGGAACGGTTGGGCAGTTATTACGTTCCCAATTATCAAAAATGATGCTAAAAACAACCATTTTGCTATATTAGAAACTTTGAACGCAAACTGTGTCCGATCCAATCGACCGATGTTGACGATTCAAACGCTACCGGATGGGAAATTGGCCGAGGAATTCATTTCTGAAAGCCGCGTTGCTCTAAGGTGCGCGGTTCGCCAGAAAAACGCGATAAACCGCGGAAATTATAGTTTCCCACTTTCTGGCCAAACCGTACACGCTACGGGAAAACCGACCTCACCGTTGAATTCAGCACATCTCAATGCATAAGCATGACTACATTAGAATGCTCTATCTGTCAAAAAGTTATAATTGTTTTTTCGGTCTAAATTTGGCACTTTTAGATAGAAAAAAATTGAATATTGCAACCGTTGGTGATGGAAAGGTTTACCCACTACCAAATGATAGCTCTCGTTGAGTCTATCAAAAAAATGTATACTTTTATATGCCTAAGACTTACCATTTTCATGTTATGTGGTCCATTTCGCTTATTTTTGTATTATTTGAAAATCCGTAATTTTAGCACAACTCGGTAACCAGTAGAGACAGAGACTTTTCCTACGTAAATTTGTAATCAGCGCACCCATTTTAGTAAGATAGCAAAGCTTTCATGTTGATCCGGGTCCTAGTTTTACAGATAGGAGTGCCAGTTCAAAATTATAGTTAAAATACGTGATTTCTTACAAAATTTTAGCCAGTCGGCAAAAACCCAACTACCTTCAATCAAATTAAGGTTGTGGTTCTTGGTACACTTTTTGAGGCTGATTACGCCAGTATAATTTGATTTTACTTATTTGGAACGGTTGGGCAGTTATTACGTTCCCAATTATCAAAAATGATGCTAAAAACACCCATTTTGCTATATTAGAAACTTTGAACGCAAACTGTGTCCGATCCAATCGACCGATGTTGACGATTCAAACGCTGGCGGATGGGAAATTGGCCGAGGAATTCATTTCTGAAAGCCGCGTTGCTCTAAGGTGCGCGGTTCGCGAGAAAAACGCGATAAACCGCGGAAATTATAGTTTCCCACTTTCTGGCCAAACCGTACACGCTACGGGAAAACCGACCTCACCGTTGAATTCAGCACATCTCAATGCATAAGCATGACTACATTAGAATGCTCTATCTGTCAAAAAGTTATAATAGTTTTTTCGGTCTAAATTTGGCACTTTTAGATAGAAAAAAATTGAATATTGCAACCGTTGGTGATGGAAAGGTTTACCCACTACCAAATGATAGCTCTCGTTGAGTCTATCAAAAAAAATGTTTACTTTTATATGCCTAAGACTTACCATTTTCATGTTATGTGGTCCATTTCGCTTATTTTTGTATTTGAAAATCCGTAATTTTAGCACAACTCGGTAACCAGTAGAGACAGAGACTTTTCCTATGTAAATTTGTAATCAGCGCACCCATTTTAGTAAGATAGCAAAGCTTTCATGTTGATCCGGGTTCTAGTTTTACAGATAGGAGTGCCAGTTCAAAATTATAGTTTAAAATACGTGATTTCTTACAAAATTTTAGCCAGTCGGCAAAAACCCAACTACCTTCAATCAAATTAAGGTTGTGGTTCTTGGTACACTTTTTGAGGCTGATTACGCCAGTATAATTTGATTTTACTTATTTGGAACGGTTGGGCAGTTATTACGTTCCCAATTATCAAAAATGATGCAAAAAACACCCATTTTGCTATATTAGAAACTTTGAACGCAAACTGTGTCCGATCCAATCGACCGATGTTGACGATTCAAACGCTGGCGGATGGGAAATTGGCCGAGGAATTCATTTCTGAAAGCCGCGTTGCTCTAAGGTGCGCGGTTCGCGAGAAAAACGCGATAAACCGCGGAAATTATAGTTTCCCACTTTCTGGCCAAACCGTACACGCTACGGGAAAACCGACCTCACCGTTGAATTCAGCACATCTCAATGCATAAGCATGACTACATTAGAATGCTCTATCTGTCAAAAAGTTATAATAGTTTTTTCGGTCTAAATTTGGCACTTTTAGATAGAAAAAAATTGAATATTGCAACCGTTGGTGATGGAAAGGTTTACCCACTACCAAATGATAGCTCTCGTTGAGTCTATCAAAAAAAATGTTTACTTTTATATGCCTAAGACTTACCATTTTCATGTTATGTGGTCCATTTCGCTTATTTTTGTATTTGAAAATCCGTAATTTTAGCACAACTCGGTAACCAGTAGAGACAGAGACTTTTCCTATGTAAATTTGTAATCAGCGCACCCATTTTAGTAAGATAGCAAAGCTTTCATGTTGATCCGGGTTCTAGTTTTACAGATAGGAGTGCCAGTTCAAAATTATAGTTTAAAATACGTGATTTCTTACAAAATTTTAGCCAGTCGGCAAAAACCCAACTACCTTCAATCAAATTAAGGTTGTGGTTCTTGGTACACTTTTTGAGGCTGATTACGCCAGTATAATTTGATTTTACTTATTTGGAACGGTTGGGCAGTTATTACGTTCCCAATTATCAAAAATGATGCTAAAAACACCCATTTTGCTATATTAGAAACTTTGAACGCAAACTGTGTCCGATCCAATCGACCGATGTTGACGATTCAAACGCTAGCGGATGGGAAATTGGCCGAGGAATTCATTTCTGAAAGCCGCGTTGCTCTAAGCTGCGCGGTTCGCGAGAAAAACGCGATAAACCGCGGATATTATAGTTTCCCACTTTCTGGCCAAACCGTACACGCTACGGGAAAACCGACCTCACCGTTGAATCTAGCACATCTCAATGCATAAGCATGACTACATTAGAATGCTCTATCTGTCAAAAAGTTATAATTGTTTTTTCGCTCTAAATTTGGCACTTTTAGATAGAAAAAAATTGAATATTGCAACCGTTGGTGATGGAAAGGTTTACCCACTACCAAATGATAGCTCTCGTTGAGTCTATCAAAGAAATGTATACTTTTATATGCCTAAGACTTACCATTTTCATGTTATGTGGTCCATTTCGCTTATTTTTGTATTATTTGAAAATCCGTAATTTTAGCACAACTCGGTAACCAGTAGAGGCAGAGACTTTTCCTATGTAAATTTGTAATCAGCGCACCCATTTTAGTAAGATAGCAAAGCTTTCATGTTGATCCGGGTTCTAGTTTTACAGATAGGAGTGCCAGTTCAAAATTATAGTTTAAAATACGTGATTTCTTAAAAAATTTTAGCCAGTCGGCAAAAACCCAACTACTTTCAATCAAATTAAGGTTGTGGTTCTTGGTACACTTTTTGAGGCTGATTACGCCAGTATAATTTGATTTTACTTATTTGGAACGGTTGGGCAGTTATTACGTTCCCAATTATCAAAAATGATGCAAAAAACACCCATTTTGCTATATTAGAAACTTTGAACGCAAACTGTGTCCGATCCAATCGACCGATGTTGACGATTCAAACGCTGGCGGATGGGAAATTGGCCGAGGAATTCATTTCTGAAAGCCGCGTTGCTCTAAGGTGCGCGGTTCGCGAGAAAAACGCGATAAACCGCGGAAATTATAGTTTCCCACTTTCTGGCCAAACCGTACACGCTACGGGAAAACCGACCTCACCGTTGAATTCAGCACATCTCAATGTATAAGCATGACTACATTAGAATGCTCTATCTGTCAAAAAGTTATAATTGTTTTTTCGGTCTAAATTTGGCACTTTTAGATAGAAAAAAATTGAATATTGCAACCGTTGGTGATGGAAAGGTTTACCCACTCCCAAATGATAGCTCTCGTTGAGTCTATCAAAAAAATGTACACTTTTATATGCCTAAGACTTATCATTTTCATGTTATGTGGTCCATATCGCTTATTTTTGTATTATTTGAAAATCCGTATTTTTAGCTCAACTCGGTAACCAGTAGAGGCAGAGACTTTTCCTATGTAAATTTGTAATCAGCGCACCCATTTTAGTAAGATAGCAAAGCTTTCATGTTGATCCGGGTTCTAGTTTTACAGATAGGAGTGCCAGTTCAAAATTATAGTTTAAAATACGTGATTTCTTACAAAAGTTTAGCCAGCCGGCAAAAACCCAACTACCTTCAATCAAATTAAGGTTGTGGTTCTTGGTACACTTTTTGACGCTGATTACGCCAGTATAATTTGATTTTACTTATTTGGAACGGTTGGGCAGTTATTACGTTCCCAATTATCAAAAATGATGCTAAAAACACCTATTTTGCTATATTAGAAACTTTAAACGCAAACTGTGTCCGATCCAATCGACCGATGTTGACGATTCAAACGCTAGCGGATGGGAAATTGGCCGAGGAATTCATTTCTGAAACCCGCGTTGCTCTAAGCTGCGCGGTTCGCGAGAAAAACGCGATAAACCGCGGATATTATAGTTTCCCACTTTCTGGCCAAACCGTACACGCTACGGGAAAACCGACCTCACCGTTGAATCCAGCACATCTCAATGCATAAGCATGACTACATTAGAATGCTCTATCTGTCAAAAAGTTATAATTGTTTTTTCGGTCTAAATTTGGCACTTTTAGATAGAAAAAAATTGAATATTGCAACCGTTGGTGATGGAAAGGTTTACCCACTACCAAATGATAGCTCTCGTTGAGTCTATCAAAGAAATGTATACTTTTATATGCCTAAGACTTACCATTTTCATGTTATGTGGTCCATTTCGCTTATTTTTGTATTATTTGAAAATCCGTAATTTTAGCACAACTCGGTAACCAGTAGAGGCAGAGACTTTTCCTATGTAAATTTGTAATCAGCGCACCCATTTTAGTAAGATAGCAAAGCTTTCATGTTGATCCGGGTTCTAGTTTTACAGATAGGAGTGCCAGTTCAAAATTATAGTTTAAAATACGTGATTTCTTAAAAAATTTTAGCCAGTCGGCAAAAACCCAACTACTTTCAATCAAATTAAGGTTGTGGTTCTTGGTACACTTTTTGAGGCTGATTACGCCAGTATAATTTGATTTTACTTATTTGGAACGGTTGGGCAGTTATTACGTTCCAAATTATCAAAAATGATGCAAAAAACACCCATTTTGCTATATTAGAAACTTTGAACGCAAACTGTGTCCGATCCAATCGACCGATGTTGACGATTCAAACGCTGGCGGATGGGAAATTGGCCGAGGAATTCATTTCTGAAAGCCGCGTTGCTCTAAGGTGCGCGGTTCGCGAGAAAAACGCGATAAACCGCGGAAATTATAGTTTCCCACTTTCTGGCCAAACCGTACACGCTACGGGAAAACCGACCTCACCGTTGAATTCAGCACATCTCAATGCATAAGCATGACTACATTAGAATGCTCTATCTGTCAAAAAGTTATAATTGTTTTTTCGGTCTAAATTTGGCACTTTTAGATAGAAAAAAATTGAATATTGCAACCGTTGGTGATGGAAAGGTTTACCCACTACCAAATGATAGCTCTCGTTGAGTCTATCAAAAAAATATACACTTTTATATGCCTAAGACTTACCATTTTCATGTTATGTGGTCCATATCGCTTATTTTTGTATTATTTGAAAATCCGTAATTTTAGCTCAACTCGGTAACCAGTAGAGGCAGAGACTTTTCCTATGTAAATTTGTAATCAGCGCACCCATTTTAGTAAGATAGCAAAGCTTTCATGTTGATCCGGGTTCTAGTTTTACAGATAGGAGTGCCAGTTCAAAATTATAGTTTAAAATACGTGATTTCTTAAAAAATTTTAGCCAGTCGGCAAAAACCCATCTACTTTCAATCAAATTAAGGTTGTGGTTCTTGGTACACTTTTTGAGGCTGATTACGCCAGTATAATTTGATTTTACTTATTTGGAACGGTTGGGCAGTTATTACGTTCCCAATTATCAAAAATGATGCTAAAAACAACCATTTTGCTATATTAGAAACTTTGAACGCAAACTGTGTCCGATCCAATCGACCGATGTTGACGATTCAAACGCTACCGGATGGGAAATTGGCCGAGGAATTCATTTCTGAAAGCCGCGTTGCTCTAAGGTGCGCGGTTCGCCAGAAAAACGCGATAAACCGCGGAAATTATAGTTTCCCACTTTCTGGCCAAACCGTACACGCTACGGGAAAACCGACCTCACCGTTGAATTCAGCACATCTCAATGCATAAGCATGACTACATTAGAATGCTCTATCTGTCAAAAAGTTATAATTGTTTTTTCGGTCTAAATTTGGCACTTTTAGATAGAAAAAAATTGAATATTGCAACCGTTGGTGATGGAAAGGTTTACCCACTACCAAATGATAGCTCTCGTTGAGTCTATCAAAAAAATGTATACTTTTATATGCCTAAGACTTACCATTTTCATGTTATGTGGTCCATTTCGCTTATTTTTGTATTATTTGAAAATCCGTAATTTTAGCACAACTCGGTAACCAGTAGAGACAGAGACTTTTCCTACGTAAATTTGTAATCAGCGCACCCATTTTAGTAAGATAGCAAAGCTTTCATGTTGATCCGGGTCCTAGTTTTACAGATAGGAGTGCCAGTTCAAAATTATAGTTAAAATACGTGATTTCTTACAAAATTTTAGCCAGTCGGCAAAAACCCAACTACCTTCAATCAAATTAAGGTTGTGGTTCTTGGTACACTTTTTGAGGCTGATTACGCCAGTATAATTTGATTTTACTTATTTGGAACGGTTGGGCAGTTATTACGTTCCCAATTATCAAAAATGATGCTAAAAACACCCATTTTGCTATATTAGAAACTTTGAACGCAAACTGTGTCCGATCCAATCGACCGATGTTGACGATTCAAACGCTGGCGGATGGGAAATTGGCCGAGGAATTCATTTCTGAAAGCCGCGTTGCTCTAAGGTGCGCGGTTCGCGAGAAAAACGCGATAAACCGCGGAAATTATAGTTTCCCACTTTCTGGCCAAACCGTACACGCTACGGGAAAACCGACCTCACCGTTGAATTCAGCACATCTCAGTGCGTAAGCATGACTACATTAGAATGCTCTATCTGTCAAAAAGTTATAATTGTTTTTTCGGTCTAAATTTGGCACTTTTAGATAGAAAAAAATTGAATATTGCAACCGTTGGTGATGGAAAGGTTTACCCACTACCAAATGATAGCTCTCGTTGAGTCTATCAAAAAAATGTATACTTTTATATGCCTAAGACTTACCATTTTCATGTTATGTGGTCCATTTCGCTTATTTTTGTATTATTTGAAAATCCGTAATTTTAGCACAACTCGGTAACCAGTAGAGGCAGAGACTTTTCCTATGTAAATTTGTAATCAGCGCACCCATTTTAGTAAGATAGCAAAGCTTTCATGTTGATCCGGGTTCTAGTTTTACAGATAGGAGTGCCAGTTCAAAATTATAGTTTAAAATACGTGATTTCTTACAAAAGTTTAGCCAGCCGGCAAAAACCCAACTACCTTCAATCAAATTAAGGTTGTGGTTCTTGGTACACTTTTTGACGCTGATTACGCTAGTATAATTTGATTTAACTTATTTGGAACGGTTGGGCAGTTATTACGTTCCCAATTATCAAAAATGATGCTAAAAACACCTATTTTGCTATATTAGAAACTTTAAACGCAAACTGTGTCCGATCCAATCGACCGATGTTGACGATTCAAACGCTAGCGGATGGGAAATTGGCCGAGGAATTCATTTCTGAAAGCCGCGTTGCTCTAAGGTGCGCGGTTCGCGAGAAAAACGCGATAAACCGCGGATATAATAGTTTCCCACTTTCTGGCCAAACCGTACACGCTACGGGAAAACCGACCTCACCGTTGAATCCAGCACATCTCAATGCATAAGCATGACTACATTAGAATGCTCTATCTGTCAAAAAGTTATAATTGTTTTTTCGGTCTAAATTTGGCACTTTTAGATAGAAAAAAATTGAATATTGCAACCGTTGGTGATGGAAAGGTTTACCCACTACCAAATGATAGCTCTCGTTGAGTCTATCAAAAAAATGTACACTTTTATATGCCTAAGACTTACCATTTTCATGTTATGTGGTCCATTTCGCTTATTTTTGTATTATTTGAAAATCCGTAATTTTAGCTCAACTCGGTAACCAGTAGAGGCAGAGACTTTTCCTATGTAAATTTGTAATCAGCGCACCCATTTTAGTAAGATAGCAAAGCTTTCATGTTGATCCGGGTTCTAGTTTTACAGATAGGAGTGCCAGTTCAAAATTATAGTTTAAAATACGTGATTTCTTACAAAATTTTAGCCAGTCGGCAAAAACCCAACTACCTTCAATCAAATTAAGGTTGTGGTTCTTGGTACACTTTTTGAGGCTGATTACGCCAGTATAATTTGATTTTACTTATTTGGAACGGTTGGGCAGTTATTACGTTCCCAATTATCAAAAATGATGCTAAAAACAACCATTTTGCTATATTAGAAACTTTGAACGCAAACTGTGTCCGATCCAATAGACCGATGTTGACGATTCAAACGCTACCGGACGGGAAATTGGCCGAGGAATTCATTTCTGAAAGCCGCGTTGCTCTAAGGTGCGCGGTTCGCGAGAAAAACGCGATAAACCGCGGAAATTATAGTTTCCCACTTTCTGGCCAAACCGTACACGCTACGGGAAAACCGACCTCACCGTTGAATTCAGCACATCTCAATGCATAAGCATGACTACATTAGAATGCTCTATCTGTCAAAAAGTTATAATTGTTTTTTCGGTCTAAATTTGGCACTTTTAGATAGAAAAAAATTGAATATTGCAACCGTTGGTGATGGAAAGGTTTACCCACTACCAAATGATAGCTCTCGTTGAGTCTATCAAAAAATGTATACTTTTATATGCCTAAGACTTACCATTTTCATGTTATGTGGTCCATTTCGCTTATTTTTGTATTATTTGAAATCCGTAATTTTAGCACAACTCGGTAACCAGTAGAGACAGAGACTTTTCCTACGTAAATTTGTAATCAGCGCACCCATTTTAGTAAGATAGCAAAGCTTTCATGTTGATCCGGGTCCTACTTTTACAGATAGGAGTGCCAGATCAAAATTATAGTTTAAAATACGTGATTTCTTACAAAATTTTAGCCAGTCGGCAAAAACCCAACTACCTTCAATCAAATTAAGGTTGTGGTTCTTGGTACACTTTTTGAGGCTGATTACGCCAGTATAATTTGATTTTACTTATTTGGAACGGTTGGGCAGTTATTACGTTCCCAATTATCAAAAATGATGCTAAAAACACCTATTTTGCTATATTAGAAACTTTGAACGCAAACTGTGTCCGACCCAATCGACCGATGTTGACGATTCAAACGCTGGCGGATGGGAAATTGGCCGAGGAATTCATTTCTGAAAGCCGCGTTGCTCTAAGGTGCGCGGTTCGCGAGAAAAACGCGATAAACCGCGGAAATTATAGTTTCCCACTTTCTGGCCAAACCGTACACGCTACGGGAAAACCGACCTCACCGTTGAATTCAGCACATCTCAGTGCGTAAGCATGACTACATTAGAATGCTCTATCTGTCAAAAAGTTATAATTGTTTTTTCGGTCTAAATTTGGCACTTTTAGATAGAAAAAAATTGAATATTGCAACCGTTGGTGATGGAAAGGTTTACCCACTACCAAATGATAGCTCTCGTTGAGTCTATCAAAAAAATGTATACTTTTATATGCCTAAGACTTACCATTTTCATGTTATGTGGTCCATTTCGCTTATTTTTGTATTATTTGAAAATCCGTAATTTTAGCACAACTCGGTAACCAGTAGAGACAGAGACTTTTCCTACGTAAATTTGTAATCAGCGCACCCATTTTAGTAAGATAGCAAAGCTTTCATGTTGATCCGGGTCCTACTTTTACAGATAGGAGTGCCAGATCAAAATTATAGTTTAAAATACGTGATTTCTTACAAAATTTTAGCCAGTCGGCAAAAACCCAACTACCTTCAATCAAATTAAGGTTGTGGTTCTTGGTACACTTTTTGAGGCTGATTACGCCAGTATAATTTGATTTTACTTATTTGGAACGGTTGGGCAGTTATTACGTTCCCAATTATCAAAAATGATGCTAAAAACACCTATTTTGCTATATTAGAAACTTTGAACGCAAACTGTGTCCGATCCAATCGACCGATGTTGACGATTCAAACGCTGGCGGATGGGAAATTGGCCGAGGAATTCATTTCTGAAAGCCGCGTTGCTCTAAGGTGCGCGGTTCGCGAGAAAAACGCGATAAACCGCGGAAATTATAGTTTCCCACTTTCTGGCCAAACCGTACACGCTACGGAAAACCGACCTCACCGTTGAATTCAGCACATCTCAGTGCGTAAGCATGACTACATTAGAATGCTCTATCTGTCAAAAAGTTATAATTGTTTTTTCGGTCTAAATTTGGCACTTTTAGATAGAAAAAAATTGAATATTGCAACCGTTGGTGATGGAAAGGTTTACCCACTACCAAATGATAGCTCTCGTTGAGTCTATCAAAAAAATGTATACTTTTATATGCCTAAGACTTACCATTTTTCATGTTATGTGGTCCATTTCGCTTATTTTTGTATTATTTGAAAATCCGTAATTTTAGCACAACTCGGTAACCAGTAGAGGCAGAGACTTTTCCTATGTAAATTTGTAATCAGCGCACCCATTTTAGTAAGATAGCAAAGCTTTCATGTTGATCCGGGTTCTAGTTTTACAGATAGGAGTGCCAGTTCAAATTATAGTTTAAAATACGTGATTTCTTACAAAAGTTTAGCCAGCCGGCAAAAACCCAACTACCTTCAATCAAATTAAGGTTGTGGTTCTTGGTACACTTTTTGACGCTGATTACGCTAGTATAATTTGATTTAACTTATTTGGAACGGTTGGGCAGTTATTACGTTCCCAATTATCAAAAATGATGCTAAAAACACCTATTTTGCTATATTAGAAACTCTAAACGCAAACTGTGTCCGATCCAATCGACCGATGTTGACGATTCAAACGCTAGCGGATGGGAAATTGGCCGAGGAATTCATTTCTGAAAGCCGCGTTGCTCTAAGCTGCGCGGTTCGCGAGAAAAACGCGATAAACCGCGGATATTATAGTTTCCCCACTTTCTGGCCAAACCGTACACGCTACGGGAAAACCGACCTCACCGTTGAATCCAGCACATCTCAATGCATAAGCATGACTACATTAGAATGCTCTATCTGTCAAAAAGTTATAATTGTTTTTTCGGTCTAAATTTGGCACTTTTAGATAGAAAAAATTGAATATTGCAACCGTTGGTGATGGAAAGGTTTACCCACTACCAAATGATAGCTCTCGTTGAGTCTATCAAAAAAATGTATACTTTTATATGCCTAAGACTTACCATTTTCATGTTATGTGGTCCATTTCGCTTATTTTTGTATTATTTGAAAATCCGTAATTTTAGCACAACTCGGTAACCAGTAGAGGCAGAGACTTTTCCTATGTAAATTTGTAATCAGCGCACCCATTTTAGTAAGATAGCAAAGCTTTCATGTTGATCCGGGTTCTAGTTTTACAGATAGGAGTGCCAGTTCAAAATTATAGTTTAAAATACGTGATTTCTTACAAAGTTTAGCCAGCCGGCAAAAACCCAACTACCTTCAATCAAATTAAGGTTGTGGTTCTTGGTACACTTTTTGACGCTGATTACGCTAGTATAATTTGATTTAACTTATTTGGAACGGTTGGGCAGTTATTACGTTCCCAATTATCAAAAATGATGCTAAAAAACACCTATTTTGCTATATTAGAAACTTTAAACGCAAACTGTGTCCGATCCAATCGACCGATGTTGACGATTCAAACGCTAGCGGATGGGAAATTGGCCGAGGAATTCATTTCTGAAAGCCGCGTTGCTCTAAGCTGCGCGGTTCGCGAGAAAAACGCGATAAACCGCGGATATTATAGTTTCCCACTTTCTGGCCAAACCGTACACGCTACGGGAAAACCGACCTCACCGTTGAATCCAGCACATCTCAATGCATAAGCATGACTACATTAGAATGCTCTATCTGTCAAAAAGTTATAATTGTTTTTTCGGTCTAAATTTGGCACTTTTAGATAGAAAAAAATTGAATATTGCAACCGTTGGTGATGGAAAGGTTTACCCACTACCAATGATAGCTCTCGTTGAGTCTATCAAAAAAATGTATACTTTTATATGCCTAAGACTTACCATTTTCATGTTATGTGGTCCATTTCGCTTATTTTTGTATTATTTGAAAATCCGTAATTTTAGCACAACTCGGTAACCAGTAGAGGCAGAGACTTTTCCTATGTAAATTTGTAATCAGCGCACCCATTTTAGTAAGATAGCAAAGCTTTCATGTTGATCCGGGTTCTAGTTTTACAGATAGGAGTGCCAGTTCAAAATTATAGTTTAAAATACGTGATTTCTTACAAAAGTTTAGCCAGCCGGCAAAAACCCAACTACCTTCAATCAAATTAAGGTTGTGGTTCTTGGTACACTTTTTGACGCTGATTACGCTAGTATAATTTGATTTAACTTATTTGGAACGGTTGGGCAGTTATTACGTTCCCAATTATCAAAAATGATGCTAAAAACACCTATTTTGCTATATTAGAAACTTTAAACGCAAACTGTGTCCGATCCAATCGACCGATGTTGACGATTCAAACGCTAGCGGATGGGAAATTGGCCGAGGAATTCATTTCTGAAAGCCGCGTTGCTCTAAGGTGCGCGGTTCGCGAGAAAAACGCGATAAACCGCGGATATAATAGTTTCCCACTTTCTGGCCAAAACCGTACACGCTACGGGAAAACCGACCTCACCGTTGAATCCAGCACATCTCAATGCATAAGCATGACTACATTAGAATGCTCTATCTGTCAAAAAGTTATAATTGTTTTTTCGGTCTAAATTTGGCACTTTTAGATAGAAAAAAATTGAATATTGCAACCGTTGGTGATGGAAAGGTTTACCCACTACCAAATGATAGCTCTCGTTGAGTCTATCAAAAAAATGTACACTTTTATATGCCTAACACTTACCATTTTCATGTTATGTGGTCCATTTCGCTTATTTTTGTATTATTTGAAAATCCGTAATTTTAGCTCAACTCGGTAACCAGTAGAGGCAGAGACTTTTCCTATGTAAATTTGTAATCAGCGCACCCATTTTAGTAAGATAGCAAAGCTTTCATGTTGATCCGGGTTCTAGTTTTACAGATAGGAGTGCCAGTTCAAAATTATAGTTTAAAATACGTGATTTCTTACAAAATTTTAGCCAGTCGGCAAAAACCCAACTACCTTCAATCAAATTAAGGTTGTGGTTCTTGGTACACTTTTTGAGGCTGATTACGCCAGTATAATTTGATTTTACTTATTTGGAACGGTTGGGCAGTTATTACGTTCCCAATTATCAAAAATGATGCTAAAAACAACCATTTTGCTATATTAGAAACTTTGAACGCAAACTGTGTCCGATCCAATCGACCGATGTTGACGATTCAAACGCTGGCGGATGGGAAATTGGCCGAGGAATTCATTTCTGAAAGCCGCGTTGCTCTAAGGTGCGCGGTTCGCGAGAAAAACGCGATAAACCGCGGAAATTATAGTTTCCCACTTTCTGGCCAAACCGTACACGCTACGGGAAAACCGACCTCACCGTTGAATTCAGCACATCTCAGTGCGTAAGCATGACTACATTAGAATGCTCTATCTGTCAAAAAGTTATAATTGTTTTTTCGGTCTAAATTTGGCACTTTTAGATAGAAAAAAATTGAATATTGCAACCGCTGGTGATGGAAAGGTTTACCCACTACCAAATGATAGCTCTCGTTGAGTCTATCAAAAAAATGTATACTTTTATATGCCTAAGACTTACCATTTTCATGTTATGTGGTCCATTTCGCTTATTTTTGTATTATTTGAAAATCCGTAATTTTAGCACAACTCGGTAACCAGTAGAGGCAGAGACTTTTCCTATGTAAATTTGTAATCAGCGCACCCATTTTAGTAAGATAGCAAAGCTTTCATGTTGATCCGGGTTCTAGTTTTACAGATAGGAGTGCCAGTTCAAAATTATAGTTTAAAATACGTGATTTCTTACAAAAGTTTAGCCAGCCGGCAAAAACCCAACTACCTTCAATCAAATTAAGGTTGTGGTTCTTGGTACACTTTTTGACGCTGATTACGCTAGTATAATTTGATTTAACTTATTTGGAACGGTTGGGCAGTTATTACGTTCCCAATTATCAAAAATGATGCTAAAAACACCTATTTTGCTATATTAGAAACTTTAAACGCAAACTGTGTCCGATCCAATCGACCGATGTTGACGATTCAAACGCTAGCGGATGGGAAATTGGCCGAGGAATTCATTTCTGAAAGCCGCGTTGCTCTAAGGTGCGCGGTTCGCGAGAAAAACGCGATAAACCGCGGATATTATAGTTTCCCACTTTCTGGCCAAACCGTACACGCTACGGGAAAACCGACCTCACCGTTGAATCCAGCACATCTCAATGCATAAGCATGACTACATTAGTATGCTCTATCTGTCAAAAAGTTATAATTGTTTTTTCGGTCTAAATTTGGCACTTTTAGATAGAAAAAAATTGAATATTGCAACCGTTGGTGATGGAAAGGTTTACCCACTACCAAATGATAGCTCTCGTTGAGTCTATCAAAAAAATGTACACTTTTATATGCCTAAGACTTACCATTTTCATGTTATGTGGTCCATTTCGCTTATTTTTGTATTATTTGAAAATCCGTAATTTTAGCTCAACTCGGTAACCAGTAGAGGCAGAGACTTTTCCTATGTAAATTTGTAATCAGCGCACCCATTTTAGTAAGATAGCAAAGCTTTCATGTTGATCCGGGTTCTAGTTTTACAGATAGGAGTGCCAGTTCAAAATTATAGTTTAAAATACGTGATTTCTTAAAAAATTTTAGCCAGTCGGCAAAAACCCATCTACTTTCAATCAAATTATGGTTGTGGTTCTTGGTACACTTTTTGAGGCTGATTTCGCCAGTATAATTTGATTTTACTTATTTGGAACGGTTGGGCAGTTATTACGTTCCCAATTATCAAAAATGATGCTAAAAACAACCATTTTGCTATATTAGAAACTTTGAACGCAAACTGTGTCCGATCCAATCGACCGATGTTGACGATTCAAACGCTACCGGATGGGAAATTGGCCGAGGAATTCATTTCTGAAAGCCGCGTTGCTCTAAGGTGCGCGGTTCGCGAGAAAAACGCGATAAACCGCGGATATTATAGTTTCCCACTTTCTGGCCAAACCGTACACGCTACGGGAAAACCGACCTCACCGTTGAATCCAGCACATCTCAATGCATAAGCATGACTACATTAGAATGCTCTATCTGTCAAAAAGTTATAATTGTTTTTTCGGTCTAAATTTGGCACTTTTAGATAGAAAAAAATTGAATATTGCAACCGTTGGTGATGGAAAGGTTTACCCACTACCAAATGATAGCTCTCGTTGAGTCTATCAAAAAAATGTTCACTTTTATATGCCTAAGACTTACCATTTTCATGTTATGTGGTCCATATCGCTTATTTTTGTATTATTTGAAAATCCGTAATTTTAGCTCAACTCGGTAACCAGTAGAGGCAGAGACTTTTCCTATGTAAATTTGTAATCAGCGCACCCATTTTAGTAAGATAGCAAAGCTTTCATGTTGATCCGGGTTCTAGTTTTACAGATAGGAGTGCCAGTTCAAAATTATAGTTTAAAATACGTGATTTCTTACAAAATTTTAGCCAGTCGGCAAAAACCCAACTACCTTCAATCAAATTAAGGTTGTGGTTCTTGGTACACTTTTTGAGGCTGATTACGCCAGTATAATTTGATTTTACTTATTTGGAACGGTTGGGCAGTTATTACGTTCCCAATTATCAAAAATGATGCTAAAAACAACCATTTTGCTATATTAGAAACTTTGAACGCAAACTGTGTCCGATCCAATCGACCGATGTTGACGATTCAAACGCTACCGGATGGGAAATTGGCCGAGGAATTCATTTCTGAAAGCCGCGTTGCTCTAAGGTGCGCGGTTCGCGAGAAAAACGCGATAAACCGCGGAAATTATAGTTTCCCACTTTCTGGCCAAACCGTACACGCTACGGGAAAACCGACCTCACCGTTGAATTCAGCACATCTCAATGCATAAGCATGACTACATTAGAATGCTCTATCTGTCAAAAAGTTATAATTGTTTTTTCGGTCTAAATTTGGCACTTTTAGATAGAAAAAAATTGAATATTGCAACCGTTGGTGATGGAAAGGTTTACCCACTACCAAATGATAGCTCTCGTTGAGTCTATCAAAAAAATGTATACTTTTATATGCCTAAGACTTACCATTTTCATGTTATGTGGTCCATTTCGCTTATTTTTGTATTATTTGAAAATCCGTAATTTTAGCACAACTCGGTAACCAGTAGAGACAGAGACTTTTCCTACGTAAATTTGTAATCAGCGCACCCATTTTAGTAAGATAGCAAAGCTTTCATGTTGATCCGGGTCCTAGTTTTACAGATAGGAGTACCAGTTCAAAATTATAGTTTAAAATACGTGATTTCTTACAAAATTTTAGCCAGTCGGCAAAAACCCAACTACCTTCAATCAAATTAAGGTTGTGGTTCTTGGTACACTTTTTGAGGCTGATTACGCCAGTATAATTTGATTTTACTTATTTGGAACGGTTGGGCAGTTATTACGTTCCCAATTATCAAAAATGATGCTAAAAACAACCATTTTGCTATATTAGAAACTTTGAAAGCAAACTGTGTCCGATCCAATCGACCGATGTTGACGATTCAAACGCTACCGGATGGGAAATTGGCCGAGGAATTCATTTCTGAAAGCCGCGTTGCTCTAAGGTGCGCGGTTCGCGAGAAAAACGCGATAAACCGCGGAAATTATAGTTTCCCACTTTCTGGCCAAACCGTACACGCTACGGGAAAACCGACCTCACCGTTGAATTCAGCACATCTCAATGCATAAGCATGACTACATTAGAATGCTCTATCTGTCAAAAAGTTATAATTGTTTTTTCGGTCTAAATTTGGCACTTTTAGATAGAAAAAAATTGAATATTGCAACCGTTGGTGATGGAAAGGTTTACCCACTACCAAATGATAGCTCTCGTTGAGTCTATCAAAAAAATGTACACTTTTATATGCCTAAGACTTACCATTTTCATGTTATGTGGTCCATTTCGCTTATTTTTGTATTATTTGAAAATCCGTAATTTTAGCTCAACTCGGTAACCAGTAGAGGCAGAGACTTTTCCTATGTAAATTTGTAATCAGCGCACCCATTTTAGTAAGATAGCAAAGCTTTCATGTTGATCCGGGTTCTAGTTTTACAGATAGGAGTGCCAGTTCAAAATTATAGTTTAAAATACGTGATTTCTTAAAAATTTTAGCCAGTCGGCAAAAACCCATCTACTTTCAATCAAATTATGGTTGTGGTTCTTGGTACACTTTTTGAGGCTGATTTCGCCAGTATAATTTGATTTTACTTATTTGGAACGGTTGGGCAGTTATTACGTTCCCAATTATCAAAAATGATGCTAAAAACAACCATTTTGCTATATTAGAAACTTTGAACGCAAACTGTGTCCGATCCAATCGACCGATGTTGACGATTCAAACGCTACCGGATGGGAAATTGGCCGAGGAATTCATTTCTGAAAGCCGCGTTGCTCTAAGGTGCGCGGTTCGCGAGAAAAACGCGATAAACCGCGGATATTATAGTTTCCCACTTTCTGGCCAAACCGTACACACTACGGGAAAACCGACCTCACCGTTGAATCCAGCACATCTCAATGCATAAGCATGACTACATTAGAATGCTCTATCTGTCAAAAAGTTATAATTGTTTTTTCGGTCTAAATTTGGCACTTTTAGATAGAAAAAAATTGAATATTGCAACCGTTGGTGATGGAAAGGTTTACCCACTACCAAATGATAGCTCTCGTTGAGTCTATCAAAAAAATGTTCACTTTTATATGCCTAAGACTTACCATTTTCATGTTATGTGGTCCATATCGCTTATTTTTGTATTATTTGAAAATCCGTAATTTTAGCTCAACTCGGTAACCAGTAGAGGCAGAGACTTTTCCTATGTAAATTTGTAATCAGCGCACCCATTTTAGTAAGATAGCAAAGCTTTCATGTTGATCCGGGTTCTAGTTTTACAGATAGGAGTGCCAGTTCAAAATTATAGTTTAAAATACGTGATTTCTTACAAAATTTTAGCCAGTCGGCAAAAACCCAACTACCTTCAATCAAATTAAGGTTGTGGTTCTTGGTACACTTTTTGAGGCTGATTACGCCAGTATAATTTGATTTTACTTATTTGGAACGGTTGGGCAGTTATTACGTTCCCAATTATCAAAAATGATGCTAAAAACAACCATTTTGCTATATTAGAAACTTTGAACGCAAACTGTGTCCGATCCAATCGACCGATGTTGACGATTCAAACGCTACCGGATGGGAAATTGGCCGAGGAATTCATTTCTGAAAGCCGCGTTGCTCTAAGGTGCGCGGTTCGCGAGAAAAACGCGATAAACCGCGGAAATTATAGTTTCCCACTTTCTGGCCAAACCGTACACGCTACTGGAAAACCGACCTCACCGTTGAATTCAGCACATCTCAATGCATAAGCATGACTACATTAGAATGCTCTATCTGTCAAAAAGTTATAATTGTTTTTTCGGTCTAAATTTGGCACTTTTAGATAGAAAAAAATTGAATATTGCAACCGTTGGTGATGGAAAGGTTTACCCACTACCAAATGATAGCTCTCGTTGAGTCTATCAAAAAAATGTATACTTTTATATGCCTAAGACTTACCATTTTCATGTTATGTGGTCCATTTCGCTTATTTTTGTATTATTTGAAAATCCGTAATTTTAGCACAACTCGGTAACCAGTAGAGACAGAGACTTTTCCTACGTAAATTTGTAATCAGCGCACCCATTTTAGTAAGATAGCAAAGCTTTCATGTTGATCCGGGTCCTAGTTTTACAGATAGGAGTACCAGTTCAAAATTATAGTTTAAAATACGTGATTTCTTACAAAATTTTAGCCAGTCGGCAAAAACCCAACTACCTTCAATCAAATTAAGGTTGTGGTTCCTGGTACACTTTTTGAGGCTGATTACGCCAGTATAATTTGATTTTACTTATTTGGAACGGTTGGGCAGTTATTACGTTCCCAATTATCAAAAATGATGCTAAAAACAACCATTTTGCTATATTAGAAACTTTGAAAGCAAACTGTGTCCGATCCAATCGACCGATGTTGACGATTCAAACGCTACCGGATGGGAAATTGGCCGAGGAATTCATTTCTGAAAGCCGCGTTGCTCTAAGGTGCGCGGTTCGCGAGAAAAACGCGATAAACCGCGGAAATTATAGTTTCCCACTTTCTGGCCAAACCGTACACGCTACGGGAAAACCGACCTCACCGTTGAATTCAGCACATCTCAATGCATAAGCATGACTACATTAGAATGCTCTATCTGTCAAAAAGTTATAATTGTTTTTTCGGTCTAAATTTGGCACTTTTAGATAGAAAAAAATTGAATATTGCAACCGTTGGTGATGGAAAGGTTTACCCACTACCAAATGATAGCTCTCGTTGAGTCTATCAAAAAAATGTACACTTTTATATGCCTAAGACTTACCATTTTCATGTTATGTGGTCCATTTCGCTTATTTTTGTATTATTTGAAAATCCGTAATTTTAGCTCAACTCGGTAACCAGTAGAGGCAGAGACTTTTCCTATGTAAATTTGTAATCAGCGCACCCATTTTAGTAAGATAGCAAAGCTTTCATGTTGATCCGGGTTCTAGTTTTACAGATAGGAGTGCCAGTTCAAAATTATAGTTTAAAATACGTGATTTCTTAAAAAATTTTAGCCAGTCGGCAAAAACCCATCTACTTTCAATCAAATTATGGTTGTGGTTCTTGGTACACTTTTTGAGGCTGATTTCGCCAGTATAATTTGATTTTACTTATTTGGAACGGTTGGGCAGTTATTACGTTCCCAATTATCAAAAATGATCGTAAAAACAACCATTTTGCTATATTAGAAACTTTGAACGCAAACTGTGTCCGATCCAATCGACCGATGTTGACGATTCAAACGCTACCGGATGGGAAATTGGCCGAGGAATTCATTTCTGAAAGCCGCGTTGCTCTAAGGTGCGCGGTTCGCGAGAAAAACGCGATAAACCGCGGAAATTATAGTTTCCCACTTTCTGGCCAAACCGTACACGCTACGGGAAAACCGACCTCACCGTTGAATTCAGCACATCTCAATGCATAAGCATGACTACATTAGAATGCTCTATCTGTCAAAAAGTTATAATTGTTTTTTCGGTCTAAATTTGGCACTTTTAGATAGAAAAAAATTGAATATTGCAACCGTTGGTGATGGAAAGGTTTACCCACTACCAAATGATAGCTCTCGTTGAGTCTATCAAAAAAATGTACACTTTTATATGCCTAAGACTTACCATTTTCATGTTATGTGGTCCATTTCGCTTATTTTTGTATTATTTGAAAATCCGTAATTTTAGCTCAACTCGGTAACCAGTAAAGGCAGAGACTTTTCCTATGTAAATTTGTAATCAGCGCACCCATTTTAGTAAGATAGCAAAGCTTTCATGTTGATCCGGGTTCTAGTTTTACAGATAGGAGTGCCAGTTCAAAATTATAGTTTAAAATACGTGATTTCTTAAAAAATTTTAGCCAGTCGGCAAAAACCCATCTACTTTCAATCAAATTATGGTTGTGGTTCTTGGTACACTTTTTGAGGCTGATTTCGCCAGTATAATTTGATTTTACTTATTTGGAACGGTTGGGCAGTTATTACGTTCCCAATTATCAAAAATGATCGTAAAAACAACCATTTTGCTATATTAGAAACTTTGAACGCAAACTGTGTCCGATCCAATCGACCGATGTTGACGATTCAAACGCTACCGGATGGGAAATTGGCCGAGGAATTCATTTCTGAAAGCCGCGTTGCTCTAAGGTGCGCGGTTCGCGAGAAAAACGCGATAAACCGCGGAAATTATAGTTTCCCACTTTCTGGCCAAACCGTACACGCTACGGGAAAGCCGACCTCACCGTTGAATTCAGCACATCTCAATGCATAAGCATGACTACATTAAAATGCTCTATCTGTCAAAAAGTTATAATTGTTTTTTCGGTCTAAATTTGGCACTTTTAGATAGAAAAAAATTGAATATTGCAACCGTTGGTGTTGGAAGGGTTTACCCACTTCCAAATGATGGCTCTCGTTGAGTCTATCAAAAAATGTATACTTTTATATGCCTAAGACTTACCATTTTCATGTTCTGTGGTCCATTTCGCTTATTTTTGTATTATTTGAAAATCCGTAATTTTAGCACGACTCGGTAACCAGTAGAGACAGAGACTTTTCGTATGTAAATTTGTAATCAGCGCACCCATTTTAGTAAGATAGCAAAGCTTTCATGTTGATCCGGGTCCTAGTTTTACAGATAGGAGTGCCAGTTCAAAATTATAGTTTAAAATACGTGATTTCTTACAAAATTTTATCCAGTCGGCAAAAACCCAACTACTTTCAATCAAATTAAGGTTGTGGTTCTTGGTACACTTTTTGACGCTGATTACGCCAGTATAATTTGATTTTACTTATTTGGAACGGTTGGGCAGTTATTACGTTCCCAATTATCAAAAATGATGCTAAAAACACCCATTTTGCTATATTAGAAACTTTGAACGCAAACTGTGCCCGATCCAATCAACCGATGTTGACGATTCAAACGCTAGCGGATGGGCAATTGGCCGAGGAATTCATTTCTGAAAGCCGCGTTGCTCTAAGGTGCGCGGTTCGCGAGAAAAACGCGATAAACCGCGGAAATTATAGTTTCCCACATTCTGGCCAAACCGTACACGCTACGGGAAAACCGACCTCACCGTTGAATTCAGCACATCTCAATGCATAAGCATGACTACATTAGAATGCTCTATCTGTCAAAAAGTTATAATTGTTTTTTCGGTCTAAATTTGGCACTTTTAGATAGAAAAAAATTGAATATTGCAACCGTTTGTGATAGAAAGGTTTACCCACTACCAAATGATAGCTCTCGTTGAGTCTATCAAAAAAATGTATACTTTTATATGCCTAAGACTTACCATTTTCATGTTATGTGGTCCATTTCGCTTATTTTTGTATTATTTGAAAATCCGTAATTTTAGCACGACTCGGTAACCAGTAGAGACAGAGACTTTTCGTATGTAAATTTGTAATCAGCGCACCCATTTTAGTAAGATAGCAAAGCTTTCATGTTGATCCGGGTCCTAGTTTTACAGATAGGAGTGCCAGTTCAAAATTATAGTTTAAAATACGTGATTTCTTACAAAATTTTAGCCAGTCGGCAAAAACCCAACTACCTTCAATCAAATTAAGGTTGTGGTTCTTGGTACACTTTTTGAGGCTGATTACGCCAGTATAATTTGATTTTACTTATTTGGAACGGTTTAGCAGTTATTACGTTCCCAATTATCAAAAATGATGCTAAAAACACCCATTTTGCTATATTAGAAACTTTGAACGCAAACTGTGTCCGATCCAATCAACCGATGTTGACGATTCAAACGCTAGCGGATGGGAAATTGGCCGAGGAATTCATTTCTGAAAGCCGCGTTGCTCTAAGGTGCGCGGTTCGCGAGAAAAACGCGATAAACCGCGGAAATTATAGTTTCCCACTTTCTGGCCAAACCGTACACGCTACGGGAAAACCGACCTCACCGTTGAATTCAGCACATCTCAATGCATAAGCATGACTACATTAGAATGCTCTATCTGTCAAAAAGTTATAATTGTTTTTTCGGTCTAAATTTGGCACTTTTAGATAGAAAAAAATTGAATATTGCAACCGTTGGTGATGGAAAGGTTTACCCACTACCAAATGATAGCTCTCGTTGAGTCTATCAAAAAAATGTATACTTTTATATGCCTAAGACTTACCATTTTCATGTTATGTGGTCCATTTCGCTTATTTTTGTATTATTTGAAAATCCGCAATTTTAGCACAACTCGGTAACCAGTAGAGACAGAGACTTTTCCTATGTAAATTTGTAACCAACCAGCGCACCCATTTTAGTAAGATAGCCAAGCTTTCATGTTGATCCGGGTCCTAGTTTTACAGATAGGAGTGCCAGGTCAAAATTATAGTTTAAAATACGTGATTTCTTACAAAATTTTAGCCAGTCGGCAAAAACCCAACTACCTTCAATCAAATTAAGGTTGTGGTTCTTGGTACACTTTTTGAGGCTGATTACGCCAGTATAATTTGATTTTACTTATTTGGAACAGTTTAGCAGTTATTACGTTCCCAATTATCAAAAATGATGCTAAAAACACCCATTTTGCTATATTAGAAACTTTGAACGCAAACTGTGTCCGATCCAATCGACCGATGTTGACGATTCAAACGCTGGCGGATGGGAAATTGGCCGAGGAATTCATTTCTGAAAGCCGCGTTGCTCTAAGGTGCGCGGTTCGCGAGAAAAACGCGATAAACCGCGGAAATTATAGTTTCCCACTTTCTGGCCAAACCGTACACGCTACGGGAAAGCCGACCTCACCGTTGAATTCAGCACATCTCAATGCATAAGCATGACTACATTAGAATGCTCTATCTGTCAAAAAGTTATAATTGTTTTTTCGGTCTAAATTTGGCACTTTTAGATAGAAAAAAATTGAATATTGCAACCGTTGGTGTTGGAAGGGTTTACCCACTTCCAAATGAGGGCTCTCGTTGAGTCTATCAAAAAATGTATACTTTTATATGCCTAAGACTTACCATTTTCATGTTATGTGGTCCATTTCGCTTATTTTTGTATTATTTGAAAATCCATAATTTTAGCACGACTCGGTAACCAGTAGAGACAGAGACTTTTCGTATGTAAATTTGTAATCAGCGCACCCATTTTAGTAAGATAGCAAAGCTTTCATGTTGATCCGGGTCCTAGTTTTACAGATAGGAGTGCCAGTTCAAAATTATAGTTTAAAATACGTGATTTCTTACAAAATTTTAGCCAGTCGGCAAAAACCCAACTACCTTCAATCAAATTAAGGTCGTGGTTCTTGGTACACTTTTTGAGGCTGATTACGCCAGTATAATTTGATTTTACTTATTTGGAACGGTTTAGCAGTTATTACGTTCCCAATTATCAAAAATGATGCTAAAAACACCCATTTTGCTATATTAGAAACTTTGAACGCAAACTGTGTCCGATCCAATCAACCGATGTTGACGATTCAAACGCTAGCGGATGGGAAATTGGCCGAGGAATTCATTTCTGAAAGCCGCGTTGCTCTAAGGTGCGCGGTTCGCGAGAAAAACGCGATAAACCGCGGAAATTATAGTTTCCCACTTTCTGGCCAAACCGTACACGCTACGGGAAAACTGACCTCACCGTTGAATTCAGCACATCTCAATGCATAAGCATGACTACATTAGAATGCTCTATCTGTCAAAAAGTTATAATTGTTTTTTCGGTCTAAATTTGGCACTTTTAGATAGAAAAAAATTGAATATTGCAACCGTTGGTGTTGGAAGGGTTTACCCACTTCCAAATGATGGCTCTCGTTGAGTCTATCAAAAAATGTATACTTTTATATGCCTAAGACTTACCATTTTCATGTTATGTGGTCCATTTCGCTTATTTTTGTATTATTTGAAAATCCGTAATTTTAGCACGACTCGGTAACCAGTAGAGACAGAGACTTTTCGTATGTAAATTTGTAATCAGCGCACCCATTTTAGTAAGATAGCAAAGCTTTCATGTTGATCCGGGTCCTAGTTTTACAGATAGGAGTGCCAGTTCAAAATTATAGTTTAAAATACGTGATTTCTTACAAAATTTTATCCAGTCGGCAAAAACCCAACTACTTTCAATCAAATTAAGGTTGTGGTTCTTGGTACACTTTTTGACGCTGATTACGCCAGTATAATTTGATTTTACTTATTTGGAACGGTTGGGCAGTTATTACGTTCCCAATTATCAAAAATGATGCTAAAAACACCTATTTTGCTATATTAGAAACTTTGAACGCAAACTGTGTCCGATCCAATCAACCGATGTTGACGATTCAAACGCTAGCGGATGGGAAATTGGCCGAGGAATTCATTTCTGAAAGCCGCGTTGCTCTAAGGTGCGCGGTTCGCGAGAAAAACGCGTAAACCGCGGAAATTATAGTTTCCCACTTTCTGGCCAAACCGTACACGCTACGGGAAAACCGACCTCACCGTTGAATTCAGCACATCTCAATGCATAAGCATGACTACATTAGAATGCTCTATCTGTCAAAAAGTTATAATTGTTTTTTCGGTCTAAATTTGGCACTTTTAGATAGAAAAAAATTGAATATTGCAACCGTTGGTGTTGGAAGGGTTTACCCACTTCCAAATGATGGCTCTCGTTGAGTCTATCAAAAAATGTATACTTTTATATGCCTAAGACTTACCATTTTCATGTTATGTGGTCCATTTCGCTTATTTTTGTATTATTTGAAAATCCGTAATTTTAGCACAACTCGGTAACCAGTAGAGACAGAGACTTTTCCTATGTAAATTTGTAATCAGCGCACCCATTTTAGTAAGATAGCAAAGCTTTCATGTTGATCCGGGTCCTAGTTTTACAGATAGGAGTGCCAGTTCAAAATTATAGTTTAAAATACGTGATTTCTTACAAAATTTTAGCCAGTCGGCAAAAACCCAACTACTTTCAATCAAATTAAGGTTGTGGTTCCTGGTACACTTTTTGACGCTGATTACGCCAGTATAATTTGATTTTACTTATTTGGAACGGTTGGGCAGTTATTACGTTCCCAATTATCAAAAATGATGCTAAAAACACCCATTTTGCTATATTAGAAACTTTAAACGCAAACTGTGTCCGATCCAATCGACCGATGTTGACGATTCAAACGCTAGCGGATGGGCAATTGGCCGAGGAATTCATTTCTGAAAGCCGCGTTGCTCTAAGGTGCGCGGTTCGCGAGAAAAACGCGATAAACCGCGGAAATTATAGTTTCCCACTTTCTGGCCAAACCGTACACGCTACGGGAAAACCGACCTCACCGCTGAATTCAGCACATCTCAATGTCTAAGCATGACTACATTAGAATGCTCTATCTGTCAAAAAGTTATAATTGTTTTTTCGGTCTAAATTTGGCACTTTTAGATAGAAAAAAATTGAATATTGCAACCGTTGGTGTTGGAAGGGTTTACCCACTTCCAAATGATGGCTCTCGTTGAGTCTATCAAAAAATGTATACTTTTATATGCCTAAGACTTACCATTTTCATGTTATGTGGTCCATTTCGCTTATTTTTGCATTATTTGAAAATCCGTAATTTTAGCACAACTCGGTAACCAGTAGAGACAGAGACTTTTCCTATGTAAATTTGTAATCAGCGCACCCATTTTAGTAAGATAGCAAAGCTTTCATGTTGATCCGGGTCCTAGCTTTACAGATAGGAGTGCCAGTTCAAAATTATAGTTTAAAATACGTGATTTCTTACAAAATTTTATCCAGTCGGCAAAAACCCAACTACTTTCAATCAAATTAAGGTTGTGGTTCTTGGTACACTTTTTGACGCTGATTACGCCAGTATAATTTGATTTTACTTATTTGGAACGGTTGGGCAGTTATTACGTTCCCAATTATCAAAAATGATGCTAAAAACACCCATTTTGCTATATTAGAAACTTTGAACGCAAACTGTGTCCGATCCAATCAACCGATGTTGACGATTCAAACGCTAGCGGATGGGAAATTGGCCGAGGAATTCATTTCTGAAAGCCGCGTTGCTCTAAGGTGCGCGGTTCGCGAGAAAAACGCGTAAACCGCGGAAATTATAGTTTCCCACTTTCTGGCCAAACCGTACACGCTACGGGAAAACCGACCTCACCGTTGAATTCAGCACATCTCAATGCATAAGCATGACTACATTAGAATGCTCTATCTGTCAAAAAGTTATAATTGTTTTTTCGGTCTAAATTTGGCACTTTTAGATAGAAAAAAATTGAATATTGCAACCGTTGGTGTTGGAAGGGTTTACCCACTTCCAAATGATGGCTCTCGTTGAGTCTATCAAAAAATGTATACTTTTATATGCCTAAGACTTACCATTTTCATGTTATGTGGTCCATTTCGCTTATTTTTGTATTATTTGAAAATCCGTAATTTTAGCACAACTCGGTAACCAGTAGAGACAGAGACTTTTCCTATGTAAATTTGTAATCAGCGCACCCATTTTAGTAAGATAGCAAAGCTTTCATGTTGATCCGGGTCCTAGTTTTACAGATAGGAGTGCCAGTTCAAAATTATAGTTTAAAATACGTGATTTCTTACAAAATTTTAGCCAGTCGGCAAAAACCCAACTACTTTCAATCAAATTAAGGTTGTGGTTCCTGGTACACTTTTTGACGCTGATTACGCCAGTATAATTTGATTTTACTTATTTGGAACGGTTGGGCAGTTATTACGTTCCCAATTATCAAAAATGATGCTAAAAACACCCATTTTGCTATATTAGAAACTTTAAACGCAAACTGTGTCCGATCCAATCGACCGATGTTGACGATTCAAACGCTAGCGGATGGGCAATTGGCCGAGGAATTCATTTCTGAAAGCCGCGTTGCTCTAAGGTGCGCGGTTCGCGAGAAAAACGCGATAAACCGCGGATATTATAGTTTCCCACATTCTGGCCAAACCGTACACGCTACGGGAAAACCGACCTCACCGTTGAATTCAGCACATCTCAATGCATAAGCATGACTACATTAGAATGCTCTATCTGTCAAAAAGTTATAATTGTTTTTTCGGTCTAAATTTGGCACTTTTAGATAGAAAAAAATTGAATATTGCAACCGTTGGTGATGGAAAGGTTTACCCACTACCAAATGATAGCTCTCGTTGAGTCTATCAAAAAAATGTATACTTTTATATGCCTAAGACTTACCATTTTCATGTTATGTGGTCCATTTCGCTTATTTTTATATTATTTGAAAATCCGTAATTTTAGCACAACTCGGTAACCAGTAGAGACAGAGACTTTTCCTATGTAAATTTGTAATCAGCGCACCCATTTTAGTAAGATAGCAAAGCTTTCATGTTGATCCGGGTCCTAGTTTTACAGATAGGAGTGCCAGTTCAAAATTATAGTTTAAAATACGTGATTTCTTACAAAATTTTAGCCAGTCGGCAAAAACCCAACTACTTTCAATCAAATTAAGGTTGTGGTTCTTGGTACACTTTTTGACGCTGATTACGCCAGTATAATTTGATTTTACTTATTTGGAACGGTTGGGCAGTTATTACGTTCCCAATTATCAAAAATGATGCTAAAAACACCCATTTTGCTATATTAGAAACTTTGAACGCAAACTGTGTCCGATCCAATCGACCGATGTTGAAGATTCAAACGCTAGCGGATGGGAAATTGGCCTAGGAATTCATTTCTGAAAGCCGCGTTGCTCTAAGGTGCGCGGTTCGCGAGAAAAACGCGATAAACCGCGGAAATTATAGTTTCCCACTTTCTGGCCAAACCGTACACGCTACGGGAAAACCGACCTCACCGTTGAATTCAGCACATCTCAATGCATAAGCATGACTACATTAGAATGCTCTATCTGTCAAAAAGTTATAATTGTTTTTTCGGTCTAAATTTGGCACTTTTAGATAGAAAAAAATTGAATATTGCAACCGTTGGTGATAGAAAGGTTTACCCACTACCAAATGATAGCTCTCGTTGAGTCTATCAAAAAAATGTATACTTTTATATGCCTAAGACGTACCATTTTCATGTTATGTGGTCCATTTCGCTTATTTTTGTATTATTTGAAAATCCGTAATTTAAGCACAACTCGGTAACCAGTAGAGACAGAGACTTTTCCTATGTAAATTTGTAATCAGCGCACCCATTTTAGTAAGATAGCAAAGCTTTCATGTTGATCCGGGTCCTAGTTTTACAGATAGGAGTGCCAGTTCAAAATTATAGTTTAAAATACGTGATTTCTTACAAAATTTTAGCCAGTCGGCAAAAACCCAACTACCTTCAATCAAATTAAGGTTGTGGTTCTTGGTACACTTTTTGAGGCTGATTACGGCAGTATAATTTGATTTTACTTATTTGGAACGGTTTAGCAGTTATTACGTTCCCAATTATCAAAAATTATGCTAAAAACACCCATTTTGCTATTTTAGAAACTTTGAACGCAAACTGTGTCCGATCCAATCGACCGATGTTGACGATTCAAACGCTAGCGGATGGGAAATTGGCCGAGGAATTCATTTCTGAAAGCCGCGTTGCTCTAAGGTGCGCGGTTCGCGAGAAAAACGCGATAAACCGCGGAAATTATAGTTTCCCACTTTCTGGCCAAACCGTACACGCTACGGGAAAACCGACCTCACCGTTGAATTCAGCACATCTCAATGTCTAAGCATGACTACATTAGAATGCTCTATCTGTCAAAAAGTTATAATTGTTTTTTCGGTCTAAATTTGGCACTTTTAGATAGAAAAAAATTGAATATTGCAACCGTTGGTGTTGGAAGGGTTTACCCACTTCCAAATGATGGCTCTCGTTGAGTCTATCAAAAAATGTATACTTTTATATGCCTAAGACTTACCATTTTCATGTTATGTGGTCCATTTCGCTTATTTTTGCATTATTTGAAAATCCGTAATTTTAGCACAACTCGGTAACCAGTAGAGACAGAGACTTTTCCTATGTAAATTTGTAATCAGCGCACCCATTTTAGTAAGATAGCAAAGCTTTCATGTTGATCCGGGTCCTAGTTTTACAGATAGGAGTGCCAGTTCAAAATTATAGTTTAAAATACGTGATTTCTTACAAAATTTTATCCAGTCGGCAAAAACCCAACTACTTTCAATCAAATTAAGGTTGTGGTTCTTGGTACACTTTTTGACGCTGATTACGCCAGTATAATTTGATTTTACTTATTTGGAACGGTTGGGCAGTTATTACGTTCCCAATTATCAAAAATGATGCTAAAAACACCCATTTTGCTATATTAGAAACTTTGAACGCAAACTGTGCCCGATCCAATCAACCGATGTTGACGATTCAAACGCTAGCGGATGGGAAATTGGCCGAGGAATTCATTTCTGAAAGCCGCGTTGCTCTAAGGTGCGCGGTTCGCGAGAAAAACGCGATAAACCGCGGAAATTATAGTTTCCCACATTCTGGCCAAACCGTACACGCTACGGGAAAACCGACCTCACCGTTGAATTCAGCACATCTCAATGCATAAGCATGACTACATTAGAATGCTCTATCTGTCAAAAAGTTATAATTGTTTTTTCGGTCTAAATTTGGCACTTTTAGATAGAAAAAAATTGAATATTGCAACCGTTGGTGATGGAAAGGTTTACCCACTACCAAATGATAGCTCTCGTTGAGTCTATCAAAAAAATGTATACTTTTATATGCCTAAGACTTACCATTTTCATGTTATGTGGTCCATTTCGCTTATTTTTATATTATTTGAAAATCCGTAATTTTAGCACAACTCGGTAACCAGTAGAGACAGAGACTTTTCCTATGTAAATTTGTAATCAGCGCACCCATTTTAGTAAGATAGCAAAGCTTTCATGTTGATCCGGGTCCTAGTTTTACAGATAGGAGTGCCAGTTCAAAATTATAGTTTAAAATACGTGATTTCTTACAAAATTTTAGCCAGTCGGCAAAAACCCAACTACTTTCAATCAAATTAAGGTTGTGGTTCTTGGTACACTTTTTGACGCTGATTACGCCAGTATAATTTGATTTTACTTATTTGGAACGGTTGGGCAGTTATTACGTTCCCAATTATCAAAAATGATGCTAAAAACACCCATTTTGCTATATTAGAAACTTTGAACGCAAACTGTGTCCGATCCAATCGACCGATGTTGAAGATTCAAACGCTAGCGGATGGGAAATTGGCCTAGGAATTCATTTCTGAAAGCCGCGTTGCTCTAAGGTGCGCGGTTCGCGAGAAAAACGCGATAAACCGCGGAAATTATAGTTTCCCACTTTCTGGCCAAACCGTACACGCTACGGGAAAACCGACCTCACCGTTGAATTCAGCACATCTCAATGCATAAGCATGACTACATTAGAATGCTCTATCTGTCAAAAAGTTATAATTGTTTTTTCGGTCTAAATTTGGCACTTTTAGATAGAAAAAAATTGAATATTGCAACCGTTGGTGATAGAAAGGTTTACCCACTACCAAATGATAGCTCTCGTTGAGTCTATCAAAAAAATGTATACTTTTATATGCCTAAGACTTACCATTTTCATGTTATGTGGTCCATTTCGCTTATTTTTGTATTATTTGAAAATCCGTAATTTTAGCACAACTCGGTAACCAGTAGAGACAGAGACTTTTCCTATGTAAATTTGTAATCAGCGCACCCATTTTAGTAAGATAGCAAAGCTTTCATGTTGATCCGGGTCCTAGTTTTACAGATAGGAGTGCCAGTTCAAAATTATAGTTTAAAATACGTGATTTCATACAAAATTTTAGCCAGTCGGCAAAAACCCAACTACCTTCAATCAAATTAAGGTTGTGGTTCTTGGTACACTTTTTGAGGCTGATTACGCCAGTATAATTTGATTTTACTTATTTGGAACGGTTTAGCAGTTATTACGTTCCCAATTATCAAAAATTATGCTAAAAACACCCATTTTGCTATTTTAGAAACTTTGAACGCAAACTGTGTCCGATCCAATCGACCGATGTTGACGATTCAAACGCTAGCGGATGGGAAATTGGCCGAGGAATTCATTTCTGAAAGCCGCGTTGCTCTAAGGTGCGCGGTTCGCGAGAAAAACGCGATAAACCGCGGAAATTATAGTTTCCCACTTTCTGGCCAAACCGTACACGCTACGGGAAAACCGACCTCACCGTTGAATTCAGCACATCTCAATGTCTAAGCATGACTACATTAGAATGCTCTATCTGTCAAAAAGTTATAATTGTTTTTTCGGTCTAAATTTGGCACTTTTAGATAGAAAAAAATTGAATATTGCAACCGTTGGTGTTGGAAGGGTTTACCCACTTCCAAATGATGGCTCTCGTTGAGTCTATCAAAAAATGTATACTTTTATATGCCTAAGACTTACCATTTTCATGTTATGTGGTCCATTTCGCTTATTTTTGCATTATTTGAAAATCCGTAATTTTAGCACAACTCGGTAACCAGTAGAGACAGAGACTTTTCCTATGTAAATTTGTAATCAGCGCACCCATTTTAGTAAGATAGCAAAGCTTTCATGTTGATCCGGGTCCTAGTTTTACAGATAGGAGTGCCAGTTCAAAATTATAGTTTAAAATACGTGATTTCTTACAAAATTTTATCCAGTCGGCAAAAACCCAACTACTTTCAATCAAATTAAGGTTGTGGTTCTTGGTACACTTTTTGACGCTGATTACGCCAGTATAATTTGATTTTACTTATTTGGAACGGTTGGGCAGTTATTACGTTCCCAATTATCAAAAATGATGCTAAAAACACCCATTTTGCTATATTAGAAACTTCAAACGCAAACTGTGTCCGATCCAATCGACCGATGTTGACGATTCAAACGCTAGCGGATGGGAAATTGGCCGAGGAATTCATTTCTGAAAGCCGCGTTGCTCTAAGGTGCGCGGTTCGCGAGAAAAACGCGATAAACCGCGGAAATTATAGTTTCCCACATTGTGGCCAAACCGTACACGCTACGGGAAAACCGACCTCACCGTTGAATTCAGCACATCTCAATGCATAAGCATGACCACATTAGATGGCTCTATCTGTCAAAAAGTTATAATTGTTTTTTCGGTCTAAATTTGGCACTTTTAGATAGAAAAAAATTGAATATTGCAACCGTTGGTGATGGAAAGGTTTACCCACTACCAAATGATAGCTCTCGTTGAGTCTATCAAAAAAATGTATACTTTTATATGCCTAAGACTTACCATTTTCATGTTATGTGGTCCATTTCGCTTATTTTTATATTATTTGAAAATCCGTAATTTTAGCACAACTCGGTAACCAGTAGAGACAGAGACTTTTCCTATGTAAATTTGTAATCAGCGCACCCATTTTAGTAAGATAGCAAAGCTTTCATGTTGATCCGGGTCCTAGTTTTACAGATAGGAGTGCCAGTTCAAAATTATAGTTTAAAATACGTGATTTCTTACAAAATTTTAGCCAGTCGGCAAAAACCCAACTACTTTCAATCAAATTAAGGTTGTGGTTCTTGGTACACTTTTTGACGCTGATTACGCCAGTATAATTTGATTTTACTTATTTGGAACGGTTGGGCAGTTATTACGTTCCCAATTATCAAAAATGATGCTAAAAACACCCATTTTGCTATATTAGAAACTTTGAACGCAAACTGTGTCCGATCCAATCGACCGATGTTGAAGATTCAAACGCTAGCGGATGGGAAATTGGCCTAGGAATTCATTTCTGAAAGCCGCGTTGCTCTAAGGTGCGCGGTTCGCGAGAAAAACGCGATAAACCGCGGAAATTATAGTTTCCCACTTTCTGGCCAAACCGTACACGCTACGGGAAAACCGACCTCAGCGTTGAATTCAGCACATCTCAATGCATAAGCATGACTACATTAGAATGCTCTATCTGTCAAAAAGTTATAATTGTTTTTTCGGTCTAAATTTGGCACTTTTAGATAGAAAAAAATTGAATATTGCAACCGTTGGTGATAGAAAGGTTTACCCACTACCAAATGATAGCTCTCGTTGAGTCTATCAAAAAAATGTATACTTTTATATGCCTAAGACTTACCATTTTCATGTTATGTGGTCCATTTCGCTTATTTTTGTATTATTTGAAAATCCGTAATTTTAGCACAACTCGGTAACCAGTAGAGACAGAGACTTTTCCTATGTAAATTTGTAATCAGCGCACCCATTTTAGTAAGATAGCAAAGCTTTCATGTTGATCCGGGTCCTAGTTTTACAGATAGGAGTGCCAGTTCAAAATTATAGTTTAAAATACGTGATTTCTTACAAAATTTTAGCCAGTCGGCAAAAACCCAACTACCTTCAATCAAATTAAGGTTGTGGTTCTTGGTACACTTTTTGGGGCTGATTACGCCAGTATAATTTGATTTTACTTATTTGGAACGGTTTAGCAGTTATTACGTTCCCAATTATCAAAAATGATGCTAAAAACACCCATTTTGCTATATTAGAAACTTTGAACGCAAACTGTGTCCGATCCAATCGACCGATGTTGACGATTCAAACGCTGGCGGATGGGAAATTGGCCGAGGAATTCATTTCTGAAAGCCGCGTTGCTCTAAGGTGCGCGGTTCGCGAGAAAAACGCGATAAACCGCGGAAATTATAGTTTCCCACTTTCTGGCCAAACCGTACACGCTACGGGAAAGCCGACCTCACCGTTGAATTCAGCACATCTCAATGCATAAGCATGACTACATTAGAATGCTCTATATGTCAAAAAGTTATAATTGTTTTTTCGGTCTAAATTTGGCACTTTTAGATAGAAAAAAATTGAATATTGCAACCGTTGGTATTGGAAGGGTTTACCCACTTCCAAATGATGGCTCTCGTTGAGTCTATCAAAAAATGTATACTTTTATATGCCTAAGACTTACCATTTTCATGTTATGTGGTCCATTTCGCTTATTTTTGTATTATTTGAAAATCCGTAATTTTAGCACGACTCGGTAACCAGTAGAGACAGAGACTTTTCCTATGTAAATTTGTAATCAGCGCACCCATTTTAGTAAGATAGCAAAGCTTTCATGTTGATCCGGGTCCTAGTTTTACAGATAGGAGTGCCAGTTCAAAATTATAGTTTAAAATACGTGATTTCTTACAAAATTTTAGCCAGTCGGCAAAAACCCAACTACTTTCAATCTAATTAAGGTTGTGGTTCTTGGTACACTTTTTGACGCTGATTACGCCAGTATAATTTGATTTTACTTATTTGGAACGGTTGGGCAGTTATTACGTTCCCAATTATCAAAAATGATGCTAAAAACACCCATTTTGCTATATTAGAAACTTTAAACGCAAAATGTGTCCGATCCAATCGACCGATGTTGACGATTCAAACGCTAGCGGATGGGAAATTGGCCGAGGAATTCATTTCTGAAAGCCGCGTTGCTCTAAGGTGCGCGGTTCGCGAGAAAAACGCGATAGACCGCGGAAATTATAGTTTCCCACTTTCTGACCAAACCGTACACGCTACGGGAAAACCGACCTCACCGTTGAATTCAGCACATCTCAATGCATAAGCATGACTACATTAGAATGCTCTATCTGTCAAAAAGTTATAATTGTTTTTTCGGTCTAAATTTGGCACTTTTAGATAGAAAAAAATTGAATATTGCAACCGTTGGTGATGGAAAGGTTTACCCACTACCAAATGATAGCTCTCGTTGAGTCTATCAAAAAAATGTATACTTTTATATGCCTAAGACTTACCATTTTCATGTTATGTGGTCCATTTCGCTTATTTTTGTATTATTTGAAAATCCGTAATTTTAGCACAACTCGGTAACCAGTAGAGACAGAGACTTTTCCTATGTAAATTTGTAACCAGCGCACCCATTTTAGTAAGATAGCCAAGCTTTCATGTTGATCCGGGTCCTACTTTTACAGATAGGAGTGCCAGTTCAAAATTATAGTTTAAAATGCGTGATTTCTTACAAAATTTTAGCCAGTCGGCAAAAACCCAACTACCTTCAATCAAATAAAGGTTGTGGTTCTTGGTACACTTTTTGAGGCTGATTACGCCAGTATAATTTGATTTTACTTATTTGGAACGGTTTAGCAGTTATTACGTTCCCAATTATCAAAAATGATGCTAAAAACACCCATTTTGCTATATTAGAAACTTTGAACGCAAACTGTGTCCGATCCAATCGACCGATGTTGACGATTCAAACGCTAGCGGATGGGAAATTGGCCGAGGAATTCATTTCTGAAAGCCGCGTTGCTCTAAGGTGCGCGGTTCGCGAGAAAAACGCGATAAACCGCGGAAATTATAGTTTCCCACTTTCTGGCCAAACCGTACACGCTACGGGAAAACCGACCTCACCGTTGAATTCAGCACATCTCAATGCATAAGCATGACTACATTAGAATGCTCTATCTGTCAAAAAGTTATAATTGTTTTTTCGGTCTAAATTTGGCACTTTTAGATAGAAAAAAATTGAATATTGCAACCGTTGGTGTTGGAAGGGTTTACCCACTTCCAAATGATGGCTCTCGTTGAGTCTATCAAAAAATGTATGATTTTATATGCCTAAGACTTACCATTTTCATGTTATGTGGTCCATTTCGCTTATTTTTGTATTATTTGAAAATCCGTAATTTTAGCACAACTCGGTAACCAGTAGAGACAGAGACTTTTCCTATGTAAATTTGTAATCAGCGCACCCATTTTAGTAAGATAGCAAAGCTTTCATGTTGATCCGGGTCCTAGTTTTACAGATAGGAGTGCCAGTTCAAAATTATAGTTTAAAATACGTGATTTCTTACAAAATTTTAGCCAGTCGGCAAAAACCCAACTACTTTCAATAAAATTAAGGTTGTGGTTCTTGGTACACTTTTTGAGGCTGATTACGCCAGTATAATTTGATTTTACTTATTTGGAACGGTTGGGCAGTTATTACGTTCCCAATTATCAAAAATGATGCTAAAAACACCCATTTTGCTATATTAGAAACTTTAAACGCAAACTGTGTCCGATCCAATCGACAGATGTTGACGATTCAAACGCTAGCGGATGGGAAATTGGCCGAGGAATTCATTTCTGAAAGCCGCGTTGCTCTAAGGTGCGCGGTTCGCGAGAAAAACGCGATAAACCGCGGAAATTATAGTTTCCCACTTTCTGGCCAAACCGTACACGCTACGGGAAAACCGACCTCACCGTTGAATTCAGCACATCTCAATGCATAAGCATGACTACATTAGAATGCTCTATCTGTCAAAAAGTTATAATTGTTTTTTCGGTCTAAATTTGGCACCTTTAGATAGAAAAAAATTGAATATTGCAACCGTTGGTGTTGGAAGGGTTTACCCACTTCCAAATGATGGCTCTCGTTGAGTCTATCAAAAAATGTATACTTTTATATGCCTAAGACTTACCATTTTCATGTTATGTGGTCCATTTCGCTTATTTTTGTATTATTTGAAAATCCGTAATTTTAGCACAACTCGGTAACCAGTAGAGACAGAGACTTTTCCTATGTAAATTTGTAACCAGCGCACCCATTTTAGTAAGATAGCCAAGCTTTCATGTTGATCCGGGTCCTAGTTTTACAGATAGGAGTGCCAGTTCAAAATTATAGTTTAAAATACGTGATTTCTTACAAAATTTTAGCCAGTCGGCAAAAACCCAACTACTTTCAATCAAATTAAGGTTGTGGTTCTTGGTACACTTTTTGACGCTGATTACGCCAGTATAATTTGATTTTACTTATTTGGAACGGTTGGGCAGTTATTACATTCCCAATTATCAAAAATGATGCTAAAAACACCCATTTTGCTATATTAGAAACTTTAAACGCAAACTGTGTCCGATCCAATCGACCGATGTTGACGATTCAAACGCTAGCGGATGGGAAATTGGCCGAGGAATTCCTTTCTGAAAGCCGCGTTGCTCTAAGGTGCGCGGTTCGCGAGAAAAACGCGATAAACCGCGGAAATTATAGTTTCCCACATTCTGGCCAAACCGTACACGCTACGGGAAAACCGACCTCACCGTTGAATTCAGCACATCTCAATGCATAAGCATGACTACATTAGAATTCTCTATCTGTCAAAAAGTTATAATTGTTTTTTCGGTCTAAATTTGGCACTTTTAGATAGAAAAAAATTGAATATTGCAACCGTTGGTGATGGAAAGGTTTACCCACTACCAAATGATAGCTCTTGTTGAGTCTATCAAAAAAATGTATACTTTTATATGCCTAAGACTTACCATTTTCATGTTATGTGGTCCATTTCGCTTATTTTTATATTATTTGAAAATCCGTAATTTTAGCACAACTCGGTAACCAGTAGAGACAGAGACTTTTCCTATGTAAATTTGTAATCAGCGCACCCATTTTAGTAAGATAGCAAAGCTTTCATGTTGATCCGGGTCCTAGTTTTACAGATAGGAGTGCCAGTTCAAAATTATAGTTTAAAATACGTGATTTCTTACAAAATTTTAGCCAGTCGGCAAAAACCCAACTACTTTCAATCAAATTAAGGTTGGTACACTTTTTGGCGCTGATTACGCCAGTATAATTTGATTTTACTTATTTGGAACGGTTGGGCAGTTATTACGTTCCCAATTATTAAAAATGATGCCAAAAACACCCATTTTGCTATATTAGAAACTTTGAACGCAAACTGTGTCCGATCCAATCGACCGATGTTGACGATTCAAACGCTAGCGGATGGGAAATTGGCCGAGGAATTCATTTCTGAAAGCCGCGTTGCTCTAAGGTGCGCGGTTCGCGAGAAAAGCGCGATAAACCGCGGAAATTATAGTTTCCCACTTTCTGGCCAAACCGTACACGCTACGGGAAAACCGACCTCACCGTTGAATTCAGCACATCTCAATGCATAAGCATGACTAGATTAGAATGCTCTATCTGTCAAAAAGTTATAATTGTTTTTTCGGTCTAAATTTGGCACTTTTAGATAGAAAAAAATTGAATATTGCAACCGTTGGTGATGGAAAGGTTTACCCACTACCAAATGATAGCTCTCGTTGAGTCTATCAAAAAAATGTATACGTTTATATGCCTAAGACTTACCATTTTCATGTTATGTGGTCCATTTCGCTTATTTTTGTATTATTTGAAAATCCGTAATTTTAGCACAACTCGGTAACCAGTAGAGACAGAGACTTTTCCTATGTAAATTTGTAATCAGCGCACCCATTTTAGTAAGATAGCAAAGCTTTCATATTGATCCGGGTCCTAGTTTTACAGATAGGAGTGCCAGTTCAAAATTATAGTTTAAAATACGTGATTTCTTACAAAATTTTAGCCAGTCGGCAAAAACCCAACTACCTCCAATCAAATTAAGGTTGTGGTTCTTGGTACACTTTTTGACGCTGATTACGCCAGTATAATGTGATTTTACTTATTTGGAACGGTTGGGCAGTTATTACGTTCCCAATTATCAAAAATTATGCTAAAAACACCCATTTTGCTATATTAGAAATTTTGAACGCAAACTGTGTCCGATCCAATGGACCGATGTTGACGATTCAAACGCTAGCGGATGGGAAATTGGCCGAGGAATTCATTTCTGAAAGCCGCGTTGCTCTAAGGTGCGCGGTTCGCGAGAAAAACGCGATGAACCGCGGAAATTATAGTTTCCCACTTTCTGGCCAAACCGTACACGCTACGGGAATACCGACCTCACCGTAGAATTCAGCACATCTCAATGCATAAGCATGACTACATTAGAATGCTCTATCTGTCAAAAAGTTATAATTGTTTTTTCGGTCTAAATTTGGCACTTTTAGATAGAAAAAAATTGAATATTGCAACCGTTGGTGATGGAAAGGTTTACCCACTACCAAATGACAGCTCTCGTTGAGTCTATCAAAAAAATGTATACTTTTATATGCCTAAGACTTACCATTTTCATGTCATGTGGTCCATTTCGCTTATTTTTGTATTATTTGAAAATCCGTAATTTTAGCACAACTCGGTAACCAGTAGAGACAGAGACTTTTCCTATGTAAATTTGTAATCAGCGCACCTATTTTAGTAAGATAGCAAAGCTTTCATGTTGATCCGGGTCCTAGTTTTAGAGATAGGAGTGCCAGTTCAAAATTATAGTTTAAAATACGTGATTTCTTACAAAATTTTAGCCAGTCGGCAAAAACCCAACTACCTTCAATCAAATTAAGGTTGTGGTTCTTGGTACACTTTTTGACGCTGATTACGCCAGTATAATTTGATTTTACTTATTTGGAACGGTTGGGCAGTTATTACGTTCCCAATTATCAAAAATGATGCTAAAAACACCCATTTTGCTATATTAGAAACTTTGAACGCAAACTGTGTCCGATCCAATCGACCGATGTTGACGATTCAAACGCTGACGGATGGGAAATTGGCCGAGGAATTCATTTCTGAAAGCCGCGTTGCTGTAAGGTGCGCGGTTCGCGAGAAAAACGCGATAAACCGCGGAAATTATAGTTTCCCACTCTCTGGCCAAACCGTACACGCTACGGGAAAACCGACCCCACCGTTGAATTCAGCACATCTCAATGCATAAGCATGACTACATTAGAATGCTCTATCTGTCAAAAAGTTATAATTGTTTTTTCGGTCTAAATTTGGCACTTTTAGATAGAAAAAAATTGAATATTGCAACCGTTGGTGATGGAAAGGTTTACCCACTACCAAATGATAGCTCTCGTTGAGTCTATCAAAAAAATGTATACGTTTATATGCCTAAGACTTACCATTTTCATGTTATGTAGTCCATTTCGCTTATTTTTGTATTATTTGAAAATCCGTAATTTTAGCACAACTCGGTAACCAGTAGAGACAGAGACTTTTCCTATGTAAATTTGTAATCAGCGCACCCATTTTAGTAAGATAGCAAAGCTTTCATGTTGATCCGGGTCCTAGTTTTAGAGATAGGAGTGCCAGTTCAAAATTATAGTTTAAAATACGTGATTTCTTACAAAATTTTAGCCAGTCGGCAAAAACCCAACTACCTTCAATCAAATTAAGGTTGTGGTTCTTGGTACACTTTTTGAGGCTGATTACGCCAGTATAATTTGATTTTACTTATTTGGAACGGTTGGGCAGTTATTACGTTCCCAATTATCAAAAATGATGCTAAAAACACCCATTTTGCTATATTAGAAACTTTGAACGCAAACTGTGTCCGATCCAATCGACCGATGTTGAAGATTCAAACGCTAGCGGATGGGAAATTGGCCTAGGAATTCATTTCTGAAAGCCGCGATGCTCTAAGCTGCGCGGTTCGCGAGAAAAACGCGATAAACCGCGGAAATTAGTTTCCCACTTTCTGGCCAAACCGTACTCGCTACGGGAAAACCGACCTCACCGTTGAATTCAGCACATCTCAATGCATAAGCATGACTACATTAGAATGCTCTATCTGTCAAAAAGTTATAATTGTTTTTTCGGTCTAAATTTGGCACTTTTAGATAGAAAAAAATTGAATATTGCAACCGTTGGTGATGGAAAGGTTTACCCACTACCAAATGATATCTCTCGTTGAGTCTATCAAAAAAATGTGTACTTTTATATGCCTAAGACTTACCATTTTCATGTTATGTGGTCCATTTCGCTTATTTTTGTATTATTTGAAAATCCGTAATTTTAGCACAACTCGGTAACCAGTAGAGGCAGAGACTTTTCCTATGTAAATTTGTAATCAGCGCACCCATTTTAGTAAGATAGCAAAGCTTTCATGTTGATCCGGGCCCTAGTTTTAGAGATAGGAGTGCCAGTTCAAAATTATAGTTTAAAATACGTGATTTCTTGCAAAATTTTAGCCAGTCGGCAAAAACCCAACTACCTTCAATCAAATTAAGGTTGTGATTCTTGGTACACATTTTGACGCTGATTACGCCAGTATAATTTGATTTTACTTCTTTGGAACGGTTGGGCAGTTATTACGTTCCCAATTATCAAAAATGATGCTAAAAACAACCATTTTGCTATATTAGGAACTTTGAACGCAAGCTGTGTCCGATCCAATCGACCGATGTTGACGATTCAAACGCTAGCGTATGGGAAATTGGCCGAGGAATTCATTTCTGAAAGCCGCGTTGCTCTAAGGTGCGCGGTTCGCGAGAAAAACGCGATAAACCGCGGAAATTATAGTTTCCCACTTTCTGGCCAAACCGTACACGCTACGAGAAAACCGACCTCACCGTTGAATTCAGCACATCTCAATGCATAAGCATGACTACATTAGAATGCTCTATCTGTCAAAAAGTTATAATTGTTTTTTCGGTCTAAATTTGGCACTTTTAGATAGAAAAAAATTGAATATTGCAACCGTTGGTGATGGAAAGGTTTACCCACTACCAAATGATAGCTCTCGTTGAGGCTATCAAAAAAATGTATACTTTTATATGCCTAAGACTTACCATTTTCATGTTATGTGGTCCATTTCGCTTATTTTTGTATTATTTGAAAATCCGTAATTTTAGCACAACTCGGTAACCAGTAGAGACAGAGACTTTTCCTATATATATTTGTAATCAGCGCACCCATTTTAGTAAGATAGCAAAGCTTTCATGTTGATCCGGGTCCTAGTTTTACAGATAGGAGTGCCAGTTCAAAATTATAGTTTAAAATACGTGATTTCTTGCAAAATTTTAGCCAGTCGGCAAAAACCCTACGACCTTCAATCAAATTAAGGTTGTGGTTCTTGGTACACTTTTTGACGCTGATTACGCCAGTATAATTTGATTTTACTTATTTGGAACGGTTGGGCAGTTATTACGTTCCCAATTATCAAAAATGATGCTAAAAACAACCATTTTGCTATATTAGAAATTTTGAACGCAAACTGTGTCCGATCCAATCGGCCGATGTTGACGATTCAAACGCTACCGGATGGTAAATTGGCCGCGGAATTCATTTCTGAGAGCCGCGTTGCTCTAAGCTGCGCGGTTCGCGAGAAAAACGCGATAAACCGCGGAAATTATAGTTTCCCACTTTCTGGCCAAACCGTACACGCTACGGGAAAACCGACCTCACCGTTGAATTCAGCACATCTCAATGCATAAGCATGACTACATTAGAATGCTCTATCTGTCAAAAAGTTATAATTGTTTTTTCGGTCTAAATTTGGCACTTTTAGATAGAAAAAAATTGAATATTGCAACCGTTGGTGATGGAAAGGTTTACCCACTACCAAATAATAGCTCTCGTTGAGTCTATCAAAAAAATGTATACTTTTGTATGCCTAAGTCTTACCATTTTCATGTTATGTGGTCCATTTCGCTTATTTTTGTATTATTTGAAAATCCGTAATTTTAGCACAACTCGGTAACCAGTAGAGGCAGAGATTTTTCCTATGTAAATTTGTAATCAGCGCACTTATTTTAGTAAGATAGCAAACCTTTCATGTTGATCCGGGTCCTAGTTTTACAGATAGGAGTGCCAGTTCAAAATTATAGTTTAAAATACGTGATTTCTTACAAAATTTTAGCCAGTCGGCTAAAACCCAACTACCTTCAATCAAATTAAGGTTGTGGTCCTTGGTACACTTTTTGACGCTGATTACGCCAGTATAATTTGATTTTACTTATTTGGAACGGTTGGGCAGTTATTACGTTCCCAATTATCAAAAATGATGCCAAAAACACCCATTTTGCTATATTAGAAACTTTGAACGCAAACTGTGTCCGATCCAATCGACCGATGTTGACGATTCAAACGCTACCGGATGGGAAATTGGCCGAGGAATTCATTTCTGAAAGCCGCGTTGCTCTAAGGTGCGCGGTTCGCGAGAAAAACGCGATAAACCGCGGAAATTATAGTTTCCCACTTTCTGGCCAAACCGTACACGCTACGGGAAAACCGACCTCACCGCTAAATTCAGCACATCTCAATGCATAAGCATGACTACATTAGAATGCTCTATCTGTCAAAAAGTTATAATTGTTTTTTCGGTCTAAATTTGGCACTTTTAGATAGAAAAAAATTGAATATTGCAACCGTTGGTGATGGAAAGGTTTACCCACTACCAAATGATAGCTCTCGTTGAGTCTATCAAAAAAATGTATACTTTTATATGCCTAAGACTTACCATTTTCATGTTATGTGGTCCATTTCGCTAATTTTTGTATTATTTGAAAATCCGTAATTTTAGCACAATTCGGTAACCAGTAGAGGCAGCGACTTTTCCTATGTAAATTTGTAATCAGCGCACCCATTTTAGTAAGATAGCAAAGCTTTCATGTTGATCCGGGCCCTAGTTTTAGAGATAGGAGTGCCAGTTCAAAATTATAGTTTAAAATACGTGATTTCTTGCAAAATTTTAGCCAGTCGGCAAAAACCCAACTACCTTCAATCAAATTAAGGTTGTGGTTCTTGGTACACTTTTTCACGCTGATTACGCCAGTATAATTTGATTTTACTTATTTGGAACGGTTGGGCAGTTATTACGTTCCCAATTATCAAAAATGATGCTAAAAACAACCATTTTGCTATATTAGAAACTTTGAACGCAAACTGTGTCCGATCCAATCGACCGATGTTGAAGATTCAAACGCTAGCGGATGGGAAATTGGCCTAGGAATTCATTTCTGAAAGCCGCGATGCTCTAAGCTGCGCGGTTCGCGAGAAAAACGCGATAAACCGCGGAAATTAGTTTCCCACTTTCTGGCCAAACCGTACTCGCTACGGGAAAACCGACCTCACCGTTGAATTCAGCACATCTCAATGCATAAGCATGACTACATTAGAATGCTCTATCTGTCAAAAAGTTATAATTGTTTTTTCGGTCTAAATTTGGCACTTTTAGATAGAAAAAAATTGAATATTGCAACCGTTGGTGATGGAAAGGTTTACCCACTACCAAATGATATCTCTCGTTGAGTCTATCAAAAAAATGTGTACTTTTATATGCCTAAGACTTACCATTTTCATGTTATGTGGTCCATTTCGCTTATTTTTGTATTATTTGAAAATCCGTAATTTTAGCACAACTCGGTAACCAGTAGAGGCAGAGACTTTTCCTATGTAAATTTGTAATCAGCGCACCCATTTTAGTAAGATAGCAAAGCTTTCATGTTGATCCGGGCCCTAGTTTTAGAGATAGGAGTGCCAGTTCAAAATTATAGTTTAAAATACGTGATTTCTTGCAAAATTTTAGCCAGTCGGCAAAAACCCAACTACCTTCAATCAAATTAAGGTTGTGATTCTTGGTACACATTTTGACGCTGATTACGCCAGTATAATTTGATTTTACTTCTTTGGAACGGTTGGGCAGTTATTACGTTCCCAATTATCAAAAATGATGCTAAAAACAACCATTTTGCTATATTAGGAACTTTGAACGCAAGCTGTGTCCGATCCAATCGACCGATGTTGACGATTCAAACGCTAGCGTATGGGAAATTGGCCGAGGAATTCATTTCTGAAAGCCGCGTTGCTCTAAGGTGCGCGGTTCGCGAGAAAAACGCGATAAACCGCGGAAATTATAGTTTCCCACTTTCTGGCCAAACCGTACACGCTACGAGAAAACCGACCTCACCGTTGAATTCAGCACATCTCAATGCATAAGCATGACTACATTAGAATGCTCTATCTGTCAAAAAGTTATAATTGTTTTTTCGGTCTAAATTTGGCACTTTTAGATAGAAAAAAATTGAATATTGCAACCGTTGGTGATGGAAAGGTTTACCCACTACCAAATGATAGCTCTCGTTGAGGCTATCAAAAAAATGTATACTTTTATATGCCTAAGACTTACCATTTTCATGTTATGTGGTCCATTTCGCTTATTTTTGTATTATTTGAAAATCCGTAATTTTAGCACAACTCGGTAACCAGTAGAGACAGAGACTTTTCCTATATATATTTGTAATCAGCGCACCCATTTTAGTAAGATAGCAAAGCTTTCATGTTGATCCGGGTCCTAGTTTTACAGATAGGAGTGCCAGTTCAAAATTATAGTTTAAAATACGTGATTTCTTGCAAAATTTTAGCCAGTCGGCAAAAACCCTACGACCTTCAATCAAATTAAGGTTGTGGTTCTTGGTACACTTTTTGACGCTGATTACGCCAGTATAATTTGATTTTACTTATTTGGAACGGTTGGGCAGTTATTACGTTCCCAATTATCAAAAATGATGCTAAAAACAACCATTTTGCTATATTAGAAATTTTGAACGCAAACTGTGTCCGATCCAATCGGCCGATGTTGACGATTCAAACGCTACCGGATGGTAAATTGGCCGCGGAATTCATTTCTGAGAGCCGCGTTGCTCTAAGCTGCGCGGTTCGCGAGAAAAACGCGATAAACCGCGGAAATTATAGTTTCCCACTTTCTGGCCAAACCGTACACGCTACGGGAAAACCGACCTCACCGTTGAATTCAGCACATCTCAATGCATAAGCATGACTACATTAGAATGCTCTATCTGTCAAAAAGTTATAATTGTTTTTTCGGTCTAAATTTGGCACTTTTAGATAGAAAAAAATTGAATATTGCAACCGTTGGTGATGGAAAGGTTTACCCACTACCAAATAATAGCTCTCGTTGAGTCTATCAAAAAAATGTATACTTTTGTATGCCTAAGTCTTACCATTTTCATGTTATGTGGTCCATTTCGCTTATTTTTGTATTATTTGAAAATCCGTAATTTTAGCACAACTCGGTAACCAGTAGAGGCAGAGATTTTTCCTATGTAAATTTGTAATCAGCGCACTTATTTTAGTAAGATAGCAAACCTTTCATGTTGATCCGGGTCCTAGTTTTACAGATAGGAGTGCCAGTTCAAAATTATAGTTTAAAATACGTGATTTCTTACAAAATTTTAGCCAGTCGGCTAAAACCCAACTACCTTCAATCAAATTAAGGTTGTGGTCCTTGGTACACTTTTTGACGCTGATTACGCCAGTATAATTTGATTTTACTTATTTGGAACGGTTGGGCAGTTATTACGTTCCCAATTATCAAAAATGATGCCAAAAACACCCATTTTGCTATATTAGAAACTTTGAACGCAAACTGTGTCCGATCCAATCGACCGATGTTGACGATTCAAACGCTACCGGATGGGAAATTGGCCGAGGAATTCATTTCTGAAAGCCGCGTTGCTCTAAGGTGCGCGGTTCGCGAGAAAAACGCGATAAACCGCGGAAATTATAGTTTCCCACTTTCTGGCCAAACCGTACACGCTACGGGAAAACCGACCTCACCGCTAAATTCAGCACATCTCAATGCATAAGCATGACTACATTAGAATGCTCTATCTGTCAAAAAGTTATAATTGTTTTTTCGGTCTAAATTTGGCACTTTTAGATAGAAAAAAATTGAATATTGCAACCGTTGGTGATGGAAAGGTTTACCCACTACCAAATGATAGCTCTCGTTGAGTCTATCAAAAAAATGTATACTTTTATATGCCTAAGACTTACCATTTTCATGTTATGTGGTCCATTTCGCTAATTTTTGTATTATTTGAAAATCCGTAATTTTAGCACAATTCGGTAACCAGTAGAGGCAGCGACTTTTCCTATGTAAATTTGTAATCAGCGCACCCATTTTAGTAAGATAGCAAAGCTTTCATGTTGATCCGGGCCCTAGTTTTAGAGATAGGAGTGCCAGTTCAAAATTATAGTTTAAAATACGTGATTTCTTGCAAAATTTTAGCCAGTCGGCAAAAACCCAACTACCTTCAATCAAATTAAGGTTGTGGTTCTTGGTACACTTTTTCACGCTGATTACGCCAGTATAATTTGATTTTACTTATTTGGAACGGTTGGGCAGTTATTACGTTCCCAATTATCAAAAATGATGCTAAAAACAACCATTTTGCTATATTAGAAACTTTGAACGCAAACTGTGTCCGATCCAATCGACCGATGTTGACGATTCAAACGCTACCGGATGGGAAATTGGCCGAGGAATTCATTTCTGAAAGCCGCGTTGCTCTAAGCTGCGCGGTTCGCGAGAAAAACGCGATAAACCGCGGAAATTATAGTTTCCCACTTTCTGGCCAAACCGTACACGCTACGGGAAAACCGACCTCACCGTTGAATTCAGCACATCTCAATGCATAAGCATGACTGCATTAGAATGCTCTATCTGTCAAAAAGTTATAATTGTTTTTTCGGTCTAAATTTGGCACTTTTAGATAGAAAAAAATTGAATATTGCAACCGTTGGTGATGGAAAGGTTTACCCACTACCAAATAATAGCTCTCGTTGAGTCTATCAAAAAAATGTATACTTTTGTATGCCTAAGTCATACCATTTTCATGTTATGTGGTCCATTTCGCTTATTTTTGTATTATTTGAAAATCCGTAATTTTAGCACAACTCGGTAACCAGTAGAGGCAGAGATTTTTCCTATGTAAATTTGTAATCAGCGCACTTATTTTAGTAAGATAGCAAACCTTTCATGTTGATCCGGGTCCTAGTTTTACAGATAGGAGTGCCAGTTCAAAATTATAGTTTAAAATACGTGATTTCTTACAAAATTTTAGCCAGTCGGCTAAAACCCAACTACCTTCAATCAAATTAAGGTTGTGGTCCTTGGTACACTTTTTGACGCTGATTACGCCAGTATAATTTGATTTTACTTATTTGGAACGGTTGGGCAGTTATTACGTTCCCAATTATCAAAAATGATGCTAAAAACAACCATTTTGCTATATTAGAAACTTTGAACGCAAACTGTGTCCGATCCAATCGACCGATGTTGACGATTCAAACGCTACCGGATGGGAAATTGGCCGAGGAATTCATTTCTGAAAGCCGCGTTGCTCTAAGCTGCGCGGTTCGCGAGAAAAACGCGATAAACCGCGGAAATTATAGTTTCCCACTTTCTGGCCAAACCGTACACGCTACGGGAAAACCGACCTCACCGTTGAATTCAGCACATCTCAATGCATAAGCATGACTGCATTAGAATGCTCTATCTGTCAAAAAGTTATAATTGTTTTTTCGGTCTAAATTTGGCACTTTTAGATAGAAAAAAATTGAATATTGCAACCGTTGGTGATGGAAAGGTTTACCCACTACCAAATAATAGCTCTCGTTGAGTCTATCAAAAAAATGTATACTTTTGTATGCCTAAGTCTTACCATTTTCATGTTATGTGGTCCATTTCGCTTATTTTTGTATTATTTGAAAATCCGTAATTTTAGCACAACTCGGTAACCAGTAGAGGCAGAGATTTTTCCTATGTAAATTTGTAATCAGCGCACTTATTTTAGTAAGATAGCAAACCTTTCATGTTGATCCGGGTCCTAGTTTTACAGATAGGAGTGCCAGTTCAAAATTATAGTTTAAAATACGTGATTTCTTACAAAATTTTAGCCAGTCGGCTAAAACCCAACTACCTTCAATCAAATTAAGGTTGTGGTCCTTGGTACACTTTTTGACGCTGATTACGCCAGTATAATTTGATTTTACTTATTTGGAACGGTTGGGCAGTTATTACGTTCCCAATTATCAAAAATGATGCCAAAAACACCCATTTTGCTATATTAGAAACTTTGAACGCAAACTGTGTCCGATCCAATCGACCGATGTTGACGATTCAAACGCTGGCGGATGGGAAATTGGCCGAGGAATTCATTTCTGAAAGCCGCGTTGCTCTAAGGTGCGCGGTTCGCGAGAAAAACGCGATAAACCGCGGAAATTATAGTTTCCCACTTTCTGGCCAAACCGTACACGCTACGGGAAAGCCGACCTCACCGTTGAATTCAGCACATCTCAATGCATAAGCATGACTACATTAGAATGCTCTATATGTCAAAAAGTTATAATTGTTTTTTCGGTCTAAATTTGGCACTTTTAGATAGAAAAAAATTGAATATTGCAACCGTTGGTATTGGAAGGGTTTACCACTTCCAAATGATGGCTCTCGTTGAGTCTATCAAAAAATGTATACTTTTATATGCCTAAGACTTACCATTTTCATGTTATGTGGTCCATTTCGCTTATTTTTGTATTATTTGAAAATCCGTAATTTTAGCACAACTCGGTAACCAGTAGAGGCAGAGACTTTTCCTATGTAAATTTGTAATCAGCGCACTCATTTTAGTAAGATAGCAAAGCTTTCATGTTGATCCGGGGTCCTAGTTTTAGAGATAGGAGTGCCAGCTCAAAATTATAGTTTAAAATACGTGATTTCTTACAAAATTTTAGCCAGTCGGCAAAAACCCAACCTACCTTCAATCAAATTAAGGTTGTGGTTCTTGCTACACTTTTTGACGCTGATTACGCCAGTATAATTTGATTTTACTTATTTGGAACGGTTGGGCAGTTATTACGTTCCCAATTATTAAAAATGATCCTAAAAACACCCATTTTGCTATATTAGAATCTTTGAACGCAAACTGTGTCCGATCCAATCGACCGATGTTGACGATTCAAACGCTAGCGGATGGGGAATTGGCCGAGGAATTCATTTCTGGAAGCCGCGTTGCTCTAAGGTGCGCGGTTCGCGAGAGAAACGCGATAAGCCGCGGAAATTATAGTTTCCCACTTTCTGGCCAAACCGTACACGCTACGGGAAAACCGACCTCACCGTTGAATTCAGCTCATCTCAATGCATAAGCATGACTGCATTAGAATGCTCTATCTGTCAAAAAGTTATAATTGTTTTTTCGGTCTAAATTTGGCACTTTTAGATAGAAAAAAATTGAATATTGCAACCGTTGGTGATGGAAAGGTTTACCCACTACCAAATAATAGCTCTCGTTGAGTCTATCAAAAAAATGTATACTTTTGTATGCCTAAGTCTTACCATTTTCATGTTATGTGGTCCATTTCGCTTATTTTTGTATTATTTGAAAATCCGTAATTTTAGCACAACTCGGTAACCAGTAGAGGCAGAGATTTTTCCTATGTAAATTTGTAATCAGCGCACTTATTTTAGTAAGATAGCAAACCTTTCATGTTGATCCGGGTCCTAGTTTTACAGATAGGAGTGCCAGTTCAAAATTATAGTTTAAAATACGTGATTTCTTACAAAATTTTAGCCAGTCGGCTAAAACCCAACTACCTTCAATCAAATTAAGGTTGTGGTCCTTGGTACACTTTTTGACGCTGATTACGCCAGTATAATTTGATTTTACTTATTTGGAACGGTTGGGCAGTTATTACGTTCCCAATTATCAAAAATGATGCCAAAAACACCCATTTTGCTATATTAGAAACTTTGAACGCAAACTGTGTCCGATCCAATCGACCGATGTTGACGATTCAAACGCTGGCGGATGGGAAATTGGCCGAGGAATTCATTTCTGAAAGCCGCGTTGCTCTAAGGTGCGCGGTTCGCGAGAAAAACGCGATAAACCGCGGAAATTATAGTTTCCCACTTTCTGGCCAAACCGTACACGCTACGGGAAAGCCGACCTCACCGTTGAATTCAGCACATCTCAATGCATAAGCATGACTACATTAGAATGCTCTATATGTCAAAAAGTTATAATTGTTTTTTCGGTCTAAATTTGGCACTTTTAGATAGAAAAAAATTGAATATTGCAACCGTTGGTATTGGAAGGGTTTACCCACTTCCAAATGATGGCTCTCGTTGAGTCTATCAAAAAATGTATACTTTTATATGCCTAAGACTTACCATTTTCATGTTATGTGGTCCATTTCGCTTATTTTTGTATTATTTGAAAATCCGTAATTTTAGCACAACTCGGTAACCAGTAGAGGCAGAGACTTTTCCTATGTAAATTTGTAATCAGCGCACTCATTTTAGTAAGATAGCAAAGCTTTCATGTTGATCCGGGTCCTAGTTTTAGAGATAGGAGTGCCAGCTCAAAATTATAGTTTAAAATACGTGATTTCTTACAAAATTTTAGCCAGTCGGCAAAAACCCAACCTACCTTCAATCAAATTAAGGTTGTGGTTCTTGCTACACTTTTTGACGCTGATTACGCCAGTATAATTTGATTTTACTTATTTGGAACGGTTGGGCAGTTATTACGTTCCCAATTATTAAAAATGATCCTAAAAACACCCATTTTGCTATATTAGAATCTTTGAACGCAAACTGTGTCCGATCCAATCGACCGATGTTGACGATTCAAACGCTAGCGGATGGGGAATTGGCCGAGGAATTCATTTCTGGAAGCCGCGTTGCTCTAAGGTGCGCGGTTCGCGAGAAAAACGCGATAAGCCGCGGAAATTATAGTTTCCCACTTTCTGGCCAAACCGTACACGCTACGGGAAAACCGACCTCACCGTTGAATTCAGCTCATCTCAATGCATAAGCATGACTACATTAGAATGCTCTATCTGTCAAAAAGTTATAATTGTTTTTTCGGTCTAAATTTGGCACTTTTAGATAGAAAAAAATTGAATATTGCAACCGTTGGTGATGGAAAGGTTTACCCACTACCAAATAATAGCTCTCGTTGAGTCTATCAAAAAAATGTATACTTTTGTATGCCTAAGTCTTACCATTTTCATGTTATGTGGTCCATTTCGCTTATTTTTGTATTATTTGAAAATCCGTAATTTTAGCACAACTCGGTAACCAGTAGAGGCAGAGATTTTTCCTATGTAAATTTGTAATCAGCGCACTTATTTTAGTAAGATAGCAAACCTTTCATGTTGATCCGGGTCCTAGTTTTACAGATAGGAGTGCCAGTTCAAAATTATAGTTTAAAATACGTGATTTCTTACAAAATTTTAGCCAGTCGGCTAAAACCCAACTACCTTCAATCAAATTAAGGTTGTGGTCCTTGGTACACTTTTTGACGCTGATTACGCCAGTATAATTTGATTTTACTTATTTGGAACGGTTGGGCAGTTATTACGTTCCCAATTATCAAAAATGATGCCAAAAACACCCATTTTGCTATATTAGAAACTTTGAACGCAAACTGTGTCCGATCCAATCGACCGATGTTGACGATTCAAACGCTGGCGGATGGGAAATTGGCCGAGGAATTCATTTCTGAAAGCCGCGTTGCTCTAAGGTGCGCGGTTCGCGAGAAAAACGCGATAAACCGCGGAAATTATAGTTTCCCACTTTCTGGCCAAACCGTACACGCTACGGGAAAGCCGACCTCACCGTTGAATTCAGCACATCTCAATGCATAAGCATGACTACATTAGAATGCTCTATATGTCAAAAAGTTATAATTGTTTTTTCGGTCTAAATTTGGCACTTTTAGATAGAAAAAAATTGAATATTGCAACCGTTGGTATTGGAAGGGTTTACCCACTTCCAAATGATGGCTCTCGTTGAGTCTATCAAAAAATGTATACTTTTATATGCCTAAGACTTACCATTTTCATGTTATGTGGTCCATTTCGCTTATTTTTGTATTATTTGAAAATCCGTAATTTTAGCACAACTCGGTAACCAGTAGAGGCAGAGACTTTTCCTATGTAAATTTGTAATCAGCGCACTCATTTTAGTAAGATAGCAAAGCTTTCATGTTGATCCGGGTCCTAGTTTTAGAGATAGGAGTGCCAGCTCAAAATTATAGTTTAAAATACGTGATTTCTTACAAAATTTTAGCCAGTCGGCAAAAACCCAACCTACCTTCAATCAAATTAAGGTTGTGGTTCTTGCTACACTTTTTGACGCTGATTACGCCAGTATAATTTGATTTTACTTATTTGGAACGGTTGGGCAGTTATTACGTTCCCAATTATTAAAAATGATCCTAAAAACACCCATTTTGCTATATTAGAATCTTTGAACGCAAACTGTGTCCGATCCAATCGACCGATGTTGACGATTCAAACGCTAGCGGATGGGGAATTGGCCGAGGAATTCATTTCTGGAAGCCGCGTTGCTCTAAGGTGCGCGGTTCGCGAGAAAAACGCGATAAGCCGCGGAAATTATAGTTTCCCACTTTCTGGCCAAACCGTACACGCTACGGGAAAACCGACCTCACCGTTGAATTCAGCTCATCTCAATGCATAAGCATGACTACATTAGAATGCTCTATCTGTCAAAAAGTTATAATTGTTTTTTCGGTCTAAATTTGGCACTTTTAGATAGAAAAAAATTGAATATTGCAACCGTTGGTGATGGGAAGGTTTACCCACTACCAAATGATAGCTCTCGTTGAGTCTATCAAAAAAATGTATACTTTTATATGCCTAAGACTTACCATTTTCATGTTATGTGGTCCATTTCGCTTATTTTTGTATTATTTGAAAATCCGTAATTTTAGCACAACTCGGTAACCAGTAGAGACAGAGACTTTTAATATGTAAATTTGTAATCAGCGCACCCATTTTAGTAGGATAGCAAAGCTTTCATGTTGATCCTGGTCCTAGTTTTAGAGATAGGAGTGCCAGTTCAAAATTATAGTTTAAAATACGTGATTTCTTACAAAATTTTAGCCAGTCGGCAAAAACCCAACTACCTTCAATCAAATTAAGGTTGTGGTTCTTGGTACACTTTTTGACGCTGATTACGCCAGTATAATTTGATTTTACTTATTTGGAACGGTTGGGCAGTTATTACGTTCCCAATTATCAAAAATGATGCTAAAAACACCCATTCTGCTATATTAGAAATGTTGAACGCAAACTGTGTCCGATCCAATCGACCGATGTTGACGATTTAACCGCTAGCGGATGGGAAATTGGGCGAGGAATTCATTTCTGAAAGCCGCGATGCTCTAAGCTGCGCGGTTCGCGAGAAAAACGCGATAAACCGCGGAAATTAGTTTCCCACTTTCTGGCCAAACCGTACTCGCTACGGGAAAACCGACCTCACCGTTGAATTCAGCACATCTCAATGCATAAGCATGACTACATTAGAATGCTCTATCTGTCAAAAAGTTATAATTGTTTTTTCGGTCTAAATTTGGCACTTTTAGATAGAAAAAAATTGAATATTGCAACCGTTGGTGATGGAAAGGTTTACCCACTACCAAATGATATCTCTCGTTGAGTCTATCAAAAAAATGTGTACTTTTATATGCCTAAGACTTACCATTTTCATGTTATGTGGTCCATTTCGCTTATTTTTGTATTATTTGAAAATCCGTAATTTTAGCACAACTCGGTAACCAGTAGAGGCAGAGACTTTTCCCATGTAAATTTGTAATCAGCGCACTCATTTTAGTAAGATAGCAAAGCTTTCATGTTGATCCGGGTCCTAGTTTTAGAGATAGGAGTGCCAGCTCAAAATTATAGTTTAAAATACGTGATTTCTTACAAAATTTTAGCCAGTCGGCAAAAACCCAACCTACCTTCAATCAAATTAAGGTTGTGGTTCTTGCTACACTTTTTGACGCTGATTACGCCAGTATAATTTGATTTTACTTATTTGGAACGGTTGGGCAGTTATTACGTTCCCAATTATTAAAAATGATCCTAAAAACACCCATTTTGCTATATTAGAAACTTTGAACGCAAACTGTGTCCGATCCAATCGACCGATGTTGACGATTCAAACGCTACCGGATGGGAAATTGGCCGAGGAATTCATTTCTGAAAGCCGCGTTGCTCTAAGCTGCGCGGTTCGCGAGAAAAACGCGATAAACCGCGGAAATTATAGTTTCCCACTTTCTGGCCAAACCGTACACGCTACGGGAAAACCGACCTCACCGTTGAATTCAGCACATCTCAATGCATAAGCATGACTGCATTAGAATGCTCTATCTGTCAAAAAGTTATAATTGTTTTTTCGGTCTAAATTTGGCACTTTTAGATAGAAAAAAATTGAATATTGCAACCGTTGGTGATGGAAAGGTTTACCCACTACCAAATAATAGCTCTCGTTGAGTCTATCAAAAAAATGTATACTTTTGTATGCCTAAGTCTTACCATTTTCATGTTATGTGGTCCATTTCGCTTATTTTTGTATTATTTGAAAATCCGTAATTTTAGCACAACTCGGTAACCAGTAGAGGCAGAGATTTTTCCTATGTAAATTTGTAATCAGCGCACTTATTTTAGTAAGATAGCAAACCTTTCATGTTGATCCGGGTCCTAGTTTTACAGATAGGAGTGCCAGTTCAAAATTATAGTTTAAAATACGTGATTTCTTACAAAATTTTAGCCAGTCGGCTAAAACCCAACTACCTTCAATCAAATTAAGGTTGTGGTCCTTGGTACACTTTTTGACGCTGATTACGCCAGTATAATTTGATTTTACTTATTTGGAACGGTTGGGCAGTTATTACGTTCCCAATTATCAAAAATGATGCCAAAAACACCCATTTTGCTATATTAGAAACTTTGAACGCAAACTGTGTCCGATCCAATCGACCGATGTTGACGATTCAAACGCTACCGGATGGGAAATTGGCCGAGGAATTCATTTCTGAAAGCCGCGTTGCTCTAAGGTGCGCGGTTCGCGAGAAAAACGCGATAAACCGCGGAAATTATAGTTTCCCACTTTCTGGCCAAACCGTACACGCTACGGGAAAACCGACCGCACCGCTAAATTCAGCACATCTCAATGCATAAGCATGACTACATTAGAATGCTCTATCTGTCAAAAAGTTATAATTGTTTTTTCGGTCTAAATTTGGCACTTTTAGATAGAAAAAAATTGAATATTGCAACCGTTGGTGATGGGAAGGTTTACCCACTACCAAATGATAGCTCTCGTTGAGTCTATCAAAAAAATGTATACCTTTATATGCCTAAGACTTACCATTTTCATGTTATGTGGTCCATTTCGCTTATTTTTGTATTATTTGAAAATCCGTAATTTTAGCACAACTCGGTAACCAGTAGAGGCAGAGACTTTTCCTATGTAAATTTGTAATCAGCGCACTCATTTTAGTAAGATAGCAAAGCTTTCATGTTGATCCGGGTGCTAGTTTTAGAGATAGGAGTGCCAGCTCAAAATTATAGTTTAAAATACGTGATTTCTTACAAAATTTTAGCCAGTCGGCAAAAACCCAACCTACCTTCAATCAAATTAAGGTTGTGGTTCTTGCTACACTTTTTGACGCTGATTACGCCAGTATAATTTGATTTTACTTATTTGGAACGGTTGGGCAGTTATTACGTTCCCAATTATTAAAAATGATCCTAAAAACACCCATTTTGCTATATTAGAATCTTTGAACGCAAACTGTGTCCGATCCAATCGACCGATGTTGACGATTCAAACGCTAGCGGATGGGGAATTGGCCGAGGAATTCATTTCTGAAAGCCGCGTTGCTCTAAGGTGCGCGGTTCGCGAGAAAAACGCGATAAGCCGCGGAAATTATAGTTTCCCACTTTCTGGCCAAACCGTACACGCTACGGGAAAACCGACCTCACCGTTGAATTCAGCTCATCTCAATGCATAAGCATGACTACATTAGAATGCTCTATCTGTCAAAAAGTTATAATTGTTTTTTCGGTCTAAATTTGGCACTTTTAGATAGAAAAAAATTGAATATTGCAACCGTTGGTGATGGAAAGGTTTACCCACTACCAAATCATAGCTCTCGTTGAGTCTATCAAAAAAATGTATACTTTTGTATGCCTAAGTCTTACCATTTTCATGTTATGTGGTCCATTTCGCTTATTTTTGTATTATTTGAAAATCCGTAATTTTAGCACACCTCGGTAACCAGTAGAGGCAGAGACTTTTCCTATGTAAATTTGTAATCAGCGCACTTATTTTAGTAAGATAGCAAAGCTTTCATGTTGATCCGGGTCCTAGTTTTACAGATAGGAGTGCCAGTTCAAAATTATCGTTTAAAATACGTGATTTCTTACAAAATTTTAGCCAGTCGGCAAAAACCCAACTACCTTCAATCAAATTAAGGTTGTGGTCCTTGGTACACTTTTTGACGCTGATTACGCCAGTATAATTTGATTTTACTTATTTGGAACGGTTGGGCAGTTATTACGTTCCCAATTATCAAAAATGATGCCAAAAACACCCATTTTGCTATATTAGAAACTTTGAACGCAAACTGTGTCCGATCCAATCGACCGATGTTGACGATTCAAACGCTACCGGATGGGAAATTGGCCGAGGAATTCATTTCTGAAAGCCGCGTTGCTCTAAGCTGCGCGGTTCGCGAGAAAAACGCGATAAACCGCGGAAATTATAGTTTCCCACTTTCTGGCCAAACCGTACACGCTACGGGAAAACCGACCTCACCGCTAAATTCAGCACATCTCAATGCATAAGCATGACTACATTAGAATGCTCTATCTGTCAAAAAGTTATAATTGTTTTTTCGGTCTAAATTTGGCACTTTTAGATAGAAAAAAATTGAATATTGCAACCGTTGGTGATGGGAAGGTTTACCCACTACCAAATGATAGCTCTCGTTGAGTCTATCAAAAAAATGTATACTTTTATATGCCTAAGACTTACCATTTTCATGTTATGTGGTCCATTTCGCTTATTTTTGTATTATTTGAAAATCCGTAATTTTAGCACAACTCGGTAACCAGTAGAGGCAGAGACTTTTCCCATGTAAATTTGTAATCAGCGCACTCATTTTAGTAAGATAGCAAAGCTTTCATGTTGATCCGGGTCCTAGTTTTAGAGATAGGAGTGCCAGCTCAAAATTATAGTTTAAAATACGTGATTTCTTACAAAATTTTAGCCAGTCGGCAAAAACCCAACCTACCTTCAATCAAATTAAGGTTGTGGTTCTTGCTACACTTTTTGACGCTGATTACGCCAGTATAATTTGATTTTACTTATTTGGAACGGTTGGGCAGTTATTACGTTCCCAATTATTAAAAATGATCCTAAAAACACCCATTTTGCTATATTAGAATCTTTGAACGCAAACTGTGTCCGATCCAATCGACCGATGTTGACGATTCAAACGCTAGCGGATGGGGAATTGGCCGAGGAATTCATTTCTGAAAGCCGCGTTGCTCTAAGGTGCGCGGTTCGCGAGAAAAACGCGATAAGCCGCGGAAATTATAGTTTCCCACTTTCTGGCCAAACCGTACACGCTACGGGAAAACCGACCTCACCGTTGAATTCAGCTCATCTCAATGCATAAGCATGACTACATTAGAATGCTCTATCTGTCAAAAAGTTATAATTGTTTTTTCGGTCTAAATTTGGCACTTTTAGATAGAAAAAAATTGAATATTGCAACCGTTGGTGATGGAAAGGTTTACCCACTACCAAATCATAGCTCTCGTTGAGTCTATCAAAAAAATGTATACTTTTGTATGCCTAAGTCTTACCATTTTCATGTTATGTGGTCCATTTCGCTTATTTTTGTATTATTTGAAAATCCGTAATTTTAGCACACCTCGGTAACCAGTAGAGGCAGAGACTTTTCCTATGTAAATTTGTAATCAGCGCACTTATTTTAGTAAGATAGCAAAGCTTTCATGTTGATCCGGGTCCTAGTTTTACAGATAGGAGTGCCAGTTCAAAATTATCGTTTAAAATACGTGATTTCTTACAAAATTTTAGCCAGTCGGCAAAAACCCAACTACCTTCAATCAAATTAAGGTTGTGGTCCTTGGTACACTTTTTGACGCTGATTACGCCAGTATAATTTGATTTTACTTATTTGGAACGGTTGGGCAGTTATTACGTTCCCAATTATCAAAAATGATGCCAAAAACACCCATTTTGCTATATTAGAAACTTTGAACGCAAACTGTGTCCGATCCAATCGACCGATGTTGACGATTCAAACGCTACCGGATGGGAAATTGGCCGAGGAATTCATTTCTGAAAGCCGCGTTGCTCTAAGCTGCGCGGTTCGCGAGAAAAACGCGATAAACCGCGGAAATTATAGTTTCCCACTTTCTGGCCAAACCGTACACGCTACGGGAAAACCGACCTCACCGCTAAATTCAGCACATCTCAATGCATAAGCATGACTACATTAGAATGCTCTATCTGTCAAAAAGTTATAATTGTTTTTTCGGTCTAAATTTGGCACTTTTAGATAGAAAAAAATTGAATATTGCAACCGTTGGTGATGGGAAGGTTTACCCACTACCAAATGATAGCTCTCGTTGAGTCTATCAAAAAAATGTATACTTTTATATGCCTAAGACTTACCATTTTCATGTTATGTGGTCCATTTCGCTTATTTTTGTATTATTTGAAAATCCGTAATTTTAGCACAACTCGGTAACCAGTAGAGGCAGAGACTTTTCCCATGTAAATTTGTAATCAGCGCACTCATTTTAGTAAGATAGCAAAGCTTTCATGTTGATCCGGGTCCTAGTTTTAGAGATAGGAGTGCCAGCTCAAAATTATAGTTTAAAATACGTGATTTCTTACAAAATTTTAGCCAATCGGCAAAAACCCAACCTACCTTCAATCAAATTAAGGTTGTGGTTCTTGCTACACTTTTTGACGCTGATTACGCCAGTATAATTTGATTTTACTTATTTGGAACGGTTGGGCAGTTATTACGTTCCCAATTATTAAAAATGATCCTAAAAACACCCATTTTGCTATATTAGAAACTTTGAACGCAAACTGCGTCCGATCCAATCGACCGATGTTGACGATTCAAACGCTAGCGGATGGGAAATTGGCCGAGGAATTCATTTCTGAAAGCCGCGTTGCTCTAAGCTGCGCGGTTCGCGAGAAAAAAGGCGATAAACCGCGGAAATTATAGTTTCCCACTTTCTGGCCAAACCGTACACGCTACGGGAAAACCGACCTCACCGTTGAATTCAGCACATCTCAATGCATAAGCATGACTACATTAGAATGCTCTATCTGTCAAAAAGTTATAATTGTTTTTTCGGTCTAAATTTGGCACTTTTAGATAGAAAAAAATTGAATATTGCAACCGTTGGTGATAGAAAGGTTTACCCACTACCAAATGATAGCTCTCGTTGAGTCTATCAAAAAAATGTATACTTTTATATGCCTAAGACTTACCATTTTCATGTTATGTGGTCCATTTCGCTTATTTTTGTATTATTTGAAAATCCGTAATTTTAGCACAACTCGGTAACCAGTAGAGACAGAGACTTTTCCTATGTAAATTTGTAATCAGCGCACCCATTTTAGTAAGATAGCAAAGCTTTCATGTTGATCCGGGTCCTAGTTTTACAGATAGGAGTGCCAGTTCAAAATTATAGTTTAAAATACGTGATTTCTTACAAAATTTTAGCCAGTCGGCAAAAACCCAACTACCTTCAATCAAATTAAGGTTGTGGTTCTTGGTACACTTTTTGAGGCTGATTACGCCAGTATAATTTGATTTTACTTATTTGGAACGGTTTAGCAGTTATTACGTTCCCAATTATCAAAAATTATGCTAAAAACACCCATTTTGCTATTTTAGAAACTTTGAACGCAAACTGTGTCCGATCCAATCGACCGATGTTGACGATTCAAACGCTAGCGGATGGGAAATTGGCCGAGGAATTCATTTCTGAAAGCCGCGTTGCTCTAAGGTGCGCGGTTCGCGAGAAAAACGCGATAAACCGCGGAAATTATAGTTTCCCACTTTCTGGCCAAACCGTACACGCTACGGGAAAACCGACCTCACCGTTGAATTCAGCACATCTCAATGTCTAAGCATGACTACATTAGAATGCTCTATCTGTCAAAAAGTTATAATTGTTTTTTCGGTCTAAATTTGGCACTTTTAGATAGAAAAAAATTGAATATTGCAACCGTTGGTGTTGGAAGGGTTTACCCACTTCCAAATGATGGCTCTCGTTGAGTCTATCAAAAAATGTATACTTTTATATGCCTAAGACTTACCATTTTCATGTTATGTGGTCCATTTCGCTTATTTTTGCATTATTTGAAAATCCGTAATTTTAGCACAACTCGGTAACCAGTAGAGACAGAGACTTTTCCTATGTAAATTTGTAATCAGCGCACCCATTTTAGTAAGATAGCAAAGCTTTCATGTTGATCCGGGTCCTAGTTTTACAGATAGGAGTGCCAGTTCAAAATTATAGTTTAAAATACGTGATTTCTTACAAAATTTTATCCAGTCGGCAAAAACCCAACTACTTTCAATCAAATTAAGGTTGTGGTTCTTGGTACACTTTTTGACGCTGATTACGCCAGTATAATTTGATTTTACTTATTTGGAACGGTTGGGCAGTTATTACGTTCCCAATTATCAAAAATGATGCTAAAAACACCCATTTTGCTATATTAGAAACTTCAAACGCAAACTGTGTCCGATCCAATCGACCGATGTTGACGATTCAAACGCTAGCGGATGGGAAATTGGCCGAGGAATTCATTTCTGAAAGCCGCGTTGCTCTAAGGTGCGCGGTTCGCGAGAAAAACGCGATAAACCGCGGAAATTATAGTTTCCCACATTGTGGCCAAACCGTACACGCTACGGGAAAACCGACCTCACCGTTGAATTCAGCACATCTCAATGCATAAGCATGACCACATTAGATGGCTCTATCTGTCAAAAAGTTATAATTGTTTTTTCGGTCTAAATTTGGCACTTTTAGATAGAAAAAAATTGAATATTGCAACCGTTGGTGATGGAAAGGTTTACCCACTACCAAATGATAGCTCTCGTTGAGTCTATCAAAAAAATGTATACTTTTATATGCCTAAGACTTACCATTTTCATGTTATGTGGTCCATTTCGCTTATTTTTATATTATTTGAAAATCCGTAATTTTAGCACAACTCGGTAACCAGTAGAGACAGAGACTTTTCCTATGTAAATTTGTAATCAGCGCACCCATTTTAGTAAGATAGCAAAGCTTTCATGTTGATCCGGGTCCTAGTTTTACAGATAGGAGTGCCAGTTCAAAATTATAGTTTAAAATACGTGATTTCTTACAAAATTTTAGCCAGTCGGCAAAAACCCAACTACTTTCAATCAAATTAAGGTTGTGGTTCTTGGTACACTTTTTGACGCTGATTACGCCAGTATAATTTGATTTTACTTATTTGGAACGGTTGGGCAGTTATTACGTTCCCAATTATCAAAAATGATGCTAAAAACACCCATTTTGCTATATTAGAAACTTTGAACGCAAACTGTGTCCGATCCAATCGACCGATGTTGAAGATTCAAACGCTAGCGGATGGGAAATTGGCCTAGGAATTCATTTCTGAAAGCCGCGTTGCTCTAAGGTGCGCGGTTCGCGAGAAAAACGCGATAAACCGCGGAAATTATAGTTTCCCACTTTCTGGCCAAACCGTACACGCTACGGGAAAACCGACCTCAGCGTTGAATTCAGCACATCTCAATGCATAAGCATGACTACATTAGAATGCTCTATCTGTCAAAAAGTTATAATTGTTTTTTCGGTCTAAATTTGGCACTTTTAGATAGAAAAAAATTGAATATTGCAACCGTTGGTGATAGAAAGGTTTACCCACTACCAAATGATAGCTCTCGTTGAGTCTATCAAAAAAATGTATACTTTTATATGCCTAAGACTTACCATTTTCATGTTATGTGGTCCATTTCGCTTATTTTTGTATTATTTGAAAATCCGTAATTTTAGCACAACTCGGTAACCAGTAGAGACAGAGACTTTTCCTATGTAAATTTGTAATCAGCGCACCCATTTTAGTAAGATAGCAAAGCTTTCATGTTGATCCGGGTCCTAGTTTTACAGATAGGAGTGCCAGTTCAAAATTATAGTTTAAAATACGTGATTTCTTACAAAATTTTAGCCAGTCGGCAAAAACCCAACTACCTTCAATCAAATTAAGGTTGTGGTTCTTGGTACACTTTTTGGGGCTGATTACGCCAGTATAATTTGATTTTACTTATTTGGAACGGTTTAGCAGTTATTACGTTCCCAATTATCAAAAATGATGCTAAAAACACCCATTTTGCTATATTAGAAACTTTGAACGCAAACTGTGTCCGATCCAATCGACCGATGTTGACGATTCAAACGCTGGCGGATGGGAAATTGGCCGAGGAATTCATTTCTGAAAGCCGCGTTGCTCTAAGGTGCGCGGTTCGCGAGAAAAACGCGATAAACCGCGGAAATTATAGTTTCCCACTTTCTGGCCAAACCGTACACGCTACGGGAAAGCCGACCTCACCGTTGAATTCAGCACATCTCAATGCATAAGCATGACTACATTAGAATGCTCTATATGTCAAAAAGTTATAATTGTTTTTTCGGTCTAAATTTGGCACTTTTAGATAGAAAAAAATTGAATATTGCAACCGTTGGTATTGGAAGGGTTTACCCACTTCCAAATGATGGCTCTCGTTGAGTCTATCAAAAAATGTATACTTTTATATGCCTAAGACTTACCATTTTCATGTTATGTGGTCCATTTCGCTTATTTTTGTATTATTTGAAAATCCGTAATTTTAGCACGACTCGGTAACCAGTAGAGACAGAGACTTTTCCTATGTAAATTTGTAATCAGCGCACCCATTTTAGTAAGATAGCAAAGCTTTCATGTTGATCCGGGTCCTAGTTTTACAGATAGGAGTGCCAGTTCAAAATTATAGTTTAAAATACGTGATTTCTTACAAAATTTTAGCCAGTCGGCAAAAACCCAACTACTTTCAATCAAATTAAGGTTGTGGTTCTTGGTACACTTTTTGACGCTGATTACGCCAGTATAATTTGATTTTACTTATTTGGAACGGTTGGGCAGTTATTACGTTCCCAATTATCAAAAATGATGCTAAAAACACCCATTTTGCTATATTAGAAACTTTAAACGCAAAATGTGTCCGATCCAATCGACCGATGTTGACGATTCAAACGCTAGCGGATGGGAAATTGGCCGAGGAATTCATTTCTGAAAGCCGCGTTGCTCTAAGGTGCGCGGTTCGCGAGAAAAACGCGATAGACCGCGGAAATTATAGTTTCCCACTTTCTGGCCAAACCGTACACGCTACGGGAAAACCGACCTCACCGTTGAATTCAGCACATCTCAATGCATAAGCATGACTACATTAGAATGCTCTATCTGTCAAAAAGTTATAATTGTTTTTTCGGTCTAAATTTGGCACTTTTAGATAGAAAAAAATTGAATATTGCAACCGTTGGTGATGGAAAGGTTTACCCACTACCAAATGATAGCTCTCGTTGAGTCTATCAAAAAAATGTATACTTTTATATGCCTAAGACTTACCATTTTCATGTTATGTGGTCCATTTCGCTTATTTTTGTATTATTTGAAAATCCGTAATTTTAGCACAACTCGGTAACCAGTAGAGACAGAGACTTTTCCTATGTAAATTTGTAACCAGCGCACCCATTTTAGTAAGATAGCCAAGCTTTCATGTTGATCCGGGTCCTACTTTTACAGATAGGAGTGCCAGTTCAAAATTATAGTTTAAAATACGTGATTTCTTACAAAATTTTAGCCAGTCGGCAAAAACCCAACTACCTTCAATCAAATAAAGGTTGTGGTTCTTGGTACACTTTTTGAGGCTGATTACGCCAGTATAATTTGATTTTACTTATTTGGAACGGTTTAGCAGTTATTACGTTCCCAATTATCAAAAATGATGCTAAAAACACCCATTTTGCTATATTAGAAACTTTGAACGCAAACTGTGTCCGATCCAATCGACCGATGTTGACGATTCAAACGCTAGCGGATGGGAAATTGGCCGAGGAATTCATTTCTGAAAGCCGCGTTGCTCTAAGGTGCGCGGTTCGCGAGAAAAACGCGATAAACCGCGGAAATTATAGTTTCCCACTTTCTGGCCAAACCGTACACGCTACGGGAAAACCGACCTCACCGTTGAATTCAGCACATCTCAATGCATAAGCATGACTACATTAGAATGCTCTATCTGTCAAAAAGTTATAATTGTTTTTTCGGTCTAAATTTGGCACTTTTAGATAGAAAAAAATTGAATATTGCAACCGTTGGTGTTGGAAGGGTTTACCCACTTCCAAATGATGGCTCTCGTTGAGTCTATCAAAAAATGTATGATTTTATATGCCTAAGACTTACCATTTTCATGTTATGTGGTCCATTTCGCTTATTTTTGTATTATTTGAAAATCCGTAATTTTAGCACAACTCGGTAACCAGTAGAGACAGAGACTTTTCCTATGTAAATTTGTAACCAGCGCACCCATTTTAGTAAGATAGCCAAGCTTTCATGTTGATCCGGGTCCTACTTTTACAGATAGGAGTGCCAGTTCAAAATTATAGTTTAAAATACGTGATTTCTTACAAAATTTTAGCCAGTCGGCAAAAACCCAACTACCTTCAATCAAATAAAGGTTGTGGTTCTTGGTACACTTTTTGAGGCTGATTACGCCAGTATAATTTGATTTTACTTATTTGGAACGGTTTAGCAGTTATTACGTTCCCAATTATCAAAAATGATGCTAAAAACACCCATTTTGCTATATTAGAAACTTTGAACGCAAACTGTGTCCGATCCAATCGACCGATGTTGACGATTCAAACGCTAGCGGATGGGAAATTGGCCGAGGAATTCATTTCTGAAAGCCGCGTTGCTCTAAGGTGCGCGGTTCGCGAGAAAAACGCGATAAACCGCGGAAATTATAGTTTCCCACTTTCTGGCCAAACCGTACACGCTACGGGAAAACCGACCTCACCGTTGAATTCAGCACATCTCAATGCATAAGCATGACTACATTAGAATGCTCTATCTGTCAAAAAGTTATAATTGTTTTTTCGGTCTAAATTTGGCACTTTTAGATAGAAAAAAATTGAATATTGCAACCGTTGGTGTTGGAAGGGTTTACCCACTTCCAAATGATGGCTCTCGTTGAGTCTATCAAAAAATGTATGATTTTATATGCCTAAGACTTACCATTTTCATGTTATGTGGTCCATTTCGCTTATTTTTGTATTATTTGAAAATCCGTAATTTTAGCACAACTCGGTAACCAGTAGAGACAGAGACTTTTCCTATGTAAATTTGTAATCAGCGCACCCATTTTAGTAAGATAGCAAAGCTTTCATGTTGATCCGGGTCCTAGTTTTACAGATAGGAGTGCCAGTTCAAAATTATAGTTTAAAATACGTGATTTCTTACAAAATTTTAGCCAGTCGGCAAAAACCCAACTACTTTCAATCAAATTAAGGTTGTGGTTCTTGGTACACTTTTTGACGCTGATTACGCCAGTATAATTTGATTTTACTTATTTGGAACGGTTGGGCATTCCCAATTATCAAAAATGATGCTAAAAACACCCATTTTGCTATATTAGAAACTTTAAACGCAAACTGTGTCCGATCCAATCGACCGATGTTGACGATTCAAACGCTAGCGGATGGGAAATTGGCCGAGGAATTCATTTCTGAAAGCCGCGTTGCTCTAAGGTGCGCGGTTCGCGAGAAAAACGCGATAAACCGCGGAAATTATAGTTTCCCACTTTCTGGCCAAACCGTACACGCTACGGGAAAACCGACCTCACCGTTGAATTCAGCACATCTCAATGCATAAGCATGACTAGATTAGAATGCTCTATCTGTCAAAAAGTTATAATTGTTTTTTCGGTCTAAATTTGGCACTTTTAGATAGAAAAAAATTGAATATTGCAACCGTTGGTGATGGAAAGGTTTACCCACTACCAAATGATAGCTCTCGTTGAGTCTATCAAAAAAATGTATACGTTTATATGCCTAAGACTTACCATTTTCATGTTATGTGGTCCATTTCGCTTATTTTTGTATTATTTGAAAATCCGTAATTTTAGCACAACTCGGTAACCAGTAGAGACAGAGACTTTTCCTATGTAAATTTGTAATCAGCGCACCCATTTTAGTAAGATAGCAAAGCTTTCATATTGATCCGGGTCCTAGTTTTACAGATAGGAGTGCCAGTTCAAAATTATAGTTTAAAATACGTGATTTCTTACAAAATTTTAGCCAGTCGGCAAAAACCCAACTACCTCCAATCAAATTAAGGTTGTGGTTCTTGGTACACTTTTTGACGCTGATTACGCCAGTATAATGTGATTTTACTTATTTGGAACGGTTGGGCAGTTATTACGTTCCCAATTATCAAAAATTATGCTAAAAACACCCATTTTGCTATATTAGAAATTTTGAACGCAAACTGTGTCCGATCCAATGGACCGATGTTGACGATTCAAACGCTAGCGGATGGGAAATTGGCCGAGGAATTCATTTCTGAAAGCCGCGTTGCTCTAAGGTGCGCGGTTCGCGAGAAAAACGCGATGAACCGCGGAAATTATAGTTTCCCACTTTCTGGCCAAACCGTACACGCTACGGGAATACCGACCTCACCGTAGAATTCAGCACATCTCAATGCATAAGCATGACTACATTAGAATGCTCTATCTGTCAAAAAGTTATAATTGTTTTTTCGGTCTAAATTTGGCACTTTTAGATAGAAAAAAATTGAATATTGCAACCGTTGGTGATGGAAAGGTTTACCCACTACCAAATGACAGCTCTCGTTGAGTCTATCAAAAAAATGTATACTTTTATATGCCTAAGACTTACCATTTTCATGTCATGTGGTCCATTTCGCTTATTTTTGTATTATTTGAAAATCCGTAATTTTAGCACAACTCGGTAACCAGTAGAGACAGAGACTTTTCCTATGTAAATTTGTAATCAGCGCACCTATTTTAGTAAGATAGCAAAGCTTTCATGTTGATCCGGGTCCTAGTTTTAGAGATAGGAGTGCCAGTTCAAAATTATAGTTTAAAATACGTGATTTCTTACAAAATTTTAGCCAGTCGGCAAAAACCCAACTACCTTCAATCAAATTAAGGTTGTGGTTCTTGGTACACTTTTTGACGCTGATTACGCCAGTATAATTTGATTTTACTTATTTGGAACGGTTGGGCAGTTATTACGTTCCCAATTATCAAAAATGATGCTAAAAACACCCATTTTGCTATATTAGAAACTTTGAACGCAAACTGTGTCCGATCCAATCGACCGATGTTGACGATTCAAACGCTGACGGATGGGAAATTGGCCGAGGAATTCATTTCTGAAAGCCGCGTTGCTGTAAGGTGCGCGGTTCGCGAGAAAAACGCGATAAACCGCGGAAATTATAGTTTCCCACTCTCTGGCCAAACCGTACACGCTACGGGAAAACCGACCTCACCGTTGAATTCAGCACATCTCAATGCATAAGCATGACTACATTAGAATGCTCTATCTGTCAAAAAGTTATAATTGTTTTTTCGGTCTAAATTTGGCACTTTTAGATAGAAAAAAATTGAATATTGCAACCGTTGGTGATGGAAAGGTTTACCCACTACCAAATGATAGCTCTCGTTGAGTCTATCAAAAAAATGTATACGTTTATATGCCTAAGACTTACCATTTTCATGTTATGTAGTCCATTTCGCTTATTTTTGTATTATTTGAAAATCCGTAATTTTAGCACAACTCGGTAACCAGTAGAGACAGAGACTTTTCCTATGTAAATTTGTAATCAGCGCACCCATTTTAGTAAGATAGCAAAGCTTTCATGTTGATCCGGGTCCTAGTTTTAGAGATAGGAGTGCCAGTTCAAAATTATAGTTTAAAATACGTGATTTCTTACAAAATTTTAGCCAGTCGGCAAAAACCCAACTACCTTCAATCAAATTAAGGTTGTGGTTCTTGGTACACTTTTTGAGGCTGATTACGCCAGTATAATTTGATTTTACTTATTTGGAACGGTTGGGCAGTTATTACGTTCCCAATTATCAAAAATGATGCTAAAAACACCCATTTTGCTATATTAGAAACTTTGAACGCAAACTGTGTCCGATCCAATCGACCGATGTTGAAGATTCAAACGCTAGCGGATGGGAAATTGGCCTAGGAATTCATTTCTGAAAGCCGCGATGCTCTAAGCTGCGCGGTTCGCGAGAAAAACGCGATAAACCGCGGAAATTAGTTTCCCACTTTCTGGCCAAACCGTACTCGCTACGGGAAAACCGACCTCACCGTTGAATTCAGCACATCTCAATGCATAAGCATGACTACATTAGAATGCTCTATCTGTCAAAAAGTTATAATTGTTTTTTCGGTCTAAATTTGGCACTTTTAGATAGAAAAAAATTGAATATTGCAACCGTTGGTGATGGAAAGGTTTACCCACTACCAAATGATATCTCTCGTTGAGTCTATCAAAAAAATGTGTACTTTTATATGCCTAAGACTTACCATTTTCATGTTATGTGGTCCATTTCGCTAATTTTTGTATTATTTGAAAATCCGTAATTTTAGCACAATTCGGTAACCAGTAGAGGCAGCGACTTTTCCTATGTAAATTTGTAATCAGCGCACCCATTTTAGTAAGATAGCAAAGCTTTCATGTTGATCCGGGCCCTAGTTTTAGAGATAGGAGTGCCAGTTCAAAATTATAGTTTAAAATACGTGATTTCTTGCAAAATTTTAGCCAGTCGGCAAAAACCCAACTACCTTCAATCAAATTAAGGTTGTGGTTCTTGGTACACTTTTTCACGCTGATTACGCCAGTATAATTTGATTTTACTTATTTGGAACGGTTGGGCAGTTATTACGTTCCCAATTATCAAAAATGATGCTAAAAACAACCATTTTGCTATATTAGAAACTTTGAACGCAAACTGTGTCCGATCCAATCGACCGATGTTGACGATTCAAACGCTACCGGATGGGAAATTGGCCGAGGAATTCATTTCTGAAAGCCGCGTTGCTCTAAGCTGCGCGGTTCGCGAGAAAAACGCGATAAACCGCGGAAATTATAGTTTCCCACTTTCTGGCCAAACCGTACACGCTACGGGAAAACCGACCTCACCGTTGAATTCAGCACATCTCAATGCATAAGCATGACTGCATTAGAATGCTCTATCTGTCAAAAAGTTATAATTGTTTTTTCGGTCTAAATTTGGCACTTTTAGATAGAAAAAAATTGAATATTGCAACCGTTGGTGATGGAAAGGTTTACCCACTACCAAATAATAGCTCTCGTTGAGTCTATCAAAAAAATGTATACTTTTGTATGCCTAAGTCATACCATTTTCATGTTATGTGGTCCATTTCGCTTATTTTTGTATTATTTGAAAATCCGTAATTTTAGCACAACTCGGTAACCAGTAGAGGCAGAGATTTTTCCTATGTAAATTTGTAATCAGCGCACTTATTTTAGTAAGATAGCAAACCTTTCATGTTGATCCGGGTCCTAGTTTTACAGATAGGAGTGCCAGTTCAAAATTATGGTTTAAAATACGTGATTTCTTACAAAATTTTAGCCAGTCGGCTAAAACCCAACTACCTTCAATCAAATTAAGGTTGTGGTCCTTGGTACACTTTTTGACGCTGATTACGCCAGTATAATTTGATTTTACTTATTTGGAACGGTTGGGCAGTTATTACGTTCCCAATTATCAAAAATGATGCTAAAAACAACCATTTTGCTATATTAGAAACTTTGAACGCAAACTGTGTCCGATCCAATCGACCGATGTTGACGATTCAAACGCTACCGGATGGGAAATTGGCCGAGGAATTCATTTCTGAAAGCCGCGTTGCTCTAAGCTGCGCGGTTCGCGAGAAAAACGCGATAAACCGCGGAAATTATAGTTTCCCACTTTCTGGCCAAACCGTACACGCTACGGGAAAACCGACCTCACCGTTGAATTCAGCACATCTCAATGCATAAGCATGACTGCATTAGAATGCTCTATCTGTCAAAAAGTTATAATTGTTTTTTCGGTCTAAATTTGGCACTTTTAGATAGAAAAAAATTGAATATTGCAACCGTTGGTGATGGAAAGGTTTACCCACTACCAAATAATAGCTCTCGTTGAGTCTATCAAAAAAATGTATACTTTTGTATGCCTAAGTCTTACCATTTTCATGTTATGTGGTCCATTTCGCTTATTTTTGTATTATTTGAAAATCCGTAATTTTAGCACAACTCGGTAACCAGTAGAGGCAGAGATTTTTCCTATGTAAATTTGTAATCAGCGCACTTATTTTAGTAAGATAGCAAACCTTTCATGTTGATCCGGGTCCTAGTTTTACAGATAGGAGTGCCAGTTCAAAATTATAGTTTAAAATACGTGATTTCTTACAAAATTTTAGCCAGTCGGCTAAAACCCAACTACCTTCAATCAAATTAAGGTTGTGGTCCTTGGTACACTTTTTGACGCTGATTACGCCAGTATAATTTGATTTTACTTATTTGGAACGGTTGGGCAGTTATTACGTTCCCAATTATCAAAAATGATGCCAAAAACACCCATTTTGCTATATTAGAAACTTTGAACGCAAACTGTGTCCGATCCAATCGACCGATGTTGACGATTCAAACGCTGGCGGATGGGAAATTGGCCGAGGAATTCATTTCTGAAAGCCGCGTTGCTCTAAGGTGCGCGGTTCGCGAGAAAAACGCGATAAACCGCGGAAATTATAGTTTCCCACTTTCTGGCCAAACCGTACACGCTACGGGAAAGCCGAGCTCACCGTTGAATTCAGCACATCTCAATGCATAAGCATGACTACATTAGAATGCTCTATATGTCAAAAAGTTATAATTGTTTTTTCGGTCTAAATTTGGCACTTTTAGATAGAAAAAAATTGAATATTGCAACCGTTGGTATTGGAAGGGTTTACCCACTTCCAAATGATGGCTCTCGTTGAGTCTATCAAAAAATGTATACTTTTATATGCCTAAGACTTACCATTTTCATGTTATGTGGTCCATTTCGCTTATTTTTGTATTATTTGAAAATCCGTAATTTTAGCACAACTCGGTAACCAGTAGAGGCAGAGACTTTTCCTATGTAAATTTGTAATCAGCGCACTCATTTTAGTAAGATAGCAAAGCTTTCATGTTGATCCGGGTCCTAGTTTTAGAGATAGGAGTGCCAGCTCAAAATTATAGTTTAAAATACGTGATTTCTTACAAAATTTTAGCCAGTCGGCAAAAACCCAACCTACCTTCAATCAAATTAAGGTTGTGGTTCTTGCTACACTTTTTGACGCTGATTACGCCAGTATAATTTGATTTTACTTATTTGGAACGGTTGGGCAGTTATTACGTTCCCAATTATTAAAAATGATCCTAAAAACACCCATTTTGCTATATTAGAATCTTTGAACGCAAACTGTGTCCGATCCAATCGACCGATGTTGACGATTCAAACGCTAGCGGATGGGGAATTGGCCGAGGAATTCATTTCTGGAAGCCGCGTTGCTCTAAGGTGCGCGGTTCGCGAGAAAAACGCGATAAGCCGCGGAAATTATAGTTTCCCACTTTCTGGCCAAACCGTACACGCTACGGGAAAACCGACCTCACCGTTGAATTCAGCTCATCTCAATGCATAAGCATGACTGCATTAGAATGCTCTATCTGTCAAAAAGTTATAATTGTTTTTTCGGTCTAAATTTGGCACTTTTAGATAGAAAAAAATTGAATATTGCAACCGTTGGTGATGGAAAGGTTTACCCACTACCAAATAATAGCTCTCGTTGAGTCTATCAAAAAAATGTATACTTTTGTATGCCTAAGTCTTACCATTTTCATGTTATGTGGTCCATTTCGCTTATTTTTGTATTATTTGAAAATCCGTAATTTTAGCACAACTCGGTAACCAGTAGAGGCAGAGATTTTTCCTATGTAAATTTGTAATCAGCGCACTTATTTTAGTAAGATAGCAAACCTTTCATGTTGATCCGGGTCCTAGTTTTACAGATAGGAGTGCCAGTTCAAAATTATAGTTTAAAATACGTGATTTCTTACAAAATTTTAGCCAGTCGGCTAAAACCCAACTACCTTCAATCAAATTAAGGTTGTGGTCCTTGGTACACTTTTTGACGCTGATTACGCCAGTATAATTTGATTTTACTTATTTGGAACGGTTGGGCAGTTATTACGTTCCCAATTATCAAAAATGATGCCAAAAACACCCATTTTGCTATATTAGAAACTTTGAACGCAAACTGTGTCCGATCCAATCGACCGATGTTGACGATTCAAACGCTGGCGGATGGGAAATTGGCCGAGGAATTCATTTCTGAAAGCCGCGTTGCTCTAAGGTGCGCGGTTCGCGAGAAAAACGCGATAAACCGCGGAAATTATAGTTTCCCACTTTCTGGCCAAACCGTACACGCTACGGGAAAGCCGACCTCACCGTTGAATTCAGCACATCTCAATGCATAAGCATGACTACATTAGAATGCTCTATATGTCAAAAAGTTATAATTGTTTTTTCGGTCTAAATTTGGCACTTTTAGATAGAAAAAAATTGAATATTGCAACCGTTGGTATTGGAAGGGTTTACCCACTTCCAAATGATGGCTCTCGTTGAGTCTATCAAAAAATGTATACTTTTATATGCCTAAGACTTACCATTTTCATGTTATGTGGTCCATTTCGCTTATTTTTGTATTATTTGAAAATCCGTAATTTTAGCACAACTCGGTAACCAGTAGAGGCAGAGACTTTTCCTATGTAAATTTGTAATCAGCGCACTCATTTTAGTAAGATAGCAAAGCTTTCATGTTGATCCGGGTCCTAGTTTTAGAGATAGGAGTGCCAGCTCAAAATTATAGTTTAAAATACGTGATTTCTTACAAAATTTTAGCCAGTCGGCAAAAACCCAACCTACCTTCAATCAAATTAAGGTTGTGGTTCTTGCTACACTTTTTGACGCTGATTACGCCAGTATAATTTGATTTTACTTATTTGGAACGGTTGGGCAGTTATTACGTTCCCAATTATTAAAAATGATCCTAAAAACACCCATTTTGCTATATTAGAATCTTTGAACGCAAACTGTGTCCGATCCAATCGACCGATGTTGACGATTCAAACGCTAGCGGATGGGGAATTGGCCGAGGAATTCATTTCTGGAAGCCGCGTTGCTCTAAGGTGCGCGGTTCGCGAGAAAAACGCGATAAGCCGCGGAAATTATAGTTTCCCACTTTCTGGCCAAACCGTACACGCTACGGGAAAACCGACCTCACCGTTGAATTCAGCTCATCTCAATGCATAAGCATGACTACATTAGAATGCTCTATCTGTCAAAAAGTTATAATTGTTTTTTCGGTCTAAATTTGGCACTTTTAGATAGAAAAAAATTGAATATTGCAACCGTTGGTGATGGGAAGGTTTACCCACTACCAAATGATAGCTCTCGTTGAGTCTATCAAAAAAATGTATACTTTTATATGCCTAAGACTTACCATTTTCATGTTATGTGGTCCATTTCGCTTATTTTTGTATTATTTGAAAATCCGTAATTTTAGCACAACTCGGTAACCAGTAGAGACAGAGACTTTTAATATGTAAATTTGTAATCAGCGCACCCATTTTAGTAGGATAGCAAAGCTTTCATGTTGATCCTGGTCCTAGTTTTAGAGATAGGAGTGCCAGTTCAAAATTATAGTTTAAAATACGTGATTTCTTACAAAATTTTAGCCAGTCGGCAAAAACCCAACTACCTTCAATCAAATTAAGGTTGTGGTTCTTGGTACACTTTTTGACGCTGATTACGCCAGTATAATTTGATTTTACTTATTTGGAACGGTTGGGCAGTTATTACGTTCCCAATTATCAAAAATGATGCTAAAAACACCCATTCTGCTATATTAGAAATGTTGAACGCAAACTGTGTCCGATCCAATCGACCGATGTTGACGATTCAACCGCTAGCGGATGGGAAATTGGGCGAGGAATTCATTTCTGAAAGCCGCGATGCTCTAAGCTGCGCGGTTCGCGAGAAAAACGCGATAAACCGCGGAAATTAGTTTCCCACTTTCTGGCCAAACCGTACTCGCTACGGGAAAACCGACCTCACCGTTGAATTCAGCACATCTCAATGCATAAGCATGACTACATTAGAATGCTCTATCTGTCAAAAAGTTATAATTGTTTTTTCGGTCTAAATTTGGCACTTTTAGATAGAAAAAAATTGAATATTGCAACCGTTGGTGATGGAAAGGTTTACCCACTACCAAATGATATCTCTCGTTGAGTCTATCAAAAAAATGTGTACTTTTATATGCCTAAGACTTACCATTTTCATGTTATGTGGTCCATTTCGCTTATTTTTGTATTATTTGAAAATCCGTAATTTTAGCACAACTCGGTAACCAGTAGAGGCAGAGACTTTTCCCATGTAAATTTGTAATCAGCGCACTCATTTTAGTAAGATAGCAAAGCTTTCATGTTGATCCGGGTCCTAGTTTTAGAGATAGGAGTGCCAGCTCAAAATTATAGTTTAAAATACGTGATTTCTTACAAAATTTTAGCCAGTCGGCAAAAACCCAACCTACCTTCAATCAAATTAAGGTTGTGGTTCTTGCTACACTTTTTGACGCTGATTACGCCAGTATAATTTGATTTTACTTATTTGGAACGGTTGGGCAGTTATTACGTTCCCAATTATTAAAAATGATCCTAAAAACACCCATTTTGCTATATTAGAAACTTTGAACGCAAACTGTGTCCGATCCAATCGACCGATGTTGACGATTCAAACGCTACCGGATGGGAAATTGGCCGAGGAATTCATTTCTGAAAGCCGCGTTGCTCTAAGCTGCGCGGTTCGCGAGAAAAACGCGATAAACCGCGGAAATTATAGTTTCCCACTTTCTGGCCAAACCGTACACGCTACGGGAAAACCGACCTCACCGTTGAATTCAGCACATCTCAATGCATAAGCATGACTGCATTAGAATGCTCTATCTGTCAAAAAGTTATAATTGTTTTTTCGGTCTAAATTTGGCACTTTTAGATAGAAAAAAATTGAATATTGCAACCGTTGGTGATGGAAAGGTTTACCCACTACCAAATAATAGCTCTCGTTGAGTCTATCAAAAAAATGTATACTTTTGTATGCCTAAGTCTTACCATTTTCATGTTATGTGGTCCATTTCGCTTATTTTTGTATTATTTGAAAATCCGTAATTTTAGCACAACTCGGTAACCAGTAGAGGCAGAGATTTTTCCTATGTAAATTTGTAATCAGCGCACTTATTTTAGTAAGATAGCAAACCTTTCATGTTGATCCGGGTCCTAGTTTTACAGATAGGAGTGCCAGTTCAAAATTATAGTTTAAAATACGTGATTTCTTACAAAATTTTAGCCAGTCGGCTAAAACCCAACTACCTTCAATCAAATTAAGGTTGTGGTCCTTGGTACACTTTTTGACGCTGATTACGCCAGTATAATTTGATTTTACTTATTTGGAACGGTTGGGCAGTTATTACGTTCCCAATTATCAAAAATGATGCCAAAAACACCCATTTTGCTATATTAGAAACTTTGAACGCAAACTGTGTCCGATCCAATCGACCGATGTTGACGATTCAAACGCTACCGGATGGGAAATTGGCCGAGGAATTCATTTCTGAAAGCCGCGTTGCTCTAAGGTGCGCGGTTCGCGAGAAAAACGCGATAAACCGCGGAAATTATAGTTTCCCACTTTCTGGCCAAACCGTACACGCTACGGGAAAACCGACCGCACCGCTAAATTCAGCACATCTCAATGCATAAGCATGACTACATTAGAATGCTCTATCTGTCAAAAAGTTATAATTGTTTTTTCGGTCTAAATTTGGCACTTTTAGATAGAAAAAAATTGAATATTGCAACCGTTGGTGATGGGAAGGTTTACCCACTACCAAATGATAGCTCTCGTTGAGTCTATCAAAAAAATGTATACCTTTATATGCCTAAGACTTACCATTTTCATGTTATGTGGTCCATTTCGCTTATTTTTGTATTATTTGAAAATCCGTAATTTTAGCACAACTCGGTAACCAGTAGAGGCAGAGACTTTTCCTATGTAAATTTGTAATCAGCGCACTCATTTTAGTAAGATAGCAAAGCTTTCATGTTGATCCGGGTGCTAGTTTTAGAGATAGGAGTGCCAGCTCAAAATTATAGTTTAAAATACGTGATTTCTTACAAAATTTTAGCCAGTCGGCAAAAACCCAACCTACCTTCAATCAAATTAAGGTTGTGGTTCTTGCTACACTTTTTGACGCTGATTACGCCAGTATAATTTGATTTTACTTATTTGGAACGGTTGGGCAGTTATTACGTTCCCAATTATTAAAAATGATCCTAAAAACACCCATTTTGCTATATTAGAATCTTTGAACGCAAACTGTGTCCGATCCAATCGACCGATGTTGACGATTCAAACGCTAGCGGATGGGGAATTGGCCGAGGAATTCATTTCTGAAAGCCGCGTTGCTCTAAGGTGCGCGGTTCGCGAGAAAAACGCGATAAGCCGCGGAAATTATAGTTTCCCACTTTCTGGCCAAACCGTACACGCTACGGGAAAACCGACCTCACCGTTGAATTCAGCTCATCTCAATGCATAAGCATGACTACATTAGAATGCTCTATCTGTCAAAAAGTTATAATTGTTTTTTCGGTCTAAATTTGGCACTTTTAGATAGAAAAAAATTGAATATTGCAACCGTTGGTGATGGAAAGGTTTACCCACTACCAAATCATAGCTCTCGTTGAGTCTATCAAAAAAATGTATACTTTTGTATGCCTAAGTCTTACCATTTTCATGTTATGTGGTCCATTTCGCTTATTTTTGTATTATTTGAAAATCCGTAATTTTAGCACACCTCGGTAACCAGTAGAGGCAGAGACTTTTCCTATGTAAATTTGTAATCAGCGCACTTATTTTAGTAAGATAGCAAAGCTTTCATGTTGATCCGGGTCCTAGTTTTACAGATAGGAGTGCCAGTTCAAAATTATCGTTTAAAATACGTGATTTCTTACAAAATTTTAGCCAGTCGGCAAAAACCCAACTACCTTCAATCAAATTAAGGTTGTGGTCCTTGGTACACTTTTTGACGCTGATTACGCCAGTATAATTTGATTTTACTTATTTGGAACGGTTGGGCAGTTATTACGTTCCCAATTATCAAAAATGATGCCAAAAACACCCATTTTGCTATATTAGAAACTTTGAACGCAAACTGTGTCCGATCCAATCGACCGATGTTGACGATTCAAACGCTACCGGATGGGAAATTGGCCGAGGAATTCATTTCTGAAAGCCGCGTTGCTCTAAGCTGCGCGGTTCGCGAGAAAAACGCGATAAACCGCGGAAATTATAGTTTCCCACTTTCTGGCCAAACCGTACACGCTACGGGAAAACCGACCTCACCGCTAAATTCAGCACATCTCAATGCATAAGCATGACTACATTAGAATGCTCTATCTGTCAAAAAGTTATAATTGTTTTTTCGGTCTAAATTTGGCACTTTTAGATAGAAAAAAATTGAATATTGCAACCGTTGGTGATGGGAAGGTTTACCCACTACCAAATGATAGCTCTCGTTGAGTCTATCAAAAAAATGTATACTTTTATATGCCTAAGACTTACCATTTTCATGTTATGTGGTCCATTTCGCTTATTTTTGTATTATTTGAAAATCCGTAATTTTAGCACAACTCGGTAACCAGTAGAGGCAGAGACTTTTCCCATGTAAATTTGTAATCAGCGCACTCATTTTAGTAAGATAGCAAAGCTTTCATGTTGATCCGGGTCCTAGTTTTAGAGATAGGAGTGCCAGCTCAAAATTATAGTTTAAAATACGTGATTTCTTACAAAATTTTAGCCAATCGGCAAAAACCCAACCTACCTTCAATCAAATTAAGGTTGTGGTTCTTGCTACACTTTTTGACGCTGATTACGCCAGTATAATTTGATTTTACTTATTTGGAACGGTTGGGCAGTTATTACGTTCCCAATTATTAAAAATGATCCTAAAAACACCCATTTTGCTATATTAGAAACTTTGAACGCAAACTGCGTCCGATCCAATCGACCGATGTTGACGATTCAAACGCTAGCGGATGGGAAATTGGCCGAGGAATTCATTTCTGAAAGCCGCGTTGCTCTAAGCTGCGCGGTTCGCGAGAAAAAAGGCGATAAACCGCGGAAATTATAGTTTCCCACTTTCTGGCCAAACCGTACACGCTACGGGAAAACCGACCTCACCGCTAAATTCAGCACATCTCAATGCATAAGCATGACTACATTAGAATGCTCTATCTGTCAAAAAGTTATAATTGTTTTTTCGGTCTAAATTTGGCACTTTTAGATAGAAAAAAATTGAATATTGCAACCGTTGGTGATGGGAAGGTTTACCCACTACCAAATGATATCTCTCGTTGAGTCTATCAAAAAAATGTATACTTTTATATGCCTAAGACTTACCATTTTCATGTTATGTGGTCCATTTCGCTTATTTTTGTATTATTTGAAAATCCGTAATTTTAGCACAACTCGGTAACCAGTAGAGGCAGAGACTTTTCCTATGTAAATTTGTAATCAGCGCACTCATTTTAGTAAGATAGCAAAGCTTTCATGTTGATCCGGGTCCTAGTTTTAGAGATAGGAGTGCCAGCTCAAAATTATAGTTTAAAATACGTGATTTCTTGCAAAATTTTAGCCAGTCGGCAAAAACCCAACCTACCTTCAATCAAATTAAGGTTGTGGTTCTTGCTACACTTTTTGACGCTGATTACGCCAGTATAATTTGATTTTACTTATTTGGAACGGTTGGGCAGTTATTACGTTCCCAATTATTAAAAATGATCCTAAAAACACCCATTTTGCTATATTAGAATCTTTGAACGCAAACTGTGTCCGATCCAATCGACCGATGTTGACGATTCAAACGCTAGCGGATGGGGAATTGGCCGAGGAATTCATTTCTGAAAGCCGCGTTGCTCTAAGGTGCGCGGTTCGCGAGAAAAACGCGATAAGCCGCGGAAATTATAGTTTCCCACTTTCTGGCCAAACCGTACACGCTACGGGAAAACCGACCTCACCGTTGAATTCAGCTCATCTCAATGCATAAGCATGACTACATTAGAATGCTCTATCTGTCAAAAAGTTATAATTGTTTTTTCGGTCTAAATTTGGCACTTTTAGATAGAAAAAAATTGAATAATGCAACCGTTGGTGATGGAAAGGTTTACCCACTACCAAATCATAGCTCTCGTTGAGTCTATCAAAAAAATGTATACTTTTGTATGCCTAAGTCTTACCATTTTCATGTTATGTGGTCCATTTCGCTTATTTTTGTATTATTTGAAAATCAGTAATTTTAGCACAACTCGGTAACCAGTAGAGGCAGAGACTTTTCCTATGTAAATTTGTAATCAGCGCACTTATTTTAGTAAGATAGCAAAGCTTTCATGTTGATCCGGGTCCTAGTTTTACAGATAGGAGTGCCAGTTCAAAATTATCGTTTAAAATACGTGATTTCTTACAAAATTTTAGCCAGTCGGCAAAAACCCAACTACCTTCAATCAAATTAAGGTTGTGGTTCTTGCTACACTTTTTGACGCTGATTACGCCAGTATAATTTGATTTTACTTATTTGGAACGGTTGGGCAGTTATTCCGTTCCCAATTATCAAAAATGATGCCAAAAACACCCATTTTGCTATATTAGAAACTTTGAACGCAAACTGTGTCCGATCCAATCGACCGATGTTGACGATTCAAACGCTACCGGATGGGAAATTGGCCGAGGAATTCATTTCTGAAAGCCGCGTTGCTCTAAGCTGCGCGTTTCGCGAGAAAAACGCGATAAACCGCGGAAATTATAGTTTCCCACTTTCTGGCCAAACCGTACACGCTACGGGAAAACCGACCTCACCGTTGAATTCAGCTCATCTCAATGCATAAGCATGACTACATTAGAATGCTCTATCTGTCAAAAAGTTATAATTGTTTTTTCGGTCTAAATTTGGCACTTTTAGATAGAAAAAAATTGAATATTGCAACCGTTGGTGATGGAAAGGTTTACCCACTACCAAATCATAGCTGTCGTTGAGTCTATCAAAAAAATGTATACTTTTGTATGCCTAAGTCTTACCATTTTCATGTTACGTGGTCCATTTCGCTTATTTTTGTATTATTTGAAAATCCGTAATTTTAGCACAACTCGGTAACCAGTAGAGGCAGAGACTTTTCCTATGTAAATTTCTAATCAGCGCACTCATTTTAGTAAGATAGCAAAGCTTTCATGTTGATCCGGGTCCTAGTTTTAGAGATAGGAGTGCCAGCTCAAAATTATAGTTTAAAATACGTGATTTCTTACAAAATTTTAGCCAGTCGGCAAAAACCCAACCTACCTTCAATCAAATTAAGGTTGTGGTTCTTGCTACACTTTTTGACGCTGATTACGCCAGTATAATTTGATTTTACTTATTTGGAACGGTTGGGCAGTTATTACGTTCCCAATTATTAAAAATGATCCTAAAAACACCCATTTTGCTATATTAGAAACTTTGAACGCAAACTGCGTCCGATCCAATCGACCGATGTTGACGATTCAAACGCTAGCGGATGGGAAATTTGCCGAGGAATTCATTTCTGAAAGCCGCGTTGCTCTAAGCTGCGCGGTTCGCGAGAAAAAAGGCGATAAACCGCGGAAATTATAGTTTCCCACTTTCTGGCCAAACCGTACACGCTACGGGAAAACCGACCTCACCGCTAAATTCAGCACATCTCAATGCATAAGCATGACTACATTAGAATGCTCTATCTGTCAAAAAGTTATAATTGTTTTTTCGGTCTAAATTTGGCACTTTTAGATAGAAAAAAATTGAATATTGCAACCGTTGGTGATGGAAAGGTTTACCCACTACCAAATGATAGCTCTCGTTGAGTCTATCAAAAAAATGTATACTTTTATATGCCTAACACTTACCATTTTCATGTTATGTGGTCCATTTCGCTTATTTTTGTATTATTTGAAAATCCGTAATTTTAGCACAACTCGGTAACCTGTAGAGACAGAGACTTTTCCTATGTAAATTTGTAATCAGCGCACCCATTTTAGTAAGATAGCAAAGCTTTCATGTTGATCCGGGTCCTAGTTTTACAGATAGGAGTGCCAGTTCAAAATTATAGTTTAAAATACGTGATTTCTTACAAAATTTTAGCCAGTCGGCAAAAGCCCAACTACCTTCAATCAAATTAAGGTTGTGGTTCTTGGTACACTTTTTGACGCTGATTACGCCAGTATAATTTGATTTTACTTATTTGGAACGGTTGGGCAGTTATTACGTTCCCAATTATCAAAAATGATGCTAAAAACACCCATTTTGCTATATTAGAATCTTTGAACGCAAACTGTGTCCGATCCAATCGACCGATGTTGACGATTCAAACGCTAGCGGATGGGGAATTGGCCGAGGAATTCATTTCTGAAAGCCGCGTTGCTCTAAGGTGCGCGGTTCGCGAGAAAAACGCGATAAGCCGCGGAAATTATAGTTTCCCACTTTCTGGCCAAACCGTACACGCTACGGGAAAACCGACCTCACCGTTGAATTCAGCACATCTCAATGCATAAGCATGACTACATTAGAATGCTCTATCTGTCAAAAAGTTATAATTGTTTTTTCGGTCTAAATTTGGCACTTTTAGATAGAAAAAAATTGAATATTGCAACCGTTGGTGATGGAAAGGTTTACCCACTACCAAATAATAGCTCTCGTTGAGTCTATCAAAAAAATGTATACTTTTGTATGCCTAAGTCTTACCATTTTCATGTTATGTGGTCCATTTCGCTTATTTTTGTATTATTTGAAAATCCGTAATTTTAGCACAACTCGGTAACCAGTAGAGGCAGAGATTTTTCCTATGTAAATTTGTAATCAGCGCACTTATTTTAGTAAGATAGCAAACCTTTCATGTTGATCCGGGTCCTAGTTTTACAGATAGGAGTGCCAGTTCGAAATTATAGTTTAAAATACGTGATTTCTTACAAAATTTTAGCCAGTCGGCTAAAACCCAACTACCTTCAATCAAATTAAGGTTGTGGTCCTTGGTACACTTTTTGACGCTGATTACGCCAGTATAATTTGATTTTACTTATTTGGAATGGTTGGGCAGTTATTACGTTCCCAATTATCAAAAATGATGCCAAAAACACCCATTTTGCTATATTAGAAACTTTGAACGCAAACTGTGTCCGATCCAATCGACCGATGTTGACGATTCAAACGCTACCGGATGGGAAATTGGCCGAGGAATTCATTTCTGAAAGCCGCGTTGCTCTAAGCTGCGCGGTTCGCGAGAAAAACGCGATAAACCGCGGAAATTATAGTTTCCCACTTTCTGGCCAAACCGTACACGCTACGGGAAAACCGACCTCACCGCTAAATTCAGCACATCTCAATGCATAAGCATGACTACATTAGAATGCTCTATCTGTCAAAAAGTTATAATTGTTTTTTCGGTCTAAATTTGGCACTTTTAGATAGAAAAAAATTGAATATTGCAACCGTTGGTGATGGGAAGGTTTACCCACTACCAAATGATAGCTCTCGTTGAGTCTATCAAAAAAATGTATACTTTTATATGCCTAAGACTTACCATTTTCATGTTATGTGGTCCATTTCGCTTATTTTTGTATTATTTGAAAATCCGTAATTTTAGCACAACTCGGTAACCAGTAGAGGCAGAGACTTTTCCCATGTAAATTTGTAATCAGCGCACTCATTTTAGTAAGATAGCAAAGCTTTCATGTTGATCCGGGTCCTAGTTTTAGAGATAGGAGTGCCAGCTCAAAATTATAGTTTAAAATACGTGATTTCTTACAAAATTTTAGCCAGTCGGCAAAAACCCAACCTACCTTCAATCAAATTAAGGTTGTGGTTCTTGCTACACTTTTTGACGCTGATTACGCCAGTATAATTTGATTTTACTTATTTGGAACGGTTGGGCAGTTATTACGTTCCCAATTATTAAAAATGATCCTAAAAACACCCATTTTGCTATATTAGAAACTTTGAACGCAAACTGCGTCCGATCCAATCGACCGATGTTGACGATTCAAACGCTAGCGGATGGGAAATTGGCCGAGGAATTCATTTCTGAAAGCCGCGTTGCTCTAAGCTGCGCGGTTCGCGAGAAAAAAGGCGATAAACCGCGGAAATTATAGTTTCCCACTTTCTGGCCAAACCGTACACGCTACGGGAAAACCGACCTCACCGCTAAATTCAGCACATCTCAATGCATAAGCATGACTACATTAGAATGCTCTATCTGTCAAAAAGTTATAATTGTTTTTTCGGTCTAAATTTGGCACTTTTAGATAGAAAAAAATTGAATATTGCAACCGTTGGTGATGGGAAGGTTTACCCACTACCAAATGATATCTCTCGTTGAGTCTATCAAAAAAATGTATACTTTTATATGCCTAAGACTTACCATTTTCATGTTATGTGGTCCATTTCGCTTATTTTTGTATTATTTGAAAATCCGTAATTTTAGCACAACTCGGTAACCAGTAGAGGCAGAGACTTTTCCTATGTAAATTTGTAATCAGCGCACTCATTTTAGTAAGATAGCAAAGCTTTCATGTTGATCCGGGTCCTAGTTTTAGAGATAGGAGTGCCAGCTCAAAATTATAGTTTAAAATACGTGATTTCTTACAAAATTTTAGCCAGTCGGCAAAAACCCAACCTACCTTCAATCAAATTAAGGTTGTGGTTCTTGCTACACTTTTTGACGCTGATTACGCCAGTATAATTTGATTTTACTTATTTGGAACGGTTGGGCAGTTATTACGTTCCCAATTATTAAAAATGATCCTAAAAACACCCATTTTGCTATATTAGAATCTTTGAACGCAAACTGTGTCCGATCCAATCGACCGATGTTGACGATTCAAACGCTAGCGGATGGGGAATTGGCCGAGGAATTCATTTCTGAAAGCCGCGTTGCTCTAAGGTGCGCGGTTCGCGAGAAAAACGCGATAAGCCGCGGAAATTATAGTTTCCCACTTTCTGGCCAAACCGTACACGCTACGGGAAAACCGACCTCACCGTTGAATTCAGCTCATCTCAATGCATAAGCATGACTACATTAGAATGCTCTATCTGTCAAAAAGTTATAATTGTTTTTTCGGTCTAAATTTGGCACTTTTAGATAGAAAAAAATTGAATAATGCAACCGTTGGTGATGGAAAGGTTTACCCACTACCAAATCATAGCTCTCGTTGGGTCTATCAAAAAAATGTATACTTTTGTATGCCTAAGTCTTACCATTTTCATGTTATGTGGTCCATTTCGCTTATTTTTGTATTATTTGAAAATCCGTAATTTTAGCACAACTCGGTAACCAGTAGAGGCAGAGACTTTTCCTATGTAAATTTGTAATCAGCGCACTTATTTTAGTAAGATAGCAAAGCTTTCATGTTGATCCGGGTCCTAGTTTTACAGATAGGAGTGCCAGTTCAAAATTATCGTTTAAAATACGTGATTTCTTACAAAATTTTAGCCAGTCGGCAAAAACCCAACTACCTTCAATCAAATTAAGGTTGTGGTTCTTGCTACACTTTTTGACGCTGATTACGCCAGTATAATTTGATTTTACTTATTTGGAACGGTTGGGCAGTTATTACGTTCCCAATTATCAAAAATGATGCCAAAAACACCCATTTTGCTATATTAGAAACTTTGAACGCAAACTGTGTCCGATCCAATCGACCGATGTTGACGATTCAAACGCTACCGGATGGGAAATTGGCCGAGGAATTCATTTCTGAAAGCCGCGTTGCTCTAAGCTGCGCGGTTCGCGAGAAAAACGCGATAAACCGCGGAAATTATAGTTTCCCACTTTCTGGCCAAACCGTACACGCTACGGGAAAACCGACCTCACCGCTAAATTCAGCACATCTCAATGCATAAGCATGACTACATTAGAATGCTCTATCTGTCAAAAAGTTATAATTGTTTTTTCGGTCTAAATTTGGCACTTTTAGATAGAAAAAAATTGAATATTGCAACCGTTGGTGATGGAAAGGTTTACCCACTACCAAATGATAGCTCTCGTTGAGTCTATCAAAAAAATGTATACTTTTATATGCCTAACACTTACCATTTTCATGTTATGTGGTCCATTTCGCTTATTTTTGTATTATTTGAAAATCCGTAATTTTAGCACAACTCGGTAACCTGTAGAGACAGAGACTTTTCCTATGTAAATTTGTAATCAGCGCACCCATTTTAGTAAGATAGCAAAGCTTTCATGTTGATCCGGGTCCTAGTTTTACAGATAGGAGTGCCAGTTCAAAATTATAGTTTAAAATACGTGATTTCTTACAAAATTTTAGCCAGTCGGCAAAAACCCAACTACCTTCAATCAAATTAAGGTTGTGGTTCTTGGTACACTTTTTGACGCTGATTACGCCAGTATAATTTGATTTTACTTATTTGGAACGGTTGGGCAGTTATTACGTTCCCAATTATCAAAAATGATGCTAAAAACACCCATTTTGCTATATTAGAATCTTTGAACGCAAACTGTGTCCGATCCAATCGACCGATGTTGACGATTCAAACGCTAGCGGATGGGGAATTGGCCGAGGAATTCATTTCTGAAAGCCGCGTTGCTCTAAGGTGCGCGGTTCGCGAGAAAAACGCGATAAGCCGCGGAAATTATAGTTTCCCACTTTCTGGCCAAACCGTACACGCTACGGGAAAACCGACCTCACCGTTGAATTCAGCACATCTCAATGCATAAGCATGACTACATTAGAATGCTCTATCTGTCAAAAAGTTATAATTGTTTTTTCGGTCTAAATTTGGCACTTTTAGATAGAAAAAAATTGAATATTGCAACCGTTGGTGATGGAAAGGTTTACCCACTACCAAATAATAGCTCTCGTTGAGTCTATCAAAAAAATGTATACTTTTGTATGCCTAAGTCTTACCATTTTCATGTTATGTGGTCCATTTCGCTTATTTTTGTATTATTTGAAAATCCGTAATTTTAGCACAACTCGGTAACCAGTAGAGGCAGAGATTTTTCCTATGTAAATTTGTAATCAGCGCACTTATTTTAGTAAGATAGCAAACCTTTCATGTTGATCCGGGTCCTAGTTTTACAGATAGGAGTGCCAGTTCAAAATTATAGTTTAAAATACGTGATTTCTTACAAAATTTTAGCCAGTCGGCTAAAACCCAACTACCTTCAATCAAATTAAGGTTGTGGTCCTTGGTACACTTTTTGACGCTGATTACGCCAGTATAATTTGATTTTACTTATTTGGAATGGTTGGGCAGTTATTACGTTCCCAATTATCAAAAATGATGCCAAAAACACCCATTTTGCTATATTAGAAACTTTGAACGCAAACTGTGTCCGATCCAATCGACCGATGTTGACGATTCAAACGCTACCGGATGGGAAATTGGCCGAGGAATTCATTTCTGAAAGCCGCGTTGCTCTAAGGTGCGCGGTTCGCGAGAAAAACGCGATAAACCGCGGAAATTATAGTTTCCCACTTTCTGGCCAAACCGTACACGCTACGGGAAAACCGACCTCACCGCTAAATTCAGCACATCTCAATGCATAAGCATGACTACATTAGAATGCTCTATCTGTCAAAAAGTTATAATTGTTTTTTCGGTCTAAATTTGGCACTTTTAGATAGAAAAAAATTGAATATTGCAACCGTTGGTGATGGGAAGGTTTACCCACTACCAAATGATAGCTCTCGTTGAGTCTATCAAAAAAATGTATACTTTTATATGCCTAAGACTTACCATTTTCATGTTATGTGGTCCATTTCGCTTATTTTTGTATTATTTGAAAATCCGTAATTTTAGCACAATTCGGTAACCAGTAGAGGCAGAGACTTTTCCTATGTAAATTTGTAATCAGCGCACCCATTTTAGTAAGATAGCAAAGCTTTCATGTTGATCCGGGCCCTAGTTTTAGAGATAGGAGTGCCAGTTCAAAATTATAGTTTAAAATACGTGATTTCTTGCAAAATTTTAGCCAGTCGGCAAAAACCCAACTACCTTCAATCAAATTAAGGTTGTGGTTCTTGGTACACTTTTTGACGCTGATTACGCCAGTATAATTTGATTTTACTTATTTGGAACGGTTGGGCAGTTATTACGTTCCCAATTATCAAAAATGATGCTAAAAACAACCATTTTGCTATATTAGAAACTTTGAACGCAAACTGTGTCCGATCCAATCGACCGATGTTGACGATTCAAACGCTACCGGATGGGAAATTGGCCGAGGAATTCATTTCTGAAAGCCGCGTTGCTCTAAGCTGCGCGGTTCGCGAGAAAAACGCGATAAACCGCGGAAATTATAGTTTCCCACTTTCTGGCCAAACCGTACACGCTACGGGAAAACCGACCTCACCGTTGAATTCAGCACATCTCAATGCATAAGCATGACTGCATTAGAATGCTCTATCTGTCAAAAAGTTATAATTGTTTTTTCGGTCTAAATTTGGCACTTTTAGATAGAAAAAAATTGAATATTGCAACCGTTGGTGATGGAAAGGTTTACCCACTACCAAATAATAGCTCTCGTTGAGTCTATCAAAAAAATGTATACTTTTGTATGCCTAAGTCTTACCATTTTCATGTTATGTGGTCCATTTCGCTTATTTTTGTATTATTTGAAAATCCGTAATTTTAGCACAACTCGGTAACCAGTAGAGGCAGAATTATTTGGAACGGTTGGGCAGTTATTACGTTCCCAATTATCAAAAATGATGCTAAAAACAACCATTTTGCTATATTAGAAACTTTGAACGCAAACTGTGTCCGATCCAATCGACCGATGTTGACGATTCAAACGCTACCGGATGGGAAATTGGCCGAGGAATTCATTTCTGAAAGCCGCGTTGCTCTAAGCTGCGCGGTTCGCGAGAAAAACGCGATAAACCGCGGAAATTATAGTTTCCCACTTTCTGGCCAAACCGTACACGCTACGGGAAAACCGACCTCACCGCTAAATTCAGCACATCTCAATGCATAAGCATGACTACATTAGAATGCTCTATCTGTCAAAAAGTTATAATTGTTTTTTCGGTCTAAATTTGGCACTTTTAGATAGAAAAAAATTGAATATTGCAACCGTTGGTGATGGGAAGGTTTACCCACTACCAAATGATAGCTCTCGTTGAGTCTATCAAAAAAATGTATACTTTTATATGCCTAAGACTTACCATTTTCATGTTATGTGGTCCATTTCGCTTATTTTTGTATTATTTGAAAATCCGTAATTTTAGCACAATTCGGTAACCAGTAGAGGCAGAGACTTTTCCTATGTAAATTTATAATCAGCGCACCCATTTTAGTAAGATAGCAAAGCTTTCATGTTGATCCGGGCCCTAGTTTTAGAGATAGGAGTGCCAGTTCAAAATTATAGTTTAAAATACGTGATTTCTTGCAAAATTTTAGCCAGTCGGCAAAAACCCAACTACCTTCAATCAAATTAAGGTTGTGGTTCTTGGTACACTTTTTGACGCTGATTACGCCAGTATAATTTGATTTTACTTATTTGGAACGGTTGGGCAGTTATTACGTTCCCAATTATCAAAAATGATGCTAAAAACAACCATTTTGCTATATTAGAAACTTTGAACGCAAACTGTGTCCGATCCAATCGACCGATGTTGACGATTCAAACGCTACCGGATGGGAAATTGGCCGAGGAATTCATTTCTGAAAGCCGCGTTGCTCTAAGCTGCGCGGTTCGCGAGAAAAACGCGATAAACCGCGGAAATTATAGTTTCCCACTTTCTGGCCAAACCGTACACGCTACGGGAAAACCGACCTCACCGTTGAATTCAGCACATCTCAATGCATAAGCATGACTGCATTAGAATGCTCTATCTGTCAAAAAGTTATAATTGTTTTTTCGGTCTAAATTTGGCACTTTTAGATAGAAAAAAATTGAATATTGCAACCGTTGGTGATGGAAAGGTTTACCCACTACCAAATAATAGCTCTCGTTGAGTCTATCAAAAAAATGTATACTTTTGTATGCCTAAGTCTTACCATTTTCATGTTATGTGGTCCATTTCGCTTATTTTTGTATTATTTGAAAATCCGTAATTTTAGCACAACTCGGTAACCAGTAGAGGCAGAGATTTTTCCTATGTAAATTTGTAATCAGCGCACTTATTTTAGTAAGATAGCAAACCTTTCATGTTGATCCGGGTCCTAGTTTTACAGATAGGAGTGCTAGTTCAAAATTATAGTTTAAAATACGTGATTTCTTACAAAATTTTAGCCAGTCGGCTAAAACCCAACTACCTTCAATCAAATTAAGGTTGTGGTCCTTGGTACACTTTTTGACGCTGATTACGCCAGTATAATTTGATTTTACTTATTTGGAACGGTTGGGCAGTTATTACGTTCCCAATTATCAAAAATGATGCTAAAAACAACCATTTTGCTATATTAGAAACTTTGAACGCAAACTGTGTCCGATCCAATCGACCGATGTTGACGATTCAAACGCTACCGGATGGGAAATTGGCCGAGGAATTCATTTCTGAAAGCCGCGTTGCTCTAAGCTGCGCGGTTCGCGAGAAAAACGCGATAAACCGCGGAAATTATAGTTTCCCACTTTCTGGCCAAACCGTACACGCTACGGGAAAACCGACCTCACCGTTGAATTCAGCACATCTCAATGCATAAGCATGACTGCATTAGAATGCTCTATCTGTCAAAAAGTTATAATTGTTTTTTCGGTCTAAATTTGGCACTTTTAGATAGAAAAAAATTGAATATTGCAACCGTTGGTGATGGAAAGGTTTACCCACTACCAAATAATAGCTCTCGTTGAGTCTATCAAAAAAATGTATACTTTTGTATGCCTAAGTCTTACCATTTTCATGTTATGTGGTCCATTTCGCTTATTTTGGTATTATTTGAAAATCCGTAATTTTAGCACAACTCGGTAACCAGTAGAGACAGAGATTTTTCCTATGTAAATTTGTAATCAGCGCACTTATTTTAGTAAGATAGCAAACCTTTCATGTTGATCCGGGTCCTAGTTTTACAGATAGGAGTGCCAGTTCAAAATTATAGTTTAAAATACGTGATTTCTTACAAAATTTTAGCCAGTCGGCTAAAACCCAACTACCTTCAATCAAATTAAGGTTGTGGTCCTTGGTACACTTTTTGACGCTGATTACGCCAGTATAATTTGATTTTACTTATTTGGAACGGTTGGGCAGTTATTACGTTCCCAATTATCAAAAATGATGCCAAAAACACCCATTTTGCTATATTAGAAACTTTGAACGCAAACTGTGTCCGATCCAATCGACCGATGTTGACGATTCAAACGCTACCGGATGGGAAATTGGCCGAGGAATTCATTTCTGAAAGCCGCGTTGCTCTAAGGTGCGCGGTTCGCGAGAAAAACGCGATAAACCGCGGAAATTATAGTTTCCCACTTTCTGGCCAAACCGTACACGCTACGGGAAAACCGACCTCACCGTTGAATTCAGCTCATCTCAATGCATAAGCATGACTACATTAGAATGCTCTATCTGTCAAAAAGTTATAATTGTTTTTTCGGTCTAAATTTGGCACTTTTAGATAGAAAAAAATTGAATATTGCAACCGTTGGTGATGGGAAGGTTTACCCACTACCAAATGATAGCTCTCGTTGAGTCTATCAAAAAAATGTATACTTTTATATGCCTAAGACTTACCATTTTCATGTTATGTGGTCCATTTCGCTTATTTTTGTATTATTTGAAAATCCGTAATTTTAGCACAATTCGGTAACCAGTAGAGGCAGAGACTTTTCCTATGTAAATTTGTAATCAGCGCACTCATTTTAGTAAGATAGCAAAGCTTTCATGTTGATCCGGGTCCTAGTTTTAGATATAGGAGTGCCAGCTCAAAATTATAGTTTAAAATACGTGATTTCTTACAAAATTTTAGCCAGTCGGCAAAAACCCAACCTACCTTCAATCAAATTAAGGTTGTGGTTCTTGCTACACTTTTTGACGCTGATTACGCCAGTATAATTTGATTTTACTTATTTGGAACGGTTGGGCAGTTATTACGTTCCCAATTATTAAAAATGATCCTAAAAACACCCATTTTGCTATATTAGAATCTTTGAACGCAAACTGTGTCCGATCCAATCGACCGATGTTGACGATTCAAACGCTAGCGGATGGGGAATTGGCCGAGGAATTCATTTCTGAAAGCCGCGTTGCTCTAAGGTGCGCGGTTCGCGAGAAAAACGCGATAAGCCGCGGAAATTATAGTTTCCCACTTTCTGGCCAAACCGTACACGCTACGGGAAAACCGACCTCACCGTTGAATTCAGCTCATCTCAATGCATAAGCATGACTACATTAGAATGCTCTATCTGTCAAAAAGTTATAATTGTTTTTTCGGTCTAAATTTGGCACTTTTAGATAGAAAAAAATTGAATATTGCAACCGTTGGTGATGGAAAGGTTTACCCACTACCAAATCATAGCTCTCGTTGAGTCTATCAAAAAAATGTATACTTTTGTATGCCTAAGTCTTACCATTTTCATGTTATGTGGTCCATTTCGCTTATTTTTGTATTATTTGAAAATCCGTAATTTTAGCGCAACTCGGTAACCAGTAGAGGCAGAGACTTTTCCTATGTAAATTTGTAATCAGCGCACTTATTTTAGTAAGATAGCAAAGCTTTCATGTTGATCCGGGTCCTAGTTTTACAGATAGGAGTGCCAGTTCAAAATTATCGTTTAAAATACGTGATTTCTTACAAAATTTTAGCCAGTCGGCAAAAACCCAACTACCTTCAATCAAATTAAGGTTGTGGACCTTGGTACACTTTTTGACGCTGATTACGCCAGTATAATTTGATTTTACTTATTTGGAACGGTTGGGCATTTATTACGTTCCCAATTATCAAAAATGATGCCAAAAACACCCATTTTGCTATATTAGAAACTTTGAACGCAAACTGTGTCCGATCCAATCGACCGATGTTGACGATTCAAACGCTACCGGATGGGAAATTGGCCGAGGAATTCATTTCTGAAAGCCGCGTTGCTCTAAGCTGCGCGGTTCGCGAGAAAAACGCGATAAACCGCGGAAATTATAGTTTCCCACTTTCTGGCCAAACCGTACACGCTACGGGAAAACCGACCTCACCGCTAAATTCAGCACATCTCAATGCATAAGCATGACTACATTAGAATGCTCTATCTGTCAAAAAGTTATAATTGTTTTTTCGGTCTAAATTTGGCACTTTTAGATAGAAAAAAATTGAATATTGCAACCGTTGGTGATGGGAAGGTTTACCCACTACCAAATGATAGCTCTCGTTGAGTCTATCAAAAAAATTTATACTTTTATATGCCTAAGACTTACCATTTTCATGTTATGTGGTCCATTTCGCTTATTTTTGTATTATTTGAAAATCCGTAATTTTAGCACAACTCGGTAACCAGTAGAGGCAGAGACTTTTCCTATGTAAATTTGTAATCAGCGCACTCATTTTAGTAAGATAGCAAAGCTTTCATGTTGATCCGGGTCCTAGTTTTAGAGATAGGAGTGCCAGCTCAAAATTATAGTTTAAAATACGTGATTTCTTACAAAATTTTAGCCAGTCGGCAAAAACCCAACCTACCTTCAATCAAATTAAGGTTGTGGTTCTTGCTACACTTTTTGACGCTGATTACGCCAGTATAATTTGATTTTACTTATTTGGAACGGTTGGGCAGTTATTACGTTCCCAATTATTAAAAATGATCCTAAAAACACCCATTTTGCTATATTAGAAACTTTGAACGCAAACTGCGTCCGATCCAATTGACCGATGTTGACGATTCAAACGCTAGCGGATGGGAAATTGGCCGAGGAATTCATTTCTGAAAGCCGCGTTGCTCTAAGCTGCGCGGTTCGCGAGAAAAAAGGCGATAAACCGCGGAAATTATAGTTTCCCACTTTCTGGCCAAACCGTACACGCTACGGGAAAACCGACCTCACCGCTAAATTCAGCACATCTCAATGCATAAGCATGACTACATTAGAATGCTCTATCTGTCAAAAAGTTATAATTGTTTTTTCGGTCTAAATTTGGCACTTTAGATAGAAAAAAATTGAATATTGCAACCGTTGGTGATGGAAAGGTTTACCCACTACCAACTGATAGCTCTCGTTGAGTCTATCAAAAAAATGTATACTTTTATATGCCTAAGACTTACCATTTTCATGTTATGTGGTCCATTTCGCTTATTTTTGTATTATTTGAAAATCCGTAATTTTAGCACAACTCGGTAACCAGTAGAGGCAGAGACTTTTCCTATGTAAATTTGTAATCAGCGCACTTATTTTAGTAAGATAGCAAAGCTTTCATGTTGATCCGGGTCCTAGTTTTACAGATAGGAGTGCCAGTTCAAAATTATCGTTTAAAATACGTGATTTCTTACAAAATTTTAGCCAGTCGGCAAAAACCCAACTACCTTCAATCAAATTAAGGTTGTGGTCCTTGGTACACTTTTTGACGCTGATTACGCCAGTATAATTTGATTTTACTCATTTGGAACGGTTGGGCAGTTATTACGTTCCCAATTATCAAAAATGATGCCAAAAACACCCATTTTGCTATATTAGAAACTTTGAACGCAAACTGTGTCCGATCCAATCGACCGATGTTGACGATTCAAACGCTACCGGATGGGAAATTGGCCGAGGAATTCATTTCTGAAAGCCGCGTTGCTCTAAGGTGCGCGGTTCGCGAGAAAAACGCGATAAACTGCGGAAATTATAGTTTCCCACTTTCTGGCCAAACCGTACACGCTACGGGAAAATCGACCTCACCGCTAAATTCAGCACATCTCAATGCATAAGCATGACTACATTAGAATGCTCTATCTGTCAAAAAGTTATAATTGTTTTTTCGGTCTAAATTTGGCACTTTTAGATAGAAAAAAATTTAATATTGCAACCGTTGGTGATGGGAAGGTTTACCCACTACCAAATGATAGCTCTCGTTGAGTCTATCAAAAAAATGTATACTTTTATATGCCTAAGACTTACCATTTTCATGTTATGTGGTCCATTTCGCTTATTTTTGTATTATTTGAAAATCCGTAATTTTAGCACAACTCGGTAACCAGTAGAGGCAGAGACTTTTCCTATGTAAATTTGTAATCAGCGCACTCATTTTAGTAAGATAGCAAAGCTTTCATGTTGATCCGGGTCCTAGTTTTAGAGATAGGAGTGACAGCTCAAAATTATAGTTTAAAATACGTGATTTCTTACAAAATTTTAGCCAGTCGGCAAAAACCCAACCTACCTTCAATCAAATTAAGGTTGTGGTTCTTGCTACACTTTTTGACGCTGATTACGCCAGTATAATTTGATTTTACTTATTTGGAACGGTTGGGCAGTTATTACGTTCCCAATTATTAAAAATGATCCTAAAAACACCCATTTTGCTATATTAGAATCTTTGAACGCAAACTGTGTCCGATCCAATCGACCGATGTTGACGATTCAAACGCTAGCGGATGGGGAATTGGCCGAGGAATTCATTTCTGAAAGCCGCGTTGCTCTAAGGTGCGCGGTTCGCGAGAAAAACGCGATAAGCCGCGGAAATTATAGTTTCCCACTTTCTGGCCAAACCGTACACGCTACGGGAAAACCGACCTCACCGTTGAATTCAGCTCATCTCAATGCATAAGCATGACTACATTAGAATGCTCTATCTGTCAAAAAGTTATAATTGTTTTTTCGGTCTAAATTTGGCACTTTTAGATAGAAAAAAATTGAATATTGCAACCGTTGGTGATGGAAAGGTTTACCCACTACCAAATCATAGCTCTCGTTGAGTCTATCAAAAAAATGTATACTTTTGTATGCCTAAGTCTTACCATTTTCATGTTATGTGGTCCATTTCGCTTATTTTTGTATTATTTGAAAACCCGTAATTTTAGCACAACTCGGTAACCAGTAGAGGCAGAGACTTTTCCTATGTAAATTTGTAATCAGCGCACTTATTTTAGTAAGATAGCAAAGCTTTCATGTTGATCCGGGTCCTAGTTTTACAGATAGGAGTGCCAGTTCAAAATTATCGTTTAAAATACGTGATTTCTTACAAAATTTTAGCCAGTCGGCAAAAACCCAACTACCTTCAATCAAATTAAGGTTGTGGTCCTTGGTACACTTTTTGACGCTGATTACGCCAGTATAATTTGATTTTACTTATTTGGAACGGTTGGGCAGTTATTACGTTCCCAATTATCAAAAATGATGCCAAAAACACCCATTTTGCTATATTAGAAACTTTGAACGCAAACTGTGTCCGATCCAATCGACCGATGTTGACGATTCAAACGCTACCGGATGGGAAATTGGCCGAGGAATTCATTTCTGAAAGCCGCGTTGCTCTAAGCTGCGCGGTTCGCGAGAAAAACGCGATAAACCGCGGAAATTATAGTTTCCCACTTTCTGGCCAAACCGTACACGCTACGGGAAAACCGACCTCACCGCTAAATTCAGCACATCTCAATGCATAAGCATGACTACATTAGAATGCTCTATCTGTCAAAAAGTTATAATTGTTTTTTCGGTCTAAATTTGGCACTTTTAGATAGAAAAAAATTGAATATTGCAACCGTTGGTGATGGAAAGGTTTACCCACTACCAAATGATAGCTCTCGTTGAGTCTATCAAAAAAATTTATACTTTTATATGCCTAAGACTTACCATTTTCATGTTATGTGGTCCATTTCGCTTATTTTTGTATTATTTGAAAATCCGTAATTTTAGCACAACTCGGTAACCAGTAGACGCAGAGACTTTTCCTATGTAAATTTGTAATCAGCGCACTCATTTTAGTAAGATAGCAAAGCTTTCATGTTGATCCGGGTCCTAGTTTTAGAGATAGGAGTGCCAGCTCAAAATTATAGTTTAAAATACGTGATTTCTTACAAAATTTTAGCCAGTCGGCAAAAACCCAACCTACCTTCAATCAAATTAAGGTTGTGGTTCTTGCTACACTTTTTGACGCTGATTACGCCAGTATAATTTGATTTTACTTATTTGGAACGGTTGGGCAGTTATTACGTTCCCAATTATTAAAAATGATCCTAAAAACACCCATTTTGCTATATTAGAAACTTTGAACGCAAACTGCGTCCGATCCAATCGACCGATGTTGACGATTCAAACGCTAGCGGATGGGAAATTTGCCGAGGAATTCATTTCTGAAAGCCGCGTTGCTCTAAGCTGCGCGGTTCGCGAGAAAAAAGGCGATAAACCGCGGAAATTATAGTTTCCCACTTTCTGGCCAAACCGTACACGCTACGGGAAAACCGACCTCACCGCTAAATTCAGCACATCTCAATGCATAAGCATGACTACATTAGAATGCTCTATCTGTCAAAAAGTTATAATTGTTTTTTCGGTCTAAATTTGGCACTTTTAGATAGAAAAAAATTGAATATTGCAACCGTTGGTGATGGAAAGGTTTACCCACTACCAACTGATAGCTCTCGTTGAGTCTATCAAAAAAATGTATACTTTTATATGCCTAAGACTTACCATTTTCATGTTATGTGGTCCATTTCGCTTATTTTTGTATTATTTGAAAATCCGTAATTTTAGCACAACTCGGTAACCTGTAGAGACAGAGACTTTTCCTATGTAAATTTGTAATCAGCGCACCCATTTTAGTAAGATAGCAAAGCTTTCATGTTGATCCGGGTCCTAGTTTTACAGATAGGAGTGCCAGTTCAAAATTATAGTTTAAAATACGTGATTTCTTACAAAATTTTAGCCAGTCGGCAAAAACCCAACTACCTTCAATCAAATTAAGGTTGTGGTTCTTGGTACACTTTTTGACGCTGATTACGCCAGTATAATTTGATTTTACTTATTTGGAACGGTTGGGCAGTTATTACGTTCCCAATTATCAAAAATGATGCTAAAAACACCCATTTTGCTATATTAGAATCTTTGAACGCAAACTGTGTCCGATCCAATCGACCGATGTTGACGATTCAAACGCTAGCGGATGGGGAATTGGCCGAGGAATTCATTTCTGAAAGCCGCGTTGCTCTAAGGTGCGCGGTTCGCGAGAAAAACGCGATAAGCCGCGGAAATTATAGTTTCCCACTTTCTGGCCAAACCGTACACGCTACGGGAAAACCGACCTCACCGTTGAATTCAGCTCATCTCAATGCATAAGCATGACTACATTAGAATGCTCTATCTGTCAAAAAGTTATAATTGTTTTTTCGGTCTAAATTTGGCACTTTTAGATAAAAAAAATTGAATATTGCAACCGTTGGTGATGGAAAGGTTTACCCACTACCAAATCATAGCTCTCGTTGAGTCTATCAAAAAAATGTATACTTTTGTATGCCTAAGTCTTACCATTTTCATGTTATGTGGTCCATTTCGCTTATTTTTGTATTATTTGAAAATCCGTAATTTTAGCACAACTCGGTAACCAGTAGAGGCAGAGACTTTTCCTATGTAAATTTGTAATCAGCGCACTTATTTTAGTAAGATAGCAAAGCTTTCATGTTGATCCGGGTCCTAGTTTTACAGATAGGAGTGCCAGTTCAAAATTATCGTTTAAAATACGTGATTTCTTACAAAATTTTAGCCAGTCGGCAAAAACCCAACTACCTTCAATCAAATTAAGGTTGTGGTCCTTGGTACACTTTTTGACGCTGATTACGCCAGTATAATTTGATTTTACTTATTTGGAACGGTTGGGCAGCTATTACGTTCCCAATTATCAAAAATGATGCCAAAAACACCCATTTTGCTATATTAGAAACTTTGAACGCAAACTGTGTCCGATCCAATCGACCGATGTTGACGATTCAAACGCTACCGGATGGGAAATTGGCCGAGGAATTCATTTCTGAAAGCCGCGTTGCTCTAAGCTGCGCGGTTCGCGAGAAAAACGCGATAAACCGCGGAAATTATAGTTTCCCACTTTCTGGCCAAACCGTACACGCTACGGGAAAACCGACCTCACCGTTGAATTCAGCACATCTCAATGCATAAGCATGACTACATTAGAATGCTCTATCTGTCAAAAAGTTATAATTGTTTTTTCGGTCTAAATTTTGCACTTTTAGATAGAAAAAAATTGAATATTGCAACCGTTGGTGATGGAAAGGTTTACCCACTACCAAATGATAGCTCTCGTTGAGTCTATCAAAAAAATGTATACTTTTATATGCCTAACACTTACCATTTTCATGTTATGTGGTCCATTTCGCTTATTTTTGTATTATTTGAAAATCCGTAATTTTAGCACAACTCGGTAACCAGTAGAGGCAGAGACTTTTCCTATGTAAATTTGTAATCAGCGCACCCATTTTAGTAAGATAGCAAAGCTGTTTTAGAGATAGGAGTGCCAGTTCAAAATTATAGTTTAAAATACGTGATTTCTTACAAAATTTTAGCCAGTCGGCAAAAACCCAACTACTTTCAATCAAATTAAGGTTGTGGTTCTTGGTACACTTTTTGACGCTGATTACGCCAGTATAATTTGATTTTACTTATTTGGAACGGTTGGGCAGTTATTACGTTCCCAATTATCAAAAATGATGCTAAAAACACCCATTTTGCTATATTAGAAACTTTGAACGCAAACTGTGTCCGATCCAATCGACCGATGTTGACGATTCAAACGCTAGCGGATGGGAAATTGGCCGAGGATTTCATTTCTGAAAGCCGCGTTGCTCTAAGGTCTGCGGTTCGCGAGAAAAACGCGATAAACCGCGGAAATTATAGTTTCCCACTTTCTGGCCAAACCGTACACGCTACGGGAAAACCGACCTCACCGTTGAATTGAGCACATCTCAATGCATAAGCATGACTACATTAGAATGGCGGGGCGAATGGCTCTAGTGGTAGAGCGTTGGCCTACTGACTAGGAGGTCCGGGGTTCACACCCAGGACCAGCCGAAAATTCGTCCGCCGTCTTTCGGAAGAGACGAAAAACCGTGGGCCCCGGCAACCAGTTGAACATCTCTGGTTGTCGATATTACTGTACAGTAGTGAGGGGAAAGCTCAAAGGGCCAACTGTGGCCTAGGAGCTGCGCGGAAAAAACCGCACCCTACCATACATACATACATACATTAGAATGCTCTATCTGTCAAAAAGTTATAATTGTTTTTTCGGTCTAAATTTGACACTTTTAGATAGAAAAAAATTGAATATTGCAACCGTTGGTGATGGAAAGGTTTACCCACTACCAAATGATAGCTCTCGTTGAGTCTATCAAAAAAATGTATACTTTTATATGCCTAAGACTTACCATTTTCATGTTATGTGGTCCATTTCGCTTATTTTTGTATTATTTGAAAATCCGTAATTTTAGCACAACTCGGTAACCAGTATAGACAGATACTTTTCCTATGTAAATTTGTAATCAGCGCACCCATTTTAGTAAGATAGCAAAGCTTTCATGTTGATCCGGGTCCTAGTTTTACAGATAGGAGTGCCAGTTCAAAATTATAGTTTAAAATACGTGATTTCTTACAAAATTTTAGCCAGTCGGCAAAAACCCAACTACCTTCAATCAAATTAAGGTTGTGGTTCTTGGTACACTTTTTGACGCTGATTACGCTAGTATAATTTGATTTTACTTATTTGGAACGGTTGGGCAGTTATTACGTTCCCAATTATCAAAAATGATGCTAAAAACACCCATTTTGCTATATTAGAAACTTTGAACGCAAACTGTGTCCGATCCAATCGACCGATGTTGACGATTCAAACGCTAGCGGATGGGAAATTGGCCGAGGAATTCATTTCTGAAAGCCGCGTTGCTCTAAGGTGCGCGGTTCGCGAGAAAAACGCGATAAACCGCGGAAATTATAGTTTCCCACTTTCTGGACAAACCGTACACGCTACGGGAAAACCGACCTCACCGTTGAATTCAGCACATCTCAATGCATAGGCATGACTACATTAGAATACTCTATCTGTCAAAAAGTTATAATTGTTTTTTCGGTCTAAATTTGGCACTTTTAGATAGAAAAAAATTGAATATTGCAACCGTTGGTGATGGAAAGATTTACCCACTACCAAATGATAGCTCTCGTTGAGTCTATCAAAAAAATGTATACTTTTATATGCCTAACACTTACCATTTTCATGTTATGTGGTCCATTTCGCTTATTTTTGTATTATTTGAAAATCCGTAATTTTAGCACAACTCGGTAACCAGTAGAGGCAGAGACTTTTCCTATGTAAATTTGTAATCAGCGCACCCATTTTAGTAAGATAGCAAAGCTGTTTTAGAGATAGGAGTGCCAGTTCAAAATTATAGTTTAATCGACCGATGTTGACGGTTCAAACGCTAGCGGATGGGAAATTGGCCGAGGAATTCATTTCTGAAAGCCGCGTTACTCTAAGGTGCGCGGTTCGTGAGGAAATGATAGTTTCCCACTTTCTAGCCAAACCGTACACGCTACGGGAAAACCGACCTTACCGCTGAATTCAGCACATCCCAATGCATAAGCATGACTATATTAGAACGCCACTCCACTATTACATTTTTAAAAACCATGTTTTCCAATAAGTTTGCAAACCAATAAACATCAAATAAATACGTTTAAAACCCCAGTAACTCGAGGCACACACACAAACATTAAATTTAGTGAAGCGGTAGGTATCGTTCACCACCTGCTCGCCAGTAATATTTCGCGAAAAGCCACCAGCAGTTTTAATTTATTTCTCGTCCATATAAATAATTATTCCCGGTCGGCGGTGGGTAGATAATTACACACAAAATTAAGGACCGAATTGCGTAATGCCACACTTTATGACATATTACCTACGGCGGTGCCAAAAAGGGCACCCCGCCATCGAAGAATGGAGCGCAATCATAAATTGTCGAAATTACCAAAATTAGCACCTTGCTGTCCGACCGCCGCGGTCAGAACGGAGCGCACGTGGAACGTTTCGGACCCAACGACAGGATGGCGATTTCTGTCTGTCGATTCGCAGGCCACCTTTCTTTCGCGACCACCTGTCCATCAGCTGGCAACGGGCGTCCGAATGCCAGAAAAAGAAATTCCGCAACATGCACCGGACCACCAATAACATATATATATACCTACGCCGGCGAGAATGCGAGAAGACAAACCGTAATAACTCCGCCGACGATGACAGTTATTATGTATTGAATTTCGAGTTCGGGCCGTTCTTCGTTTTTTGACGACGATCTTCCGGCTGTTTACACCGCGTAATTGCGAGTGTGTTGTCGATTGGAGACACCAGAGATACCAATATGCTTGAAGTATGTTCTGGAGTAATCATATTTATTATTCGAAGTGTTATTGCCAAATTATATATGTCCTCTTGGTATGTGTAGGTCTCGGGACATTGTGGAAACGATAAAGGATACATTTTTGTATATATACTCACGACATATATAAATTATATCGTAGTCTGTAACACACTTTAGTTGATACGTTTTAGCCTATGGACAAAGAAAACCGTAATACTGTTTTTACTACTATCAAACTTTACTGCAACAATAACATTTCTATGTCCATGATGTCAGTACTATTATCTACACTTGTTGAGCCCACGTGGCCCATGTGGCACACTTGTACTAAGCATGTTAAACCAGGTTCTGATAAATCTTGGATTAAACCTTACCTCACAGATTTAAAGGAAACGGCTAAATTCTTTAGGGATCTGCGTAGAAAGTTTGATAATTCTAATTTGTGTAATTACGCTAAACAACTAAAATATTTCTATAGACAAGCGACGCGAAATTGCAAGGAGAATAAACGATCATTTCATTAGTTCATAGTCAAACAAGAGTGAGGCCATATGGCAGATCTTAAACAATGGGAGGAAAAAACAACAAAACCTTTTGCAGTCTCTAATGCCGGATGATTTCAACAAAGTCTAAATTGTAGACTTCCGCGGTCTGAGTCAATGATATATTGATTTCCGGGTGGAAACCGCGTTGAGGACTTTGAAGTAGTCGACGTTTCGCGCTCTGTTGCAAGAGGCAGCTTCAGGACTAAGTTATCAAACCAAGCGCTAAGAAGATACTGTCGTCTGTTGGGGCGGGTCTTTATATATGAGGGGACTGGTGTGACCAGATGGTGTTTGGAGTGGGGGTAACGTAGTGGAAGGGGTGGGGTTAACAGGTGGGGGTAACGTAGTGGAAGGGGTGGGGTTAACAGATGGTCGGCCAGCAGGTAGAAGCGGTTGGGACAGGACTGATTTCCAGGTATGATGTAAGTGAAAACCATCATCTCTATTAATATTGGAGGGGTGTTTTAGGATTTCTATTGATTCACGGATCCTTCTAGGGTAGTAATGGGATTCACGGGCGAGGACTTTGGTTTGTGCAAACAGGATGTCATGTCCCGTGTTATATCTGTGTTCAGCGAGAGCTGAACCAGCGATTTGTCGCAATCTAGTGCAGCGTTCATGCTCAGATACTCGGACGCTTACTGATCGCTTCGTCTCGCCAATATAGACACTTCCACAGGAGCATGGAATCCGGTACACACCAGAGGAAAGAAGAGGAGGGATTTTGTCCTTTGTAGAAGGAAGTAAGTCCGATAGTTTGGAAAGGGGTTTGAATATCGGTTTTATGTTGTGCTTGCGGAGGATGCGTCCAATACGATCTGTCGTACCCTGGACGTAAGGAAGAAAAGCGGTTGCGATTGGGACGTCGGGATGCTGATGAGGTGTGTTATCTGTTGGGTTTAGGTGTCGGGAAATGGTTTTAATTATCGAGGACTTGGGGTAGTTGTTTTGGGATAAGACTTTGGTTAAGTGGTCAAGTTCGTTTTTCAGGTATGTGGGGTGGGTAATAGAAATGGCTCTTTTCACAAGGGTATTGATGACAGCTTGCTTCTGAGCGGGGTGATGGTGGGAATTGGCACTGAGGTATCTATCGGTGTGAGTGGGTTTCCTATACACGGTATGTACAAGGGAGCCGGATGGAGTGCGAGTAACTAGGACGTCGAGGAAAGGGAGAGAGCCATCTGTTTCCACTTCCATGGTGAAGCGTATGTCTGGGTGTTGCTGGTTGAGGTAGTCGAGAAAATTGTTTAAGGATTGCCGTCCATGTGGCCAAATTACGAAGGTGTCATCCACGTATCTGAACCAACATTTGGGCTTGAGGTTGTGGGATTCGAGGATTTGTTGTTCAAAAGCCTCCATGAAAATGTTGGCCACAACAGGGGATAAGGGTGAGCCCATGGCAGCTCCCGAAACTTGTTCATAGAAGTTGCCTCGGAACTGGAAGTAAGTGGAAGATAGACAAGCACCTACCATGTCAGCGTAACAAGAAGGTTGGTTATCAGATGTAAGGAGTTGTGTAATTATGGTGATGGTATCCTGGATTGGAACCCTGGTAAATAAGGACTCAACGTCGAAACTAACCAGGAGGTCTTGGGTATCAAGGGACAGGTTTTGGATTCTTTGCACAAAATGTTGGGAATTGAGGATGAAGGAGTCCGTGTTACCGGTATATTTGTGTAGGATGTTGGCAAGAAACTTGGAAAGAGCATAGGTAGGACTGGCAATTGAACTGACTATAGGGCGTAGCGGTATATTAGGTTTGTGGATCTTAGGTAAACCATACAGTCTAGGAGGTCGGGAATTTCTCGGAATAAGGGCTTGTTGTGTGTCTTTTGGGATGGGAGATTGTTTGATGAGATCTGTAATCTGGCGGGATAGGCGGGAAGTAGGGTCACGACTAAGGATACGGTATGACGGGTCGTTGAGCAGAAAATTCATTTTCTCTTCATAGGATTGGGTGTCAAGGATGACAGTAGTGTTACCTTTGTCAGCTTTGAGGATGACGATATCAGTGTTGGATTTTAGGGATTTGAGAGCGGTTAGTTCGGACTTGGAATAATTTGGTGTTGGGGGTTTGGCATGTTTAAGGATTTTAGTGGTTTCGTGACGTATGGGATCGGCAACGTCGGGTGGAAGTTTAAAGATACAGGATTCTACTGAGGAAATGATGGATTCTACGGGAATATGTTTTGGAGTAAGGGCGTAATTAAAACCTCTTGACAAAAGAGATTCTTCGTCTGGGGTTAGGACATGTTTGGAGTGGTTGACAACGGTATGTTTCAGGGATGGTTGTTTGGGCATGTTAGGAGCGGAGAGGTTGTTGAATTTGCGTTTGTGGGTTTCGGTAGTAAGGGTCCGGGTTCGATCAGCTTGAGCTGCGGAAATTCGGTCCAGGTGATCAAAATCATGAAGTGATAAAGAATGCGATAATTCTAGGTGTAGGTGAAATAGTTGGGTGGACAAGTTATTCAAATCACGTCTCACATGTCGAATTCTCTCGCGGACGAGAGCTTGACCTGCTCGACGAAAAATTTGAGAGGCAGAAAAGGATTGGATGTGGTGTTTGACTGTAAGGGAGGTTGGGATCTTGTTGTTGTCTCGACAACGGACAAGGAAGGTTAAGGAACACAGGTTTGATAACTTAGTCCTGAAGATGCCTCTTGCAACAGAGCGCGAAACGTCGACTACTTCAAAGTCCTCAACGCGGTTTCCACCCGGAAATCAATATATCATTTCAACAAAGTTTTTACGCAAGCACCAGTGAATATAATGCACACTTTGGATGCAGGAAATAACACCTTTAACCCAGCTGCTTTTATGCCTGATTTGCCAATAGACCGCCAAAACCTTTTCTCCTTTCAAGAGATAACATTTATTGACATGAGAAACATTACAAATAAATTAAAAACTAAAACCAGTTCTGATTACTATGGGTTGACCAGCTCAATGACAAAGTGCGGAAAAGACATCATAATCTTACCGCTAACAAAGTTATTGAATCATGCTCTTCATGAACAAACAAAGTCAAAAATATAGACTGAGGGAAGAATACAACAGAAAAAAAAGAGAAAATAAAAACGTTTTGTAAGTTGTCACTCGTGAGTGAGTTAGTGATATATTATAGTTTTCCACTATTCTCTCTACATTTGAATTTTATTTAATTTTGTTTTCGTTTTGGGAATTTTAGTTTGTTTGGCATTTTTTGGCATTATTATTTTCTTTTTAAATTGAGAGTCCGACCGAAAGTGATATTTTGGACCGAAGCCAAAGCCGAACTTTGGCATTCCCGATATCTTCGGCTGAAACCGACGCGAAGCCGAAGGAAATTCATAATGCTAATGACGAGACAAAATTTAAAGTAAAATAGCTTCTATTTATATGTATTTGTTGTAATCAGATACATAAATTAGCCTTTATAGTGCACCCACATTGTCGGTTCTCAAGTAAAACCCTTGTAAAATTCGAAAATTCAAAATGTTCAAATCTCCATTATTTTTAATTATGGATACGCCGCTTCAGATTTGCCATTAACTGGAACGATATTTGTGATTTAAAAAACATTTAAATTAACATGACATTGTTAATTTAAATGTGAAACAATTGATAGTTTATTACGTAGCAAATTTATCAAATTATTTTTGGTCGTTTCTGTTACTTATGCATAAAGACAATTATCCATCTATGGTGATTTTTGTATAATTGTATTGGTTTTTGAATAATATGTGTCAAAAAAGAATCAAACTACAAATATTACAAACTTTTTTACTTTATCATACGCAGTATAATAAAGTATTGCAATCATGCCGAAAAAAAAATTGAGATTTTAGCGGAAATAGGTCTTTATGGGTCCCCTGAACATTTTTGACCAAGGTCCAAAAAAATGTCTGTGTGTGTGTGTGTGTGTGTTTGTGTGTGTGTGCGTGTGTAAACGATTTTTGTGACGACGATTCCGGAGAAACTAATAAAGGTATCGGGACGAAAGTTTATATTTAGAAGTTTTATGACAAAACTTAGAGCTGAAAAGCTTTTGGTTCAAAAAGGTTGAAAGTAACTGGTAGTTTATTCTAAGCCTTTTTCAATGATTTTCCAAATGAGCCGCCATTTCTGTAATTTCGACAAAATAGTTAAATAATAAATTAAAGTAGAGGAAATTTTGAATAATTTATGCCTATGGCATTTTTTGGTAAAATTAATAGTTTAGCTTCAAGAGCAAATTCTATTTGATCGAGATCGATCGCATCTGCATTGATATGAAATTACATAGTAGCCTGGATTTGACAAATATTTCTTAGTGCTGTCACCAGCGATTAAGAAATATCAAGATACGACACTTGCGGCGGCACCTTTGATGTCGGTGTTCCAAGTTTTAAAACTAGCAGGCACGACAGCCGTGATTTGAAAAAGTCCGCTAGATGGCGCCACTGCAAAAGAGGCAAATTTATTACTTCAAACTGACACGGACACTGTCACATTGACAGAAAAATGTAAACTGTCACTCTGACAGGAAAGTGTAGTAGTATATTGACGCCTGCTGTCACCACAGAAATGTCTATGGTTGTCACACTCGAAAACAGCTGATTTCATCAGAGGTTGGAGAACCGCTTGTGCGGCAATGTACAAAATACAAAATTCAAATAAAATAAGATCACCAATTTGATTGTTTGTTGATAAAAAATATTAACCCGTTGTCATATCTAATTGTAAAACTGATAAATTGAGAAAATTGTAAATAAAGTATAGCGATGAGTGTAGTTAAATTTCAGTATGTTGGTACGGATGTGACATCTACAGTGTCATGAACGAATATAAATCTGTCAGAATTTGAATTATCTTTTTAAACCTGACGTTTCGTAGAAGCGGTATCAACCTAACATTTCCTATACAGAAATATAACCATTATAGATTTTTTTTTAAAATACGTTTTTCGCAAAAAGCAACACAAAAACGTTGATGTCACTCCTGCCGAAAATTACATAGCGCGACTCGCTAACATGCGACGGCGATGCTCCGCCATCGGTGACGCGCGATCACGCGCCGCATCACCGCTCGTCGCGCTATTCCGTACTTTCGGCACTTGTGAGATAAATAACTATTATTCTGATGCAGTAGGTAGTGTCAAATGCTGATGCTTTGACAATACCTGCTATTGATACTATTGACTATTAAAATATCTGTCAAATCCTGGCTAACTAGTTTAATTTTAATGCAGACACGATTTATCTCAATCAAATAGATTCTCATGCAGCTAAAACGATTATTATTATATTTTGTATGATAAAGTCATGTGCCTGGCCACATCAGATTTTTTTTTTTTTAAGAAGTCACGCTGAACTTGAAAAAGTATATAAAGATATAAAAGAATCGTCCTCTGTACGTGTTTAAAAGTTTACAAAAATAACACAATGATTTCATAAATTTGTTTTCACTGGCAAACGGCTGTATCTCGGAATTTGGATTATGTAGTTTGTTATTAGCGTCAGACATGTTAAACTTGTTTACTACTAATTTGTCCGGATATTTCCTCTACGTTATTGTGCTATCGGCACTTCATCTATTATTATAGACCACAAAAAAAGTTCTGGCACATTTTCGCCAAGCAACAAAGTCAACATACAATCAAATCTTTCACTTTAGTTTCACATTTCTCGCTATGCATACGCTATGCGCGACCATAGCAGAAAATAACTGAACAATAGATGGAAATTTAAATTCGTGATCCAATATTTTCATTAGACTATGGAAAATCCTAACTGGGTGCAGAAAGCCCGTAGCCGATATCCACAGAAGCTTAAGGTATAGGCAGGAGCGGGGTATGAACGCACACGATGGGGAGTCATTTGGAATAGGTGTCTCGGGACTGTGACCAACCTTCTCGCTAGGGAACTTGAACACACAGACAGACAGACAACGTTATCGCTTTATTATAGAGTATAAATATCTATACATCTATACATACATATACTTTTATTAATATACGTTAAATATAAAAATGATTTGGGGTAGGGTTAGATGGGCGGATAAAACGTTGCGGTCGCCCTTTTTTAAAGAATAATAATACATACAACGCCTATGTGCTAGACGCTAGCACCATTTTTAAAAAAGCTGTGGATCGCCCGCAACGTTTTATGCGCTAGTCTAATCACAGCCTTAAGGGTATATGGTGACGTCAGTGTTGTCCTCGATCCAGTCCAAGAAAGAGGTGACGCGAGTGAAGGCACTTGGCCAACCGACTCCACAACCAAGGAAAATACGGAAGGAGACGATACCAGTTTGTTTGCCGTCGGTAACCAACGGGCCACCTGAGTCACCATTGCAAGCCCCCTTACCAAAATAACCAGCGGTGCATATATGAGTTGGTTGGATTTGACCCAGATAGCTGATGTTGCATTCAAGATTGGTGATGATTTTTGCGAATACTTCACGCAACACTTCCGACAGGCTGGTTGCCAAATCAGAATCCAAACCCCATCCGCTGATTCTACCTTGATAATGACTAAAGCTGTTGCTGGCATCAGACCAATGTGGAAGTTGGACGAGTTGTACGTACGCTGCAAGACATACTTATCAGTAAAGCGAAGAATAACCTTAGATTATACCCACCATTCAATACAGCTGGGGTTGATAGTTCAACGACTGCAATATCATTTTGAAGAGTAGCATTGTCCCAGTCGTCGTGAACTATGTAGGTAGTCGAAAGGATGCGTTGCTGTGTGGATTCGTCATCCATGATTCTGTGGGCTCCAAGACGGACCTCGATTTCGTTGGCACTGAAAATTATTTGTAAAGTTATTTGTCAACTTAGAATCACCGTCTACGCCGCTATTACAAACGAAAAATGCATTTACAATAATTTTCAGTTCGCCTACAATGAAAAGCTTTCGTGGTGTAAGTTACATTTTCATACACATCTCCAACTCTCATGAAATCAATAACCACTTTGTCGACCCGGAGGATTCACTTTCTGCAGATTTTTAATTGTCCTCTTTTCATACGCGCAACAGATTCCCAAGCATTACGGGTGAATTGTCTTTTGTTACGGTGACGAAGGCCAAAGTGTTCTTCTCGGTTCTTTATGGTATTACATCTGGTGCGGGGGATCTGATCAGCAGAATATTTCGTTTATTGAACTTTGGTGCCCTCGCATTCATCCGATAATAACGCACCTCATTTATAACTGTGTTTTGGTAGGTGTTTTCCCCAATGCTAGAAGGAGGCTCTCGTAACTGCTCTGCCAAAGACTTCGGCATCACTGTGTAAGTTACTGGAGAGGGTAGTAAGCATTCGTCAAAAAAATTGATATCTTGCCTCAGAGTCAATCTTCAAGATTATTCTTAGGCCTTCAATACCCTAAAACACAATCTAATTCTTGCAATTCTAAACTCCAGTGGATTTGGTGGAACTGCTATAAGATTCTTTGACAATTATTTTCGCAATACGGTGCAACGTGTAAGAGTAAATGGTACATTTCTGATCCCAGACTACTGGAGTTCCCCAGGGAAGTATATGTGGTCCGGTGCTTTTCATAACCTAGACATCATTCTTGCGAGAATCACGTCACATATGAGGTACCATTGCTACTCTGATGACAGTAATTTGGCATTTTTCGCCATGGTACTCCGAGTTACTTATTTAATAAGGTCACTCTTAGAACGGATGTTCATCATCTAAATCTTCATCATAGGGGAAGAGTTGAGGTTTCAATGCATCGAACGTCAGCATTTCAGCGCTCATACTCGTTTACCACCGCGAGTTTCCTGAGGTCTTTACCACGGCGCTTTGGAGATTTGGGATACTCGGCATTCAAGAGGAAAATGATTTATTTAATTGCAGGTGTGAGTATGTTTTTTATTATTATTATTATTTCTTTCCTCGATATTGTATTGTACATATTTATCCTTTTTTGTAATGTCTTTTATTTTGCACAACATTATTGTCTGGGTGGAATATCAAAGAGAAATCCTAGAACCCACACCTGGAACCCTCATTTTAAAACCTTTGAAACGAATTTTTCTTTAACTTTTCAAAAATCAAGCATTATCTATCTAGATTGAGACGTACGTTTATATCAAGTATTATACTTAGAGTCTGAGTTTCAAAAGTCTAACCTCATTACGAGTCATGTTAAATGTATTATATCGATGGCCTAGCTGCAATACCACGTATCATCATGGTTAAAGCATAGGTTATACGTGGTATTGCAGCTAGGCCATCGATATGTTAAATATGCTTACTCTTCAAGGCAATGTGCTGCAGTGAGGACGTATGTGGTCGAAATGAGAGAGCCACCACAGAAGTAAGTTTCGTCAAAAGTGAAGATCAAAAGTCCAACCTAACAAAGGAGATTATTATTTACCGTATGTTCGCATGTCAAAATGGAGATTCTTACTTGGTATGGAATGGAGTGTGGTATAACTTCATGGCCTCCAACAATCCTCGGACTGACGAGCGACTGGTCCAAGTCAAATGGCGGAGGTAACCTGATGTCCCTTCTCTTCACTGTGGACCAGTCGATGTCATCTTCACCCTAAACAAAGAATCCGTTACCAGGCTATCTCCACTCACCGCATCTGCTTCAAAACTTACGATGACTACAACGGCGAAAACAAGGACTAATAGGAAAGTATTCATGATGAATTCTGCTGACGGATTTTTTCCGGGCGTTTTTATATAGAGTACAATCTTTTATCTCCATCGTTAGCAAACAATAATAATAATAATATAAATAATACAAAAAAAAATACAATCCAACTGAGAACAATGCAATTAATAGTCTGGGCTTATAATTTATGTGTTTATTAGAGTGTTATATATTAAACAATGTAACCTCTTTATTGCAAAATTATTTATTTATTCACTTCAAACTAGTTTCGCCTTTCGGCATCATCAGTGAAATCTGTAAATCGTACACAATTAGGACAATAAATAAACAGGAGCCAACAAACTTACAGTCTTACTGTTCTAAAACAACAAAAAAGTCAGTGCGGAGGGACAGTCATTTGGTCGAAACATGGTTTAAAGCGGCGAAAACAGTTGCAAAACAGTTGAAACGTCACACAGTGAAGGAGTTAAATCTTATCAGCGTAAGTTTTGTTTTGTTTTCTTTTCACTTTGCACATTGTAATACTATGCTTTTGTTGACTTTAGTTTATTGTTCCAACCACGTGCCCGCTTTTGTGAGGTTGGAGAGACAAATGGGACTCCCTACCTTGTGATACAACATTTGAAAGGGCACAAAATTCTCTACTCAACCATAACAAAAAATGAAATCGATCGATTGGTTCTTCAGATAGACTACAGAGAAGATGGAAGGTATGAAATAAATTATTATTAGCGAAACATTGCGGTTTGGATACACGCGGTTTGTCGTATTAGTATTTGTTGCGGAAACGAATTTTGAATAATGAAGAAGAACGTTTCTGAAAATGCCGTACTCTTTAGAAGAAAGAATCGAAATAATTTTTGCTTACGGAGCTCAAAACGGTTGTATTACATGTCATAAAGTAATTTCTTATTATTTTTCTTCTTATTTTATTTAAAATCTTATTTGTTTATGTTTTATTTTATTATTTATTTTAATTTTGTATTTCTTATGACTGTAATTTAATTCAACAGTGTATCCAATCCGCAATCTTTCGCTAATATTATACCTTCCATATACCTTCCATCTTCTGGGTAGTCTATCTTAAGAACCAATCGATCGATTTCATTTTTTGAATCATAGTTGAGTAGAGAATTTTGTGCCCTTTCAAATGATGTATCATACGGTAGGGGGTGCCATTTGAATTTTCAACTTGGGGTGGCTGGGGGGGTGAGGGATTAAACCTAAAATTCTCTAGGTACCATTTTTAAACTTCCCCCAATTGGAAGTCCATTGGAAGTCAAAGCATATAAGTGATGCATCACTCAAGTTTACATTATCTTCTATTAATAAACCTATCAGTATTCATTTATAGAAAATATCAACCACAGAAAATCTTATAGTACTACATCAACACAACACCGCATCACAAACACGGATGCAATAACAGTAAATTTTCATATTTTCCAATTAACTTCATGATACTTCAAGCCGCAATCCTACGCTTTAAACAAACGTAAATTTCATTCTAAATGTAAAGAACTCCTCCGGCTTACAACTGACGATCTAGTTGGTCGTAAATCCAAGAAAGTATTACAGTAATACGACATCAAGGCTGTGTGGCGTAACAGTAAGTCTTCCGTGTGGAATAATCCACTCGCATTATTATGATTGCGTTGACGCTAAACTTCTTTACAGATGCAAAGATACACTTATCACATCATCAAGAATTCCTTCAGTCGAGGTTGAAGTGCTAAGAATTGTTAAAGCCGGCATGCCCTAATGCTCATATAGAATAAGTTACTATTCCATCCGCTTAGCGCTGCTCCAGCTTGGTTATGAAGTTAGTCAAAGTTTGCAAGTATAGAGTCCTAGATTTACGCAGATAGTGTATCGTGTCGATCAATAGTTTTGAGATTTTAGCGGAAATATATCGTTGTAGATTCAAGAAGTTAATTGGAATATATGAAAAGTTACTGTTATTGCATGCAGGTTTCTGTGCATTGTTCTGTAGATGTTGTGGTAAAAGATTGTGTGTGGTTAATATTTTCGTTATATAAATGAGTGGTGATGGGTTTGTTAAAAGAAAATAATAATGCTTTATCATTGGAAATGGTAAATTGAATAACTGGTTACACCATTCAATTGTACGGGAAAAAACAAAAGAAACCCTCTTCATTGTTTAACCCAAAACTAATTCTTTTACAGTAATGCTATAAACATTAAATTAAATAAATTTCTTCTATGTTTTTCTATTTCAAGTTGTTCCAATAAATCTAAATTGTAGTTTTTATTACATTTGTGAAGTAGTGTACGTTCATTGTATTTTATACAATGACCTGTTATGCTGATAAATGTTAGAAGAAGTTTTATATTTATGTTCTGCCATCTGTTTTGCCAACTTCCTTCCGGTTTGACCAACATAAACAGCATTACAATTAGATCATTCGACTGAGTAGACTCCAGACTCATCCATAATTTACTTACGGGTTTTGGATAGTAACTTGTGTTACTGCTTTTAAAAGCAGGAAACTCTTATTACAAAGGAAAAGAGGTCTTTATTCCGTAGTTTATTATATATAACTTATATATGGACTCATTCCAAATGCACTACGATCTAACCTCGTCAACCGTCCATGCAAAATTCTACAAGAAGAAAAGCAATATATCAAACCATATAGGTATATTTTATCAACGTGTGCCTAAAAGAAAAACTTAGACCTAATCTTGCCAGAATATCATCAAAACATGAAAGTGACATCCCTCTTGCGAAGTTCCAGCCGTGTGTCAAATGTCCTCGTCTTTCCCACATGACGGACGTTCTATTTAATGTTTTTAATTACCTAACTGTGAATACTCTGCTAAATTATTTATTTATTACTTTACCACCACTATTCTTATTGTGTATTGAGTCTGAAGAAGTTTTTAGAAACGAAACCGGCACCTAAGCAGTTAAAACTCTTATAGCAAAGGAGAAGAGGTCTTTGTTCCGTATATTATAGTAAAAACTGACCGTTATAAAAGTTGTAGATCTTTTATGATCTACAAGTTTTCTGTAGAAATGTTTGCTAGAATGTCAAGTTTCGCCGGAAAACACAATAATATAATGTGCACCCACTTTCCACGCACCTAAATTAACCCTATACCACCCCTGGCATTGCATTTGTTTTCTAACGTTCGCTATAAGCCCCTTTACCGTTTCCAATGATATGTCTACAATTAATAGTGGTTTTGGGTTCTAAACCAGTTAATTTGCCTGTACTAATATCTCTGAAAATCTTCAGAAGGTTTCGCTCAATATCTTCTTGTTTAAAATGTCTACGTTGCGCTTGCTAAAATAGCCAGACGCAAAATAAACAAACAAACAAACAACACTCTAATAATCAAATAAATGTTAATTCCCAGACCATTATCTTCATTGTTCTCAGTTGGATTGTATTATTTTTATATAATAATATTATTGTTTGCATACGCTCGAGATAAAACATTCTACTCCATATAAGAAACGACCGAAAAAGGATCTGGCAGCAGAATTTATGATGAACACTTACCTATTAGCACTTGTTTTTGCCGCTGTGGTTATCGTAAGTTTTGAAGCAGATGCAGTGAGTGGAGATAGCGCGGTAACGGATTCTTTGTTTAGGCTGAACATGACATCGACTGGTCCATAGTGAAGAGAAGGGACATCAGGTTACCTTCGCCATTTGACCTGAACCAGGCGCTCTTCAGTCCGACGATTGTTGGAGACCATGAAGTTATACCACACTCCATCCCATACCAAGTAAGAATCTCCATTTTGGCATGCCAACATAGGCTAAATAATAGTCTCCTTTGTTAGGCTGGACTTTTGATCTTCACTTTCGACGAAACTTACTTCTGTGGCGGCTCTCTCATTTCGACCTCATACGTCCTCACTGCAGCACATTGCCTTGAAAGGTAAGCAAGCACATTTAACATATCGATGGCCTAGCTGCAATACCACGAATTACCTATGCTTCAACCATGATGATACGTGGGATTGCAGCTAGGCTATCGATATAATACATTCAACATAACTAGTACTGAAGATAAACTTTTTAAACACAGACGCTAAGTATAATAGTTGATATAAACATACGTCTCATTCCAGATAATTAATACTTGATCTTTAAAAAGTGCAAAAAAATCGTTTCTAAACTTGTAAAATCACGTTAAGAGTTTTGACTTCCTAAAAATTTAATTGGATAATTACTTTTGTCTACTAAACTAAACCAAAATCATCATCTTTTTTTCTAAACCAAGCGAAACATTCTGTTTATCGTTTCTTATTGATTAGCGTACACATTTTACAGTTTATGTAAAATGTTTTATGTTTTGTCCCTATGATTTGTGAACGATTTAAAAAATATTTTGACCTCTTGAGCGAAGTTGATGATGGCTTCGCTTCAGTCACAGTGAGCCTTTTCTGTAGATTTCTTATTTCAGCTTATGAAAGGAATTATATGACTGTTCTTAATAATAATAATAATAAATGACTTTATTGACCACACAGAACAGACAATATAATCAAAATAATATTTTAACCTAGATTAGTTATTATTGATTTCAGTTGGAGATAGATAAGAATATAGTATGCGTATTTCGTTCCTAATAGCCGCGTAGACGGTGTGTCCAAGTTGTCATTAACCCTGTCGTAAAAAAACAAAGGAAAGCTTGGAAATCTTCATCTGCGGTGATGCTGTAATAACTTAAAATAACTATCAGAGCCATTGAAATCGAGGTCCGTGTTGGAGCGCACAGAATCATGGATGACGAACCCACACAGCAACGCATCATTTCGACTACCTACACAGTCCATGAAGACTGGGACGATGCTACTTTTGAAAATGATATTGCAGTTGTTCAACTGTCAAACCCAGCTGTATTGAATGGTGGTTATAATCTAAGGTTATTCTTCGCTTTACTGATAAGTATGTCTTGCAGAGTACGTAAAACTCGTCAACCTTCCACTTTGGTCTGATGCCAGCAAAACCTTCAGTTATTATAATGGTAAGATTAGCGGATGGGGTTTGGATTCCGATATGGCAACCAGCCTCTCCGAGGTGTTGCGTAAAGTATTCGCAAGAATCACCAGCAATCTTGAATGCAACACCAGCTACCAGGGTCTAATCCAACCAACTCATATCTGCACCGGTGGTTATTTTGGTAAGGGGCCTTGCTGTGGTGACTCCGGTGGTCCATTGGTGAGCAGCAATAGACAAGTTGGTATCGTCTCCTTCGGTGTTAGTCCCGGTTGTGAAGACGGTTGGCCAATTGCCTTCACTCGCGTCACCTCTTTCTTGGACTGGATCGAGGACAACACTGACGTCACCATCTACCCTTAAGGCTGCGATTAGACGGGCGCATAGAACGTTGCGGGCGACCCACAGCTTTTTTTTGTAAATGGAAGAAATACAAGGGCATGTAGCCCGCTAACAGGCGTTTTTTGGTTGTGCTAGACGCCTATCTATTTCTTCCTTCTATCTTCCTTTTTCGTTTATTTCAGAAAATATTACACGCAGCGAGCCTATTGGATACAAATTTCCTGCATACCTTGTTGCAAATATTTAGCAGCGTTTGTTTTGTATAATTTATCAGAGGAAATTTTGTATAATTTGAGATCATTCGTACTGAATTGAAACTATTGACAGTATTGTCACAACATCAGCGTTTGCGTTGGGAAACACTGCTAAATAGTATGATAAAGTCACGTGCCTGGCCACATCGGATTCTTTTTTATTATTTAGTCAAATTACATTCATGGTTATGTCTAAATAAGTTTCTAAATTATTTGATCCGATTATCCGATCCGATTGTTCGATCCGATTTTCCGATCCGATCCGATTATCCGATTGAGTTATCCGATTCCATAATTTCCTTCTACTGTGCTGTATTTTATTTTTCTATGAACGAGATAGAATTTAGGAAAAACAAGTTTCACTTCTGTAGTGTATAGTGGAAATACACGGTGTTTTTTTTGTTGAATCGTATAGATATTATCTTGTCAGTGACAATTGGGAGATTACGTTGGAATTATCCACTTTCGCGACGTATTACAGTGTTTATGCAAGCAGAGTGAGCACGAAATTTTGCGCGCTCCAATTTTGGCGACAAATTAAATGTGGGTATATAACGCGAAATAGAAAAAAAACGTGGGGTCGCTTAGCGGGGTTTCGGACGTAATTGGCCGAAAACCGTCTTACCTGTCGCCGGCACGCACAGTGAGAACGGAATGAATCCAAAGCAGTGTTCCGGGAAGTTGTATATTCCATAGATGTCGTTTGAATGTCTTGAAATACACTCGATTGCATTAAAATTGTAACCTCCAATCAGGATTATTGTAAAGTCAAATTCGGCAAACAAAGCTTACTTTTTAAATATCTTATGAGACAGTAAATTTTTGGAAAAATGCGAAAACAGAAATGTGAACCAACCTAATCTAATCCAGGATATATTGTTATAAAAACCAATATCAATAATATAATTTAATAAAATGCAGTTGTTTCCTTCTTGTTTTTATTGTAAAGAACGGAAAAATTGAGTATGAGAATAATTAGGTATAAACCCATCATTTTTAATTCACCATTTGATTTTAATCCGATAAAAAACATATTCAAATTCATTTAAAACCAATCTAACAATAAAAACTAGAAAAACCAACAGCAGAGACAAATCTGATCTCAAAATAGCAGAATTATAAACTCGATTGTCCAGACTGTAATGCAGTATGCATTATGTGGTTAAATGGGGATGAAATGTCAATACTAGAATCAGAGAACGCCTTAGAGACCTTCTCATGACTTTTTTTTACATCGGACACAAATTCGAAACAACCAGCATCAAACTGCTTCCCAAAAGCAATCAAAATTCAAAAATAAAGAAACTGGACGCGTTCGAAAATGTAAAAACCATCAGAGACAAACCGTGCAACAAACAAAATGACCTGTTTTATGGACATCTATTCAAATTACTAATATAGTAATAGCATACACAGTTGAAGTTGGCAGATCTAGAAATTTTAAATATTGTAAATATATTACCGCGTATAAATAAATTCTACTAAGCTTTGATGTTCTATAACTGTTGCTGATTTTTGATGATTATTTGAACAAAAGAAAATTCATCAAAATTGCCACGTCATCAAGTTTTTAGTATATTGAAAGAAGAAATACTTTAAGTATATTCTATCGGGAGCACCACCATGTTGGAGTAGTTCGGGAACTTGGCTAGGTTATCAAGTACTTTGTTGAAAAGTAATATCAATAACAAATGTTTTATATTCATCCAAATATCCGAAAGTTCTTAAAAGATGCAAGTAAACGTTAGAAATTTTAGCTTTGATGTATCTATTATAATCGTTGATCAATTTTAATAACTTTACCACCACTTTGTACGAAGATTTATTAAGATTATGACAATTATTTGAAAATTAAGACGAAAAAATTCTTTAAGCTTGTTAAACCGGGCGCCTTGGTCAGGTTCTCTTGTAGTCTATAAGTTTATAACCCCATCGTTTCTTATCTTGCTGCTGTTTATTTCTTCTAGTATTGGGAGGGTGCGTGATGCATGCGCCTCTCCCGAGGTAGGCGAGTAGGTACTACGTCCACGAGGCGTAAATGGAGCAGTTCGCAACTATATGTTACGGTTATCTGTAGTGTTTTAGTGGTCTAATCAAACTTGTATTATTATGTGGGTGATGAATTTCTCCATGCTCGTCGAATTGTAATTGGAGTAGAAATAAAAGTCAAAAACATCCGTTTTTTGAGCCTTTATTGACGAGTAATTATTTATTTCTTCTCACATCTTCTCATTTTTTCTAGTGAGAAGAAATAAATAATTACTCGTCAATAAAGGCTAGAAAAACGGATGTTTTTGACTTTTATTTCTACTCCAATTGTATTATTATATTATTTTTGGAAAATAACTGTTAATAGTGAACTTCATTAACTTAATTTCATTGAACTTAATTTAATTTACAATATATTATAAAATATAATTTTAAACAACTATTAGGTAAGGTTATGTTTCATGTACAATTAGTTCAGGTTAAGTTATTGTTTTTTGATTAATAAACTAGCAAGGCTGTGCTGTAGGGTCCGAGATCTAGCTCATATTCGCACAGTCAATTAGCCTGCAAAACACGTGCACAACACAAAATGAGGTTAGTTTATGTTTTGAGACTTTTAGGTTGTATTTTAATTATGTAGAACACGTGCACAACACAAAATGAGTGTACTTTATGTTTTGGGACTTTTAGATTATATTGTAACTTTCTTATAAAACAAGCAATCAAACTAGACAAACCCTTTTACTCTAACTTAATAATAAGATTATATTGCTGAATTGTGAATGTAATTCGAAAATAAATTTCAGTTTTAGCTCAGCATGAGTGTAATAATCTTGGAAATCTATAAAATTTGCATTTCTTGTTGTTTCTCCTATTATTCGTACATTTGTCAATACAAAACTTATGGTGTCCTCCCATTACGAAGTTATCGATGAACGATCTGTTGCTGTGAACCACAGAATTGTATACTTATGAGTTATGACAGCTAGGCAACAACATAATGCGCCGTAAACTACTGCACATTTGTAGGCCGATATTTCTCCGCCGCGGGCGTCTAAACCGATTTTCGTCTCCCTTCCACGGGGCATGCACGGTGCCAATAAATAATTTTTATGGCGTATGGTAAGCTTGATGAATTGTTTAAGTTATTGAATATAAATCATTTACAAACATTGACATGGGTTTATAACAGAATACTTGAAAACCTGTCCAAGTTTTTATAATTACTCCACAAGATGTTTCGAATTTAGTCCACAAAACAAAATCATATTGGATTCGTTTTCCCGGTATTATCAGATTTTACCATTTTTTTTAAAGATTCCAAAATCATTTGACAATTTCGATGAATTTCCTTTTCGCCGGTGAGTATATTACTAATAATATACTAATAACAAAATTGCCTAATGAGTTTAGAAAATAAATAAATAATAAATAATATATATAATATTTATAGAAGCTAAACATATAGAAAAACTCTCTAAATTATAAAAACTTTGATAACATTAGTAGAAACTAAGTAACAAGCTGATAAATTCTGTCCCATTTTTCTTCATTTTGTGTAATATTATATGTGGTTAGCTAGGAATTTTGTTTGATTTTCTTAAAAAATTTTTGGCAAGAAATATCAACCAACGTTTTAATGGTTTTAATGTTATAAAAGTCATAAAAAACAATACTATCAACATACAAATTACCCTAAAAGTCACAAACAAAAAATCCTTATTTTTTACCGTTTCTACCTCAGTAGAAAAGCTCCAAGCTATAACGATTGCCAGTGTACACGTTGTATAACTTTTTATAAGCAGAAACGACACGATGTTTATATTTTATTTGACAGCAGGATATTGTTTCGCGAGATACCCTCTGCTCACCCTCGCCCCCCCGTAGCGCTCTACGTCATGTCGCGCTACTGCCATATTCCTTTCTCCGTTTACGCGCGTCCCCATATTTAAAAATTCGTCAAACGCCGAAAAACAATTTTCCCTCTTATTACAGCTCAAGTGCACGCCTCGGGTTATCAGATTTTACCCCCGGCGAGAAGCGGGGCTCGCCGCTTCGCATCGCGCCCAATGTCCGGAAACGTATTTCCCGACAACAATGTCGAGGTGCTGGCGTGAACCGTTTCGCAATTTATTCGATAAGGATTTGCCATACAAATGTTCGGAAAATGTTGATGAATAGGTATATATAGTGATTTTTCAGTCCACGTTAGAATTATATAAAATTATATAGATTGTAGTATGAAATAATAGGGGTAGAAATAACGGTTTTAGGGGTAGAAATACTGTTTTTTTTCTTTTCTAATAAGGTCAATATCAAAAATGATTTATTGAATATATGATAATCTTTGGAATTTTAAATTTCTTTTGAGTTATGTTAATTATTAAAATATGGCGATATTTTATATTATTAAAATATTATCATATTTTATTTATTTCCTATTTCGTGTATACCGGGTGATTCAATTTCGAGGCTCACCATCTCGCTTATTAGTGGAAATAGAGCCTATGTTTAAATTTGGCAAAATTTCGTATTTTTGTGTTGATCCATTATCTGAAAAGAAATTTAAGCTATCATTTTTCATTTTGAAGAAATCCGCAAAAAACTGCATTTTGAAGATACCGTAATACATCCATCTCTTGTTACTTTAAAGCTTTTTTCTAGTTACGAAAAAGAAGTTTAGAAAAACACGAAAGTAGTAGTGCAGTGTAATATAATCTTAACATTCGACAGAAATTTAGCGGAGCATGGATCGTTTAGTAAACGATGAGTCGAAATTTACATATTTTAGAATGTTTAATCGGAACAATGAGCATTATTGAGTGACAGAAAATCCTAGGCACACCAGACCAATGAGGCCACTGCAACGTTTTGGAATTCATATTTGGATGGGGATGTACCAGAACTATTTAATTGGGGCGTTCATGTTTCAGGAGAACTTGAATGGAGAACGATAGTTAAATCTTCTGCGCACCGAAGTGGCCGACTATTTTCACAATGTAGCTTGTGGAGCACCGCCCCACAAGGCGACAGTTCTACAAAATTGTTAGAATCAACAATTTCCAAATCGCTGGATTGGTAATGGTAGAGTGGTGGAATGTCCTGCTAGACCCCCTCAATTAAGTCATGTGGGCAATTTTCTATTGGGAACTGTGGACGAAATTTATCACGATACTCGTAGAAATATCGAGAAACTGCGGTCAATGCTATTCCGGGAAGAATAGTTAGAAGAGCATTACAACATGTAGAAAAGCAGGCATGGTTTTATGCCTTCAAGAAAAATGCGACCTATTTGAACATTTACTAAAAAAATGCCCTTATTGTTATATAAACTTGCTTCTTTTAAAATCTGAATGTTGTTAATCCAAACCACTCTTAGTCTGTCTGGCGATCTGTAACCAAGCTCCAGTTGGGTACCTGATAAGCACGACAAACAACGAGAAAAAGGAGAAAGTTTTCTTTTTATTATTACACCATTGTTTAAAAAAATAATGCCAACATGTTGTACACTGCGGAAATGAGAAAAACACGACTATCGGAAAATGTCAAAATTCAACATGGCGACCATAAGAAAAATAAAAGTTGGCTGGCCATGGTTACGCAGCCATCTTTGATGTTATTTCAAATTTAAAAAAATAACACTGCATTCCTTGTTAAAAGGGAGCTGAGGGAATGTTTTTGTTTCAAATGACTAGCTACATTTGGTTATGAATAAAAAATTAAAAACGGTATCTTCAGATTTCAGTTTTTGCGGATATCTTAAAAATGATAACTTAAATTGTTTTCAGATAATTGATCAACACAAAAATACGAAATTTTGCCAAATTTAAACATAGGCTCTATCTTCACTAATAAGCGAGATCCCCATGGTGAGCATCGAAATTGTATCACCCGGTATTTACCACTTCAGTACCTACGTATGCGCCCAGAAAGCCAATTAACTCAATTATACCATTCTAAAGCTTTACTCCAAATTAGGTAAAATTGTTGGTTCCATAAACACTCGAATACAGGTACGGTAAAATGGACAATTAAGAGTCAATCAAAGTTATCAAAATTTTACAATTTTCTGTTTTCTTTTCCAGGTAAATGTTCTTATGTACGGCCATAAAATTGCTTACTCTACCATTAAGGCAATGAAAATACTCGTATTTTCCAGAGTCAGTTGCATTTGGAGGTCGGATTTTGAATTCAGAAAATATTTTGGTAAATTGTTTCAAGTTTCTCAAATTTTCTTGTCCGGTATCAATTTTTCACAATTGAATGATAAATGTCACTGGAAAAAAATTTTAAATTTAATTTAATTCTCAGGTAGTGAGATTTTAATATCTAGATTGTAGACTTCCGCCGTCTGATGATAAAGTGATTTCCGGGTGGAAACTGCGTTGATGAGTTTGAAACAGTCGACGTTTCGCACTCTGTTGCAAGGGCCATCTTCAGGACTAAATATGAAACCAAGTGCTAAGGAGATATTGTCGTCTGTTAGGAATGGTCTTTATATGTGAGGCCACCCTTAAATTAATTTATCACTACGCCTTTAATATTTTATGTTTTGTTTTCAGCGTTTATTCTTGTTTTCTCGTTTGATCTTTCAGTTAATACTATTGCTAACAACCAATTGTGATAACTGAGATACAAATAACCAGTGTTCAGCAAAAGAAAACTGTCCAAATCTGCAAATTGTTATTAAGTTTTATCTTGCTAATTATTTAAAAACCGACAAACATGTATAAAATAAGACGGAAAATTGTGCATTATTTACCTTTAATTTGGTGTTTTCCGTTCAATATTCTGTGAATAAGCAATGTATGTAAATGTGAAAAACTAACATAAGAACTTTCACGTATTTTGAGAGTAAACGTACCGATTTTTTTACAATAAAACAGTTCTATTAATGTAAGAAAAGCTACTTTAGGAAAATAAGCTATGCTTACTATTCTATATGTTATTTAGAAACATTTCCTAGGGGAATTGCACACAAAAACATTTCCAATATTATCTAATTTCGAAATAATAAATCAACTCATGAAAGGAAGGATTGCAGAGTTGATTCTAATTCTTGATTCCAAAATTGCAATTAGACGAAAAACGTGCAATCAGTTCCAGTAGTAAATATTTTTTTTTGGTTCATTAACTACAATGTTTAGGCCAATTTGTATTTCATTTTATTTTACACATTTCTAAATCCAGATCAACGAAAAAAGGGGTGAAAATCAACCAAAGAAAAAATTCTCGCGACAAAATCATTTTTCTTTGGCCCAGGTTCGTCGCAACGTTTCCAACATTAATTCTACTCCTCTATCTTGATTAAATAATCGATTAAATAAGTAAAATTACCCTCACCACTACACAGACTAGGTACACCACAAAAAAATCACGTAATTTTAATTCAGTCCGTCGACTATGTTGGAACCAGCAAGCTTGCATGTCTCGTGATGGGACACCGCACTATTTACACGATGTTTCAAATTATCGAAGCAATTTATACCCAATATCAATTTTCAGCGTAGTGGCACCGCCGTGTAACGGTTGCAAATTGTCGCAATTTATGTCGTATAATGTAACCGATGGCGATGTTAAGGGAGCGAATTTACAAGCACGCGGCGCTCTCTTAATTCATTATAATTAATTTAAATCGTGTATACTTAAAAACTAATACTCTAGTGAATTATTCATACGGCTTCTGAGTGAACTACTAACTTCGTGTACGGTATGCATAAAGTATGATGTATGTGTGTAGTATGCATGTGTATGAACGAATAGAGATACAGGGTTAGCCAAAATTACCGGAACACCTAAATAATGCTTAACCAGTAAATGGTAAATGGTTTTTAGTAAGCTATCGTCTAAAGTATTGTAATCGTGCCAAAAAAATAGAGATTTAATTATGTGTCTGTGCACGTTTTTTTTTTTGTGACGATTATGGACAAACTACTAATGGTATCGGGACCAAACTTCATATTTAGAACTTGCATGACCAAACTTAGAGCTGAAATGGTTTTTATTCAAGTTTTGGTCAAAAGGGCCCAAAGCAACTGGAGGTTTACTCTTGGCATGGTTCAAAATTCTGCAAATGAGACGCCATTTCTGTCACATCGTCAAATTAGTAAAATAGTAAATTAAAGTAGAGTAAATTTTGTATAATTATGTTCATGACGCTTTTTTGGTAAAATTAATAGTTTAGCTGCAAGAACAAACTTTAACTTTGAAAGTATGCATAGCAGTTGACTCTGACAGTATTCTCAGTATTGACATGTATACTATGATAAAGTCATGTGCCTCGCCACATGAGATTTTTTAGGTATAAGTACGCTTAGCATAATTTTGAAATTTCAAACCGGGACAAGAATTAGTTTTGAAAATAAACAAAAAAAGGGCTTGAAAACAACAATAAGGCCAGCACAATGTCTCTTAGTGGCTATCATTTTTTTTTACTTTTTTGTTTGTTTTTTTTTCTTCTTCCCAGGTGATGTTCTTATATATTTATCTCTATATACCGGGTGATTCAATTTCGAGGTGCACCATGGGGATCGCGATTATTAGTGGAGATTGAGCCCATGTTTAAATTTGGCAATGTTTCGTATTTTTGTGTTGATAAAGCTATCATTTTTAATTTTAAAGATATCCGCAATAGACTGAAATGTTAAGGTATCGTTTTTAATTTTTTATTCAAAACCAAATGTAGCTAGACATTTGAAACAAAAACATTCTCTTCAGCTCCCTTTTAACAAGGAATGCAGTGTTATTTTTTTAGTTTGAAATAACATCAACGATGGCGGCGTAACCATGGCCAACTTTTGCTTTTCTTATGGGCGCCATGCTGAATTTTGGTATTTTCGGAGAGTCGGGTCTTTTCTCATTTCCGCAATGTATAACATGTCAGCATTATTTTTACTTTATCATACGCAGTATGCTAAAGTATTGTAATCATGCCGAAAAAAAATTGAGATTTTAGCGGAAATAGGTATTTTTGGGTCCCCTGAACATTTTTGACCAAGGTACAAAAAAATGTCTGTGTGTGTGTGTGTGTGTGTCTGTGCGTGTGTGTGTGTAAACGATTTTTGTGGCGACGATTCCGGAGAAACTACTGAAGGTATCGGAACGAAAGTTCATATTTAGAAGTTTTGTTACCAAACTTAGAGCTGAAAAGCTTTTGGTTGAAAGGGGTCCAAAGGAACTGGTAGTTTATTCTAAGCCTTTTTGAAGGATTTTGCAAATGAGCCGCCATTTCTGTAATTTCGACAAAATAGTTAATTAATAAATTAAAGTAGAGGAAATTTTGAATAATTTATGCCTATGACGTTTTTTGGTAAAATTAATAGTTTAGCTTTTTAGTTTATTCTAAGCATTTTTGAAGGATTTTGGAAATGAGCCGCCATTTCTGTAATTTCGACAAATTAGTTAATTAATAAATTAAAGTAGAGGAAATTTTGAATAATTTACGCCTATGAAATTTTTTGGTAAAATTAATAGTTTAGCTTCAAGAGCAAATTCTATTTGATCGAGATCGGTCGCATCTGCATTGATATGAAATTACATAGTAGCCAAGATTTTGACAAATACTTTTACTTTATCATACGCAGTATGCTAAAGTATTGTAATCATGCCGAAAAAAAAAATTGAGATTTTAGCGGAAATAGGTCTTTTTGGGTCCCCTGAACATTTTTGACCAAGGTACAAAAAAATGTCTGTGTGTGTGTGTGTGTGTGTGTGTGTGTGTGTGTCTGTGCGTGTGTGTGTAAACGATTTTTGTGGCGACGATTCCGGAGAAACTACTGAAGGTATCGGGACGAAAGTTCATATTTAGAACTTTCATGACCTAACTTAGAGCTGAAAAGCTTTTGGTTCACAAGGGTCCAAAGGAACTGGTAGTTTATTCTAAGCCTTTTTCAAGGATTTTGCAGATGAACCGCCATTTCTGTAATTTCGTCAAAATAGCTCAATAATAAATTAATGTAGAGGAAATTCTGAATAATTTATGCTTATGACATTTTTTGGTAAAATTCAAAGTTTAGCTGCAAGAGCAAATTCTATTTCATCTAGATCGGTCGCATCTGCATTGATATGAAACCACATAGTAGCCAGGATTTTGACAAATATTTTTTTGTGCTGTCACACTCGAAAACAGCTGATTTCATCAAAGGTTGGAGAGCCGCTATGGAACGTTGCCGCTCTAGTGCGGCAAATTACAAAATACAAATTTCAAATCAAATAAGATCACCAATTTCATTGTTTGTTGATAAGAAATATCTGTCTTTATATCTAATTCTAAAAACGATAAAATGAGAAAATTGTAAATAAAGTATAGCGATGAAGTATAGCGATAAATCTGTCAGAATTTGAATTAGCTTTTTAAGGTGCGTTTTCATTAGTGCTAATGTCAGTGGTAGCAGTCGCCATTATAGTATTTCTAATAGAAAATTTCTAGTGAGTCCTGTTTATGTACATGCAAACTAATATGTGTCATTATCACGAATGTAAGAAATGCTATAATTTCGTATTCTACCACCGCCATTACCTACCATTACGACAATCAGAACGTACCTTTAAACTTGACGTTTCTTCAAAGTGGTACCAACCTAACATTTCCTATACAGAAATATAACCTTTTATATTTATTTTTTTAAATACTTATTTCTCAAAAAGCAACACAATAAACGTTGATGTCACTCCTGCCAAAAACTAGATAGCACGACTCGCTCACATGCGACGGCGACTCTCCGCCTTCGGTGACGCGCTGCATCACCGGTCGTCGCGCTATTCCGTACTTTCGGCACTTGTGACATAAATAACTGTTATTGTAATGACGTAGTGTTGGTAGTGTCAAATGCCGATGCTTTGACAATACGTACGATTTATCTCAATAAAATAGATTCTCATTCAGCTAAACTATTAATTTTATATATTGTATGATAAAGTCATGTGCCTGGCCACATCAGATTTTTTAAAATAATGGTGTAATAATAAAAGAAACCTTCAGATACACAACTGGAGCTTGGAGCTTGAAGTTTTGGAATAAGAAAAGGATAGATCACGTCCAAAAACTAATGGCACTTGTCCTCGCCATTTGACAAAAACAAGTTAGGGCAGTTACCCCAGAAGCCTATAAATGAGCTTTGAATTTGAATATGATACACTAGGCATTCATCGTAATCATGATTCAGTTGAGAATATGAAGAAAATAAATCTGGGCGACACTGCTCAATACATTCTGACCGATAAAATGCCGCAGCACGAGAATTGTCCACCCGGTGATTTCATTTTCCTTTTCGCTTTCAAGTGGAAAAGTAATTGTGGATATTGCAGCAAGTATATGTGTTGTCAATGATCCAGCCTTATGAAGATTATGGAGGTATTATGTATGAGCATCGGGCCAAACTGCAATAATTTCTGCGCGAAGGCAGACGCACGGCGCATCATGTTTTCAGAGCCATCGCTGACTGATGCTGCAAAACACGCTCGTCTGTCATCAAAATCAAGCAGCAAGAAACAAGAGGAGGAAAATATTAATTTGTAAAGATAATTATATGGTCCCGGCATCGCCGACTATAGTAAAATATAACAATTCTATACATCAAAATTACACAATACTTTAAACCGTGTTTTCTCAAAACCGCATTTTTCAAACTGACCGGAAAGATAACTTCAACTGATCTACGTCAATTGACTTGAAATTTTATACGCAGCTTCAGAACAACATTATCTAGAGAAGTACCTACGGACTTTACGATAAGTTCGAAATTTTTTTAGTTATATACAATATTTAACCTCATTTTGTACGAATAAGTGATAATTTGTGTTCAAACGTGCGCCATTTTGTTTTAAGCGGAATTTTCTCATTTTCGTGCGATCTTCCCGAGATAATCTTATATATAATCAATTTATTTTTTGCTTTTATGGCAAAGTGAAAAACTGCGTGCAAAATCTTTCCGGCCGTGCAACGCTGTCCGCCGGAAAAGGTTTCGCTTTTATTTGTTTTTTTTTATTGTGAAAATTCCTCAAATTCCTGAACAATAAAGGGCTTTAAAGAGATTTTGTAATTCATTTATTATATTGTAAAAAATATACCTACAAAAGCGGCTATTTTTTCTCGCGCTAGAGTAGCATTACCCATTAAAACAAGTAATGCAATTTATTAAAAAAATATTTCTGCAAAAGAATTCTAAGAATTAATCGTAGAATTAAAAATATGCCAAAAATAGACATGGTTCTATCAGAAAAACGATGTTACCAAATTTGCAGAATAAAATGGACCTGCTGTATATACAAAATACTTGTTTACAGCAAAACAACATTTATTTGAAAAATGTGTTGAAATTGCTGGCGGTTGGAGAATTATTTAGGTGTTCCGGTAATTTTGATCAACCCTGTACGTGTATGCTAGGGTAGAATGTAAATATAGTGTGCACGCAAAAAAGTTTAGATTTCGCGCGATACGGGGTGGTTGCGTTCGTAATATTTTAAATGCGCTGATGAATATTTAATATGTACATATAAGTGTATGAATAATACTCAGTAGCGAAAGTGGTTGGTTGATACATAATTATTGCGGTTATAAAGCCATCGCCCAAAGGAATCAAATTCATCATCTTGCCATACCATCATTTAGCATAAATTAGTGGTATTGTAAGGTAATCTGTAAAAAATTACGTAAAGTGCCGCAGGTATTTTTTTCCTCGCGTTTCCAGTACATTAATTTAGAACAGTGGATCGTAGGAAATAGTTATAAAATAATTAACTATTAGAATGTCTGTAATGAACTTACTTAACTTGCGATGGCATGTCTAAGAACGCTTCATCATCGTTCGTGAGGTGTGTCAAATCTTATCACGCCGAGCATAAAAAACTTAAAAATAAAGTTTTTGCACGCGCACAATGAATTATTAACTTACTTACGCATTTATTAGATTTTAAATTTGCAATTTTTTTGCGTCCTTTGGCCATTCATAGAACAATAAAATATGCGAGAATAAAATAATCGTTTCAGGAGTTTATTTTCTACACTTCAAGGTTTCGAAATATAAATGAAAGAACATTATTTTTCCAACCCAATTACATGAGAATCTCCCCTTAAGGAGTGTTTATCAAAAAGAGAAAGTTGTTATATTATTATTATTATTATTATTATAAGGAATTAATTGTAGGTAGTAATTATGGTAGTAGAAACAAAATACTAGTAGCTTTCGTACCATAAAATGACAACAATCTTCAAATAACAATATTATGCATCGACCGCCAAAAGAGGAGGGTATTGATAGTTATGTAGGTTGGCTCCGTTAGCAAAATATTGCAAAAAACTTTTACAAGAAATTGCATAACTCTTGGATAATGACAATGTTAGTGTCAAAGTCTGTCAAAACATACGTGGATGACAGTTATTTGACAGTTCGCCTCGCCACCATTGACAAATAGATTTAAAATATTTTGCATAAAATGCAAATTTATAAGTCGTAGATAAAACGTCGTATTTGACTCGCACATAACGGATATAAATCGGTCGCATTATACTTCATATCCTTAATTATGTACTCGTCAAATAATATTCTATTAAACTGTCAAATAACTGTAATCCACGTAGGTTTTGACAGACTTTGACAGGGCGTTCGTATAATGATGACACTGCAAGCAAATAATGAAGCCATTATTTGAACGAACTGTCGTTATTATACAACGCTAATGTCATTATAATCATTGGCGTGTATCATGATGGGGATTATATAGTCATAGATATGTATGCAATGAACTTATATATGTGAGTCGTAGATAAATAATTTTTATGGCATAATCTTGTAGTATTTTAATTCTATTCCTGATCTAACATTTCAGAATTACGTTAGTCTTAACTCCAGAGATTAGAGGTGCTGCTTTACGAACTCACCCTGTACAATATTTTTTTATTGTTTTACCTGAAGAACGCATAAAGCAGAATCACAAGCTTACGGTTATTGTAACCCAAATATTATTATTCTTGTAATAATATTATTTACTGCACATATTCTCTTTTTAACAAATTCTTTTCACGAGCAAATTCAAGTCATAATTCTCTTATTTTATGATAAACCTCGAAAATAACATATCCATTTCGTCATTTATATTTTCTCTGCAAACTTGCCCTATTATTGCAAAGAACCCTTATTTGCGTTGCTATTTAACTTTGTTTACCATACCCGTAGCCCTTGCGGTAGAAGTTACAATACCAGAAAATAATATGTCCTTTAAACCTTTAGAAATAGTCCTTCCAGTTCTCCTTTAAGAGGCATTTAGAGTAACAGCAAATAGTTCTCAATGGAGTCCTCAAAATATTTGCCCGAATTCTTTTGATGCCACCCAGGTAGAGTTGATCTCATTCTTTTCCCTTTACATATTTTTTGCGAGGAAACGCACCCCCCATTGTATACCGAGGAAAATCCCCCCCATTATAAGAAGCAATTTGTAGATTGGGGCCTAAACAAACAACGGCCTTTGAGCGGCGATGTGCTGCAGCGAGTAGCATAAAGAAGTCGTATAAGGCTGAGGACGTAGCGGCGGTACAGCGTAAAAGTATTGAGTTTCTTTAGGTGGCGCACTGTTTGCACTGGTATAATTGGACCGGGGTATTCCACGGGTCATTAAGTATTAGGGTGGACTTTTCTCACCGCTGAACTTATTATTATGCATTCTTTTTTGAAATTTTCCACCAACAAAAGAGGATCGAGCGAAGGAAGCCAGGAGAAGGGAAGAAGTTACAAAGGAACGTCGGCCCGCGCACGAACAAAGGGAATACGCAATTAGATAACGTTATTTTTAATTAAGGCGACAATTATTCTTGCTACAAAGACGCCGTTTTTGATCTGTCACTGGCCGACGCGTATAACAATTAACCTCAGACGTTCAGCTATTTTTTAGCGGCAGCCGCGGAGCGACTCGGAAAGTATGAAACTCGCGTCCGAGGAAGAATTCTATAGGCCATCATCTATTTTTCAGTTTTCTGCTTTTGACTTATCCTGGTTCTGCGTGCTTGGAATTGATATTACGGCTGTCGTGATTAATCCGTCTGTTTGCGTCTTTTAAATTTGTTGAGATCTAAGTAAACACATTATTTTTCAATTGATTATTTTCTTAGCCCTGGTTTCACAAGAACAACTAATTTAATCGAAACAGCAAACGTTATTTGTCGTTATTTGTAACACCGTGGTATTTTTATAATGTTTTTTTGCAGGGTCTGTTGAGGTGTCAAATAGGACGCTAATTTGGCCAACAAAAGTTTATTATAATTTTATTTTAGTTAGATGCAATGAAACAAAATTAATAAACTATACAGGATGATCGTAACTCGTATTAATTTTTTAACATTTTCAAATGGGGTTTTTCTTGAGTTTTTTCTTTAAATGAAACACTCTGTATAATATGTGTTGGATGTAACAACCATTTACTTCTCTTCTCATTTTAAATTACCGAATCTTACTAGTTTTTTGATATATCAATTAAAAGAAAATGTGACTACTAACCTTAATATTGCTCTATATACAGGGTATTTAGTAGTTTGATGTAGTGTCTAAGGGGTATTAGAAAAAGTAGCTTAGAACGCATTTAACTAGATTATTCGTTATATATAGTATTATGACATTAACAGTTTTATATGTATTTATTAGGTGCATTTTGCAATTTTTGCAATCTTATAGCAAATGAATCTGGGACCTAAAGAGTTCAAATTACTACAAAACTAAACACTGTAGTCTCACGTTAAATATCGTGAAAATTTGTTAACTTCCGTAAGACATCGTTTCTTTGATGTGATTTGTGCGCTCACAGATAAAAACCAATTATGCACAAAAAGACAAGACGATAGGCATCTATAGATTCGAATTTATATTCAGACCAAACAAAAATCTATTGAAACCACTTCCAAATAACCCACTATCATTTTGAAACGTCTCATTAGAAAAGTTAGCTATTTTGAATTACGTTGGTAAAGGTCCATAATGCAAAAAGTGTTGAAAGAGGAAAGGAGTTAATAAACCTCTTAATTTTGCACGAGTAATTTAATTTGCTTTTGAACTAGTTTCGATCTCTAGATTATCATCAGCCAAAACCTAGAAAACACAAAACAATTAAAAAAACACGCAACAAAGGTACCATAAAATACAAACAAATATGATTTAAAATGTAAAATGTTAAATCGTAAACTAATTATACTCACAGTCAAAATCAATTATAAGAGGTAGAGGACATCAGAATAAATTAACAAGCATTTTGAATTAATTTACAATGACAGTAAGTATAATATCGTTGTTTTTGTACTGAATTCAAATCCACTCTCAAACGTTGCTCATCAAGTTAGGTTTTAGAGTTTTCTGGTTGTTTTTGTGTGAGCCCAAACAGCACTACAATGAAACGTAGAAACGTAAAAATTTCACAATTGTGAAAATTTGTCCACCTGAAAGTATACTGTTTAGGGTTGACTTCGGGGTACAATTGCAGTTTCTGGGTCTTCGGCTTCGTTCGTAATACGGTTGCAAAAATTGTAAATCATAATTATATTAAATAGGTTCCAAATGCACTCTTTTATAACCTGTTATATATTTTACACCAAACAACCCAATATACTTTATACAGAGCAATATTAAGGTAGACATTATAATAGCGCATTACCCATTAAATTACAAATATCACAAAAACGAAATCCAAACAATATAGGACATAGTGAACATAAATTAAAAAGAACTTAAGGCACTTTGCAGGTATAAAATAATATAAAAGGTAAAAATTTGGTGGAAAATGTTGAAAAATTACTACAGGCTAGAATCGCTATTGTATATGGCATCTAATTTTTCTGGGCGTTAGCATGCACCTATGATTTTAGTTATTATCTGACAAAGATTTAGAACAATATCTGCAAAAATCTAGTGTCTAAGAGTTTTTAAACAAATCTTGCAAATGCTATTATTTTCATATCAACAACTAAACAATTGAATATCCCAGGAAACTATTTTCTTTACATAGCTATAATCTGATACACATATCTGACAGTACACAACATATTTAGTGTTCACACTATAGTATGATATAGCTATAGGGCATTCTATTTTATAAAAATAGTACTTTTCGGTTTTTTCGTGCTTAAAATGATGGACTAAACAGCATTTATATAAAATATGTTTTTTCTTTCTCCTAAGATAAATGCAGTATGGACCACTTCGACTCAGTGACTCACCATGTATATCATATGTGCGCCAAAAAAAGTACATATTATGTTCAATTACATATATTTCCAAAAATTTTAAGTAGATTCAAGCAAGCACATCTTTGGAAAACTAAATGCTTATGCTGTGAGGATTGAAAACATGTCATATTCGCAATTTCACTTCTTTTTTGAGTAAAAACAGCTAAAAACTATGTTTTAAAATTTCATCCTGTTTACAAAAAAAAATCACCCGAAACCACGTCAAAAATAGCACTTCCTATACTAAAAAGTACCTCCTATGCAGCCGTTGTCTATAATTGCGATCAGAAAATATACTTCACAAACATACACACACATTTTCTCACTTAGCAATGCACAACTTGATCAACAAATTAACCAAATGTATGTATATAACAAGAAAGTATGTAGCTGTTGTAATCGCACAACATACATAATCGTAAATATGTATATCTTAATCTGCTGCTACTCCATGCCTACATTCATAAACTGACTTGTCAAAGCAATCACGTGAAGGTAAATAACACAAATTTACTGCAATTAACCATATAGCAAGATAAGTCGCGATACTTCGGACGGAGGGAAAAGAACTACAGCGAAAACCATTAATGACGTAAATTTATATTGCCGTATCGCTCTGCCAGGATCTAAGTAAAATAAGGTTTATTACCTACAGTCTGTTGCAGGGGTGTTATCACAAGGAAAAATAACTCTATTACCTCTAATGGGTTCAGCATCGCATGCGTTTGCCCCCCTTGTAGCGACATTTATTATATTGGCGCGATAATATTCTTCTGTCTGCTATCAGCACGCAGGAATTGTATAAAAGCTACAGTATAAATCGTAAAAATAAATTTCGTATACGTAGTGAGGCGGGTCGACCTATAAAATATGTCAATTTTAAGTTAACGTAATACAATTTGTTGACCATTTCATACTTTTTTTGGCATTTCATATTGCCAAATACGTTATCCATGTTGAAATATTGCAAATAAGACAAATATAAATAAGTAAATTTTATTTTGTAAATGCGTAATTTGATTTGCCCAATATTGACCATGGCCTGCCTACATTGTCAAATAAAAAACGCATTTACGTTCTTATTTTGGATAAACATCTCGTTTATATCATTAGTATTGCGAAAGCAATTTGTAAGTTTTTGGTCATGAAAACTATTATAAAGCGAAAGGTATCGTTTATGTAGGCTCAGTAGTTTATAAAGGCTCAGTAGGCTGCAATAACTATAATCATTGAACAGGAAAATCCTAAAATTGTTAAAATAATCCAAGTATAGATTTACAATTCCAGCACTTACTACCAAGAAATTTGTGTATATTATTAAAAGTCTCTATAAACGTGTAAAAGGTAGTTCGCCAAAATAGCTAAATACTAAATTAAAGTAGACGAAATTCTTAATAATTTATATCTATGACATTTTTTGGTAAAATTAATAGTTTAGCTGCAGGAGCAAATTTCTATCTATTTGATCGATATCGCTCGTACTGCATTAAAACTAGTTAACCAGGATTTGGCACATATTTTGATTCTATTGAGAGTATTGTCCTTTAGACATTGTTTGACACTGCTGTATAGTATGATAAAGTCATGTGTGTGTCCACATCAGATTTTTAATGAGTGATAAACATATTTTTCAAATGTTTCTCTTGTAAAATTTAACTCTTGACTGTGTTGTGATAACATATCGGAAACTAACAATATGATCGATGAAAATCAATTATTATCAAGGCAATGTCCGTGCAAAAATCAAAAGTTGTTTCTTAAACCTGAACAAAATCTGATGTGGCCAGGCACATGACTTTATCATACCATATATTAATAGTTTAGCTGCATGAGATTCTATTTGATCGAGATCGGCCATATCTGCATTAAAATAAAACTACTAGAACTAGACAGATATTTTGATTAGATTTACAACATGTAATGTCAAAAGATCAGCATTTGACACTACCTACTGTCATTAGAATCACAATATCTGACAAATCCTGGCTAACTTTAATACTATAGTGTTTTAATGCAGTACGAGCGATCTCGATGAAATAGTTCTGAATACTGTCAAAGTTTCAAAATATCCTGGCTACCTACTATTAATGCAGACACGATTTCGATCAATTAGAATTTGCCCCTGCAGCTAAACTATTAATTTTACCAAAAAATGTCATAGACATAAATTATACAAAATTTCCTCTACTTTAATTTATTATTTACTATTACTATTTACTATTTTGACGAAATAACAGAAATAGCGGCTCATTTCCAACATCCCTGAAAAAAGCTTAGAGGAAACAGCCATTTGAACCAAAAGCTTTTCAGCTCTAAGTTTGGTCATAAAACTGCTAAATATAAACTTTCGTCCCGATATCTTTAGTAGTTTCTCCGGAATCGTCTCCACAAAAATGGAGCACACACATACACACATACACACATACACACATACACACATACACACATACCTACATACCCACATACACACTCACATACATACATACACACACACAGAGACATTTTTTTGTAACTTGGTCAAAAATGATCAGGGGACCCAAAAAGACCTATTTCCGCTAAAAATCAATTCTTTTTCGGCACGATTACAATACTTCATCATACTGCGTATGATAAAGTAAAAATAGCTGGGGAGACAATTTCATTATTTGTGATCTAATAATCGACCAAAAAACTTGAACAGACTTTTCTTCTAGTACTTTTACCTAGAATAATGTTTTATACGATCCTGTAATATTATTGGATTACAGGATCGTAGAAGTAATCGTTTAAAGGATATTTTATGTTTTTTTTTATTTTATTTATTAATTTTACTTTAAATAATCTATTTATTAAGTATTGTGTTTTGTATGGAGTTGGTATAAGCATATTTTGTTATATTTTTCATGTTCAATAAATATTGGTGTTCAACTATATTGATTTTGTCTGCAAGAACAGTTTTCCTTTATACCCTTCCTACATCTTCCACCATATGTCGTAAGAGGAAATTGTATTTTTTATACTTTTTATATTAGGAATGTTAATTTTAGTTGTTAATTGTATATTAAAACCATTTAACTGATAGCTTAATATAATTAAACCAGTATAAGTCAACCAAAATTAAACGAAAACTTACTACTAATCAAAACATCCCTGGAATTATTGCACAAATCTAAAATAATAAGAACAAAAGATACAAAAATAGAAATTGGATTGCCACTTCTAACACTGTTATGAAATAGCATCATTTAATGGCCTATTTTTAGCACAATTATTTTTAAAAAAATGGTATTGTATCCGAATCAGGTAATCTACAAACGTGTTCAAAATAGTTCATTAAACTCAATGGAAAAAGTGGCATATCATGTCAGCATATGATTTTTTTTCACTTTTCAATATATTTTAAACTAGAATTAGTTTGTGACTTAAGTCTCCTATTATATCCAACATTATATTACATTTTTAACACTCGTATCATAGCCGTCATAGCTTGGCAACATATCTAACCAACATAGCACACATTCTTGCATCAGGAAAATAAATATATATCAAAATGTGTCATAACTCAATATGGCACCAATAAGAATGCTGATGATGATCAGAGAGAAACGAAACGCTGTGAAAACAAATTAACGATGTCTGGCTTTAGGAATTCAAATTGGAAATGAGAAAGTTATTCTACTGCTCAGATATTGTTTGAACTAGCGTCAACTTAATAAATCAAAAGAAGTCTCAACCAATCATTTTTAAAATACTACAGGCGGAACTTCTCAGATAATTACGTATCTACGTGCCAAAACGGGTACCGAGTCACTGAGTAACAGCTTAATTCAATTGGCGAAAAGCATAGATAAACATTTATGTTTCTTTATAGTTTAATTGAAGTCGGGTCTAGCACGCATACCGCGCTCCTCCTACACAAACACCGGCGCTATTTTTCTTGCTTTAATTGAGTTGGAAATTGGTGTCGTCTGTTGACCTGTGTCGGTCACAGTCCGTGATTAAAAAGCGCCAAGAGCGCACAGAAACGAACGAGAACACACCGAGCGGGCCTTCTCGCGTTTCGTCCGCGTACCTCTACTTCTTCTTCTTCTTCTTATTCTCCTCCGCTCTTGATTCGTTTTATTGTCATTCGTGTTCGGACGCGTGGTTCCTTCTCAAGAGTAGACAGCGCCAGACGTTCAGCAGGGAGATCTCTCGCCGACCGGCAAGGCTAGGGTCAAGATCCCATGGCGATCATTTTCTACAGCACGCTTCGACGTCGCTTTTTCCCGTATATAACCACCGCCTTCGCATTTTCTTCGCTTCCGCCGAGTTTCACTTTGATGGGTTCATTTTTCATTTGTTGCGGACTGGAAGTGTGTAGTGTGTATACCTCTGGTGAGATGATGGCGCTTATAATGGACATTGATGCCATATCGGTCAATCCTACGATTAGCCAGTTTGTTTTGATAAAAGCTATTTATTGCTGTTAAAACTTTGTTAATGCAAACAAAAATCACTGCTATAGTCACTGTACTGTTTTAGTCTAATTGAATTTAAGATCACTTGGTCATAGCCAATTTTGTTATCGAATATGTTTTACTTTATCATAAGCAGTATGATGAAGTATTCTCTTACCAGGTCAGTCACATATACAATGGTCTCAGGGAAGATATGAAAAAATTATCCTTAAACAGTTTTTGGGGGAAAGGTGAAGTGTCTGTTTGCTCAACAAGGGGGACTTTAGGCATTGAGCGCACACCGGAAGCTGTTTGAATTTTTATTTTTTATGGGCATTTGCGATGATTTGTTGAGTTGGATTTGCTGCAATTAGGTGTAATTAGACTCAAGAGTAATTTTTTGTTTGTTTTTGTTTTGATAAGTTCTCGGAATTATTGTTATAGTATTGCTACAATTATGTCTTAGTTCTAGTTTGCGTAAGGGGTTGAGTGGAAGAGCAAGGCAATTTCGAAATAAGTGTGCTGATCTCCGCCCTAAATATAAATATTATTTTGTTGCTAATAAAGGAATTATTTATTTATTTAATTATTTATTTATGTGTCAAATCCTGGCTAACTAGTTTTATTTTAATGCAGATACGACTGACCTCAATCAAATAGATTCTCATGCAGCTAAACTATTAATTTTATATATTGTATGATAAAGGCATGTGCCTGGCCACATCAGATTTTTCTGTTCTGATTCCGCTGATGTCCAAAAAGCTCTTGATGATTCGCCGCAGATTGTAAGCATGTTTTGTGATTTATTCTTCTTTTGCGAATATTGGATTAGAATCATCGTGTGGCAAATCATGTCTCTTGTTTTGGATAGACAATAGACTAAATGTATGACACTTCGTAGAAAATATTAAAATACACATAAAGGTAACGATAGTAATATAAAGCAAACAAGCAAGGAATAAAGGTAAAAATTTAAATTTAATGAAAGTTAAAATACCAAAGACAAACACAGTTCAGGTATCTGCCGTCGCGTTTCTACCCAGGCAATAATGGATAAGTTATCAGATCGACGGTATCTTTATTTAAGTTGTTAATAATCTTAGTATATCTTGGTTTACACTTGAGTGACCATTGGCCAACAGTCCCGATTTTAGCGGGACAGTCCTGCATTTTGACCAAAATTCCCGAAATTTGTATTGGCCTTGTGCGCAGTACGGAGTGGGGGACTAAGAAACGATTTGGATGCCCGTGGCGGAAGATGAATCGCGCGAGAAGTTTTCTCCGTTAACGCTACACACAAAAGCGCTGTGATCGATTTTATTATTTCTTATTAAAATTCCTAAGTACACCGACCGAAAACGCGGGTTAATTTCACTACAAACCACAACAAACACACTATTTGCGTCTACCAATTTACGTACAACAACAACTTTAGTCGACACGTTACAGGAAACTATCACGTGGGTGATTACTAAAGAGGAAACTGCAAAAAACAGCGCCACTTCGTCTTTATATTAGACATGTCGTGTGGTAAGACAGATGGCCTTGTATGTACCCGGCCAATTAAGAAAATAATCCAGCAAAAAGTGATTAAAATTTTGTATAGCAAGTTAAAGTAGATAGTAAATAAACGATATGAACATTTATTGTGGAAATACAAAAATTATACGATTTTCTTTAAAAAGCTCCATATTCCTTATGAGATTATTTTTCAGTAGAATTTTACTTAATCAGTGACGACCAACTTCTATAATAAAAAATTGTTGAGAAATAACCTGCATGATCTTTAAACGCAATATTGGATCAAATAGAAAATATAGTATTTTATAGCGATTTTGAAATATGGATTGTGGTTTTAATTTAATCAAATCGATTTGTATTTATTTTAATCAATATTAATGTTATTAATGATGTTAATAATCATAGCATATCTTTTGAAACTAGAGTCTACACTTGGGTGACCAACCGTCCGATTTTGGCGGGAGAATCGAAAATTTTTACTTATTTTCACGCCTGATAAAACACCAATTTTGTCCCACTTTCAGAAAATCTTATTGTAACGGCCAGTATTTCCAAAACACCACCCATTAAACTAATAACGTGGTTAGCATAGAAAAGTGTGTTTACTTATAAGAACATGGTAACGTATTAAGTTTTCTACATTTTCTATTGCAGGTAAACGGAAGTAGTTCACAAAAATTTTATTTTATCCTAAAAATAGAAAAATTATAATATTCTTTTTTTAGGCAACAGCTTATTCCTTATGATATTTTTTACTTTATCATACGCAGTATGTAAAGTATTGTAATCGTGCCGAAAAAAAAATTGAGATTTTAGCGGAAATAGGTCTTTTTGGGTCCCCTGAACATTTTTGACCAAGGTACAAAAAAATGTCTGTGTGTGTGTGTGTGTGTGTGTGTGTGTGTGTGTGTGTGTGTGTGTGTGTGTGTGTGTGTGTGTGTGTGTGTGTGTGTGTGTGTGTGTGTGTGTGTGTGTGTGTGTGTGTGTGTGTGTGTGTGTGTGTGTGTGTGTGTGTGTGTGTGTGTGTGTGTGTGTGTGTGTGTGTGTGTGTGTGTGTGTGTGTGTGTGTGTGTGTGTATGTGTGTGTGTGTGTGTATGTGTGTGTGTACCCGTTTTTTGTGGAGACGGTTCCGGGGAAAGTACTAAAGGTATCGGGACGAAAGTTCATATTTTGAAGTTTCATGACTAAACTTAGAGCTGAAAAGCTTTTGGTTCAAAAGGGTCCAAAGGAACGGGCTATTTACTCCTAGCATTTTTCAACGATTTTGCAATTGAGCCGCTATTTCTGTAATTTCGTCAAAATAGTTAAATAATAAATTAAAGCAGAGGAAATTTTGAATAATTTATGCCTATGACATTTTTTGGTAAAATTAATAGTTTAGCTGCAAGAGCAAATTCTATTTGATCGAGATCCGTCGCATCTGCATTGATATGAAACTACATAGTAGCCAGGATTTTGACAAATATTTTTTTGTGCTGTCACCACAGAAATGTCTATGGCTGTCACACTCGAAAACAGCTGATTCCATCAGAGGTTGGGGAGCCGCTATGGAACGTTGCCGCTCTAGTGCGGAAAGTACAAAATTCAAATAAAATAAGATCACAAATTTGATTGTTTGTTGATAAGAAATATCAACCCGTTGTTATATCTAATTGTGAAAACGATAAATTGAGAAAATTGTAAATAATGTATAGCGATGAGTGTAGTTATATTTTAGTATGTTGGTACGGATGTGACATGTACTGTGTCATGAACCAATATAAATCGGTCAGAATTTAAATTAGCTTTTTAAACTTGACGTTTCGTAGAAGTGGTATCAACCTAACATTTCCTATACAGAAATATGTCCATTTTTGATTTTTTTAAATACGTTTTTCACAAAAGCAACACAAAAAACGTTGATGTCACTCCTACCGAAAACTACATAGCGCGACTCGCTGACATGCGACGGCGACGCTCCGCCATCGGTGACGCGCCGCAACACCGCTCGTCGCGCTATTCCGTACTTTCGGCACTTGTGAGATAAATAACTATTATTCTGATACAGTAGGTAGTGTCAAATGCTGATGCTTTGACAATACCTACTATTGATGCTATTAACTATCAAAATATCTGTCAAATCCTGGCTGACTTGTTTAATTTTAATGCAGACACGATTTATCTCAATCAAATAGATTCTCATGCAGCTAAACTATTAATTTTATATTTTGTATGATAAAGTTATGTGCCTGGCCACATCAGATTTTTCAGTAGAGTTATTAAAACTTAGTGATTCCAAATTCTTGTTAACAAATAATGTGATTGATGTTTATACTCAAGGTTGGGTTAAATAGCATTAATAGAGTTTAATAGCAATTTTGAAATGTCGTGTGTGGTTTTAATTTAACCAAATAGATATTAATTGATTTTAATCGATATTTACTTACTAATTAAAAATCTACTGAAAACAACCACAAAACAAAGAAAATTCTGTTACTGACATTCGACTGAATTAAAAACTATCATGAACTTTATTGTTCCTGAAAACTTTGATGTAAAATTAAATAAAACTTTAAATTATCATTGCATATTTTGAAGGTATGTTTCTTAGATAGGCTAAATAGTAACTAAACAAATACGCACGTTGTGACAAATTAGGAAAAGAAACTCCGTTATTAGAAATAAATGCGTAAATTTTCTACTTTCAGATATAATTCACCAGTAAAACTTTTGCATTAATTTTCATAATTTAAATCTAAACAGATCATAGCTACTATACAATAACCGATAAGAATATTTTTAGTAGAACAATACACAGCTATTTTTTCTCTGATTTATTGTGCATAAAATATATTTTAACATAATTACCAGCAAAGAATTTTTATTACCACTCCTGTTACCGCTACAATTAACATAATTCCCTCTGTAAAGTTTAACATGCAACTGTTCCGCGTGGGTGTCTAGGTGTGAATAATGAAAAAAAAGAGAACCAATTCAGGTCCGTTTCACGAGCGTTTCCATTTCCATGTAAAATACAGGTGGCCATCGTTCAATCATAGTCACGAAATGTCAAATTTAAAAACACGGAAACCAAGATTCACACGCCAGATAATCGAACTCGCTGAAAAACAAAACAACGGCGTATAGAACGACCATAGAAATGAAAAAAAGAGAGAATAGAATTGGTTATGCAGAACGCTCCAAATGCGGTAAATTATTATTCGAAATTGTAACATCAGATCTTATCTGTTCAAAGTGTGTAACTTGTAGGTGTTTAGTTGAACGACCACTTATTTTGTATTTGTATTTTGTATCATTTACGCATCCTCTAAAAGATCACAATTTTGTTATTGCCAAAATTGCATATAAAAAGCGCAGAATATACTTTCTTTAATAGGTAATTTGCGTTTTCTTATGTAATAGTTTCAACTCAAGCATACTGAAATTACGCAATTATAGTCCGGTCACTTCGGAAAAATTAAAACCCCGCTAGATTTTTATATACACCTTTGGTTGCGCATTACAAATAACATGCACAAAGTAATCATCGATATTGGGGTTTGTGACAACATATAGATTTCCCTTGATCAAACGATAATGAGGCTATAACTTAAGGTAATTTCAAGATTCTCTCATTCTCTACAAAGAAAGTTTCTACATATACTTTACGCAGGAGCTGGCATTTTCAAGTTATAGGTCCATAACAGCATCAAATGCATGTAAGAGAAGTACCATAGTTATGTGCTGGGTAACACTTTCCGAAGTCATTGAAAACATGATAGAGCATCATAATTTATAATAATAAAAGCAATAGAAACTTGACCATTGCCAAGATATGTCCATCAGATAGTTAAAAAGTGCCTTATGTAATGCTGACATTGTATTTTTTGCTTAACAATGCATTCAAATGTAAGTTAGTGATTTTCATTTTGGAAAAGTCCAACAAAAAACAATAGATGTACCTTTTTCTTCAGAAGAACATATCGAAAACCACCAAATTTAACATATTTATTGGACATTTTATCATAAAATTGTATGCTCCTTTAAATTCTCCCGTGAATTTCGGGACTAGGAAGGTTACACCATGTTGTAATGACACACTATTGTAAATGATTAAAGGATCTAGCAATTTTATCCTAACTTTCGCTCTTGCTAGACCATAGGAAGTAAGATATTGACAAAAAACTGTTTCGAAAGGTGGGCAAAATAGTGTATGTGGTAGTAGGCTGGCCCAAAAACGAACTTCTTTTTCCAGAAATAAAAATCCCCACAAATTTGTGTAAAATCGGTGAACTTAAACACGTACTACCGAACCCCTCAAATTATTTTCTTTTTTTAAATGATATTATTATTAGGTTATTGGCATTTTTTGGTAATTTACTAACTAATTTGCTATTGTTTAAACAAATACCATTTGTTTACAAAAATACAATGTTACGGGCATACTTTTCTATTTTTTGGAGAAAATGTTATTAGATTATTGGTATTGTTTGTCATTAATTAACTAGTTTACAATTGCTTAAACAAATGCAGTTTGTTTAAACAAAAATATCCAATGGGGTTTTTGGCATTATTATTGTACATCTTCTCCTTTTTTTCCAATTGCCTAATTTGTTAACTAATTTCCAATTATAACCTATAATAACAATTAGTGTTGGAACTCATTACTGATTTGACCGATATCGTAAAACCATTATAATTACAAAAAAGACCAGAGATTCTATAATAATTTTTGCCAAGAAATACGTAGATACATACTGTCATTGTATATTATTGTTTTTATTATATTTACAATATACGTATACCTATTATAATATAATGTAAAATATTATAATACAATGTAAATATTCACAATATTTACAAATTTATTTGTTCAAACAATTGCCAATTGCATTAAGTAACAAATCAGAAACAAAATGCCAACGATGTAACAATAATAATTTCTACAAAAAGACAAATAGTAAAACATTGTAAAGTTTTGTTTAAGCAAATGGTACTTTCTGGTTTAAAGAAAAATAGTTTCTACAAAAAAAATATTTCTTCAACAATGTATATACATATTTGTTTAAACTAATAGTATTTGTTTGCAAACTAACGATTGCAAATTAGTTAATAAATGACAAAAATGCAAAGAATCTAATAGTTCTGCAAAATTAGAAAAATATGTTCGTGACATCGTATATATTTGTTCATATTCAATATGAGATAAATAAAACTACGTTGTATAATATGGAGATGATTCTTTACTTTGAAACAATTTGTGTGACAAATTGTTTCAAAGTAAAAAATCATCTCCATATTATACAACGTAGTTTTATTTACCCAATATTAAATTAGTTAATAAATGACTAAAAACATTTCAATGACCTATAAGAGTAATTTCTGCAAAAAAAATAAATCACGTAACTTTGTCAAATTGTAAATTTGTGTAAAAGTTTGCTTGATTCCTAGGGTACTGCATTAGAGGGTGGGGGCGGTAAAAAAATAGTGGTTGGGGATTTGATCCTTGGGGAGTCCTGAATAATTTCCGATAATCCCTGAAACTTCTTTTCTAAATCCGAAACGTGAAAGAGAAGGAAAAAAATAAGCATTTTTCCAATATATTTCAAATGGGAAATTGAAGGTTCTCGGTGGCACGTGTTAACGTTAACCGATTTTTGTCAAATTATGGGGGATTTTTTTTAAGGAAAGCAATTATTTAGGGAGTATCGTTGCCCACCCACAAAAAAATGCGAGGAATAAATTTGGACCATCCTATTACCTAGCGTCTCATTGGTCTGACAAGGAAGATTTGATTGAGATTGATAGATCTTTTAAAGTTCTACATATTCTTCTTCCTCGTACGAGTAACCATATTTACGTTATACGACCGAAACGAACACATTATATATATTATACAGGGAACTACGATCCGCGTCTCTAAAGTTTACAGGGCATTTTAAGTAGCACCATATTTTATGATAACCATGTAGTCAAATGTCAGCTGTTTTCAAAATATGTTCTTCCGAAGAAGAAATTGTTTTTAAATACATACCTCCCTTGTTTTGAATGCTGAAATTTTTCTTCTATTATATTTTTATGTACAACCGAAACATCAATGTGAAAACCCTGAGCGTATTTAGCTAGTTAAATATGATAGTTTATTTTCCGTTACGAATAGCGGCGTGCGTCGTGCCTGTACGCCATACAAATTCACAGACGTTCGTATCCATACTTTATTATAATTAAATGTAATCTACGCATAGCATCGACATCATGTATTTTCAACATTGTATTCTATTAGCATCGAGCTAACAACTCATTTTATTTATATTTATGTGCCGTAATGCGTATATATTAGCGGTTTATTATCTCGAAATTCAACGTCGGCCTTTTGTTCGAATAATTGAGGAAAGGAGATCGTATTTTGTTTGCAATTATACGGACCAGAACGACGATTACAGCACCGTACGACCGTACGAGACGAGTACATATAATTGAGACTATTAGTCAAGGAGACAGGTTGACGGTTTCCATTAAAATATGGCCATAATTGGTGTCTTTATTATTCATCTTAAATGTCACGTATATCCGTTTTCGCGTGCAGATTGGTTCCATTGATAAGAACTAATAATACGACGCTAATAATAGTTTTACTCTATTGAGAAAACCCTTAAGATTGTTTTATTGATATCTGAAAAAGTAAGAAAATAATGAAATTGCGAAATTACTCAATTTAGTGTTAAGGCTTTAATGGCAGATGTTTCTGTTAACTGATCTAAAATAAGTGTCAAGAGTTGAAGAGAGAAAACTTGAAAAGAACTGTGACACTTAATGCAAAGCAATAAATTAAAATTTGCATGTCTTGAAATACGGTTAGAAATATATTATGTAATGATCACAGTTATTTTTCTTGATCATAATTCCCTTATTTCTAAAGTTTCATTTATTCGGGTAGTTGGCTGATTTTGCAAGTTAAAGTAGACAGTTTTGCAATTGAAACATTAGGCACATAATAATAAATCTAAATACCATCCACTATTTTTTTCTGGGAAATATTAATTATGTTCTTACAGCTTCGTGATGTTATTACTATTCTTGCTTTATATGCTTTGGTAATAACTGTAGTAGTGTAAGTCCAACATGCTTTGCAAAGATTGAGCTTCTGCTTGATTCTACTTAGTACATATGATTATTGGCATTGCTGATGCAGTGTAGAGAGTACACCAAAAATGTCGGAAAAAGGATTACCTTCATAGAAGCATCTTGTATATGCCCAAAACGGAATCTTAGAATACAAATTGACCGACAATCGAATAAACAAAATAAAAAAATTAACTAATTTGAACACAAATAGCAAAAATGTTTATAATCAATTTTTCAGAAAATTGTATTCCTCATAAAAGCTTCTAGATTGTCTTAAACCTAAAATGCATATATTATAATGTAATTATCTACTTGCATGTACCGGGTGTTACCAAAACTATAAAAAAGTATTTCACAATATTAGAAGGCATTAAATACGAAATTATCACCCTCGACGTTGCGTATACTGGCTGTTCATGCAATACGAAGGAGAATATTATTTCGTATTGAATGCCTTCTGACATTTCTAAACACTTTTTTCAAATACAATTGTTTCTTAGATAACACACAGTACATGCAAGCAGATTACCTTCTAATATTTGCATTTTACGTTGAAGACCAGAAGAATCAAAAAGATTTCAGAATTCAGTTTACATTTAGTCCACATTTACGTAGAATTATTTAGGTATATACTTTTTTCTAGAGATTAGCGCATCTATTTTACAGTTTGCTCTTCACACGTTTGGTGGCAGGAGTGGGATTTACTCAACTTTTCTGAAAATGTGTATTTATTAAATTGATCTGAACTGTGTTTAGCAGGGTTGAAATATTGGTGTTGTATAGTAGGAAAGCTTTTATTGAAAATAATTTATGGCCATAGCATGTATGAAAATGACCATTAGAAAATTTAGGAAAATTAGTATAAAACAATGAATAGTATGGGTAAACAAGTGTAATTGTTAGCAAACAAAAATACAGTAAATTAAAGTTGCATTTTGTAATTTTATTAACGTCTCATAAATTTCGTTTCTCAAAAATTATATATTCATAAATGTACATAGATAACAGTTTGCTATTATTGTCGTAAACCATAAAGCAAAGAATTGTCACTACAACCTACCGACCTGTCATCGGAGGGGATTACTTCTCTATGTATATAGAAGAAACGTCGTTGATAGTCCGAAAACGTGGCCAAAACTCGTAATAAGCTTGGGCTTTTGAAACACATGTTTTGAACATGCTCATACGAGGTTTTTGGGGTCTCTGATTCAAATATGATATCATATTTTAAAAATTGGCGGAACCAATATGGCGAGCAAAAATGATACAATATATCCGATGTATATGAAACTTATCTGATTTTTGAAATTCAAAATGGCGGAACCAATGTGGCGACCAAAAATGTAAACAATTTCCGAATTGCATGAAACCTATATCCTGCAATTGTACAAGACTTCTAATTCCAAATCTGATATCATATTTTAAAAACTCAGTATGGCAAAACCAACATGGCGACCAAAAATGTAAAAATATATCCGATTTGCATAAAACTTATTTCCTGCAATATTACAATTCTCCTGATTCTTAATCTTATATCAGAATTTTTAAATTAAAACTGGCGGAACCAATATGGCGACCAAATTTGTTCGATTTTCATTAAACTTTTTTTCTGCAACAATACGAAGACTTTGCTGTTGGGGCTTTTATGGAGATGAGAAACAGCTTAAAATTATATATGTATTTATTGCTGAAAAAACATTAATGCAAAAATATCCCTGTATATTGTTTACATTTTAAGATTCTGTTTTTCTAAATGCTTATAAAAGTAAATTCCATTCGTTTTATCAGCCTGTAAATTCTGCTGAAAATTTGATACCAGATTTGAAAGCGACAGCTTCAAGTATCACAAGAAGTAAGTTCCAATTAAATCCGACAGTTTCTAGAATTTGGTTTGCAATATTAAATCCGCCATTCTTAATTTTGAAAATTTGACAACAAATTTGGGTTTAGAGATCGTCGAGAGTCACAGGAAAAAAAATTCATGTGAATCTGAATATATTTTGATTTTGGGTCCGCCATATTGAATCCACAATTCTCAATTTACAAAATCTGACATGAGATTTAGTATCAGGGATACTACCATCTGGTAGTATACACTATTCGATAGGATTGAGTGGTATATGTACCTAACTTTTCCACTACTTAAAGTCAACGAATACTATAAATACGAACAAGCTATTTTCAAAATTAATTTATAACAAAATGTTTTTTATTTATCGTCATTATTAAAGTGCAATATGGAAGTACATACCTCTAGGAAGAATGTCCATTGTAAAAAAATATCGAATTGTACTTATAGTAATGCATTTGTGCCTTGTCTTGGTAACTGAAGTGGATAATTGGATAATTGACAATTGCAGCATTTTCATTAAATTAGATTTTAGCCAGCTTTTCGGGTATTTTCGCCATAGTGAGTCGTGATAAATGTGAATTATGAATTCATAAACTTTGAAAATAATGTTTTATGCAATTAAGTGTTATTTTAAGTTTCGTTTTTCATTCTCATATTGTTATAGACATCAAGAAAAAATAAGTTTATTACAGCTCCCAGATAAACTCGACGATCCATAAAAAATTCTGATTTTTCATTTGTAGAAATTCACAAAAAAAACCTCTTAATAAAACATCGGTTCTATGTTCAGAATTGGCTACCAAGAACAAGTACCAAAAACAATTATTTCCCAGAGAAATAATTGAAGCAAAACAAAACGAGCTTGCTCTTGATGTGGCTTCCTTCGACACCAGCATTTCAATCCAGCATATTTTTATCCAGTTTTGCTTTGTATACCAGCGTCTTCATTTGCCTCCGAGTAGCAACAAAATAACAAGGCACCATCGCGGGCGTACATCTTAATTATACAATCTCGCAGCATAAACACGGCGCTGCAGTTCTTTTATGCAAACGTGAAGAGGTTAAAAAATGATTTTTGAAATTCAAAATGGCGGAATCAATGTGGCGACCAAAAATGTAAACAATTGCCGAATTGCATGAAACTTATATCCTGCAAATTGTACAAGACTTCTGATTCCAAATCTGATTTCATATTTTCAAAACTCAGTATGGCAAAACCAACATGGTGACCGAAAATGTAAAAATATATCCGATTTGCATAAAACTTATTTCCTGCAATATTACAACTCTCCTGATTATTAATCTTATATCAGAATTTTTAAATTCAAACTGGCGGAATCAATATGGCGACCAAATTTGTTCGATTTTCATAAAAGTTTTTTTCTACAACATTTTATGTTACATTTCATTTGTTAATTCCAAGTAAATTCCATTCGTTTTATCAGCCTGTCAATTCTGTTGAAAATTTGATACCAGATTTGAAATCGACAGCTTCAAATATCACAAGAAGTAAGTTTCAATCAAATCCGACAGTTTCTAGAATTTGGTTTGCAATATTAAATCCGCCAATCTAAATTTTGAAAATCTGACAACAAATTTGGGTTCAGAGATCCTCGAATGTCACAGGAAAAAAATTATATGTGAATCTGAATATATTTTGATTTTGGGTCCGCTATATTGAATCCGTCATTCTCGATTTACAAAATCTGACATGAGATTTGGTATCAGGGATACTACCATCTGATAGTAATGAGTAATGACTATTCGATAGGATTGAGTGGAATATGTAACTTTTCCACTACTTAAAGTCAAACAAACGCAAAAAATACGAACAAGCTATTTTCAAATTTAAATTATAACAAAATGTTTTATGTTTTTCATCATTATTAAAGTGCATGGGATTTTTCACAATTGCAGGATTTTCATTAAACTAGGTTTTAGCTAGTTTTTCGGGTATTTTTGCCATACCCGATATACCCGTGATAAATGTGAATTACGAATTCATAAACGTTGAAAATAATGTTACATGCAAGTAAGTGTTGTTTTAAGTTTTGTTTTTCATTCTGCTATTGTCATTAAGATCAAGAAAAAAATAAGTTTATTACAGCTCCCAGATAAACACGTTCATCCATAAAAATTACTGATTTTTCATTACTAGAAATTCACAAATAACCCCTTAATAAAACATCGGTTCTATGTTCTGAATTGGCTACTAAGAACAAAGATCAAAAACAAATCCCAGAGAAATAATTGAAGCAAAACAAAACGAGCTTGCTCTTGATAAGGCTTCCTTCGACACCAACATTTCAATCCAGAATATTTATATCCAGTTTCGCTTTGTATACCAGCGTCTTCATTTGCCTCCGAGTAGCAAGGAAATAACAAGGCACCATCGCGGGCGTACATCTTTAATTATACAATCTCGCAGCATAAACGCGGCGCTGCAGTTCTTTTATGCAAACGTTAAGAGGTCACTCGAACGATGGCGAGCAGTTGATTGCGGAGGCAACAGTGTGAACAGTGTCCGAATAGCAGAGCGACCGTACACCAAAGAAGCAGAGAAGTGCGGGGGTGGCGGAGGGGATGGAAGCAGGAAAATATAATTAAATTGTCGAGACATGCGAAGGCACGGCGATCGCAGGTCGTGATTAATCCGGGTTTTATTGTATTTTAAGTGTAATTTAACGAGACCCCCTTGCATAAAATTGCGGCCCGAAAAAAGCGCAGCGAGACGACAATGGCCGATAATGAAGGAAACTGCAGACCGTGAAATAAACACCACCCTTGCGCCTTTGTGCCGCACGCCGGGCCCCATTAACTACATGAAATTTCATTAGAATGCCGGCAAAATACGGGCAAAATCGCGCTGCCGCACAGTGGTCAAATTGGCAGTTTTAGCTGATCAAAATAATTTTTTGGTTGTGAATGTACTTAAAATAGTCGTTAGATACGCGGAAATATAGTGAAAAATCTCAGCCTTATAGGGGATGTTTTAAAGGGATTAAAACATATGTTTGGAGTGAATATTCTGAAATCTTGTGAGTATGATAATTTTATAATTTTACATCTGCAAATACAGGTAAAATAGTAAAAGAAAAAATAAAGAAGCCTATAGGGTGGGATTTGTGGGTGGTTTAGATACAAATTTAGTTTTAAAGTTCTGAAACCTAGTGAGTATAATAATACTGCACCTGTGAATATACGGAAAATAGAAACAATCTAACTAATAATGGGGTCGTTTTTTGGCATGGTTGAGGAATAAAGTTTGTGTTAAAATTCTGTAACCATGGGCATATGATAGATAATATTACACCTGCAAACACATAAAAAATGTTTTAAAAATCTAAATTCCAGAGGGATCGTAGTAAATGTCGAAAATCGACGAATTCTAGGTTTTGAAAAAATATTTTTATTACGATATGATTTTGAGTTGTGTTGGATCCACAGATATAAAACACAACTCAAAACCAACAAACCTCAAATATTATAATTCATTGTCAACTTTTTGGATTTTGATTTAACAAAGAAATTGTCGTCACCTTATATGTTTAATTTGCATAATTCACGTATTAAATTTTACTGTTTTCCGTAAATAAATTTTTATCCAGCAATTAATATATTGTTGCCTCTAATGAAGTAACTTATTTATATTAATTATACAAAATTGCTCCAGTGTAAGAGTGGAGAAATGGTGGAAGTATGGCGAAAGTCTAATAAATATTTTGTTCCAAGGAGATGGTAAACAAATGTTCTAATTCGCTGGCTTTGAATAATACAACAAAATATGCCAAGTTGAGAAGTACGGTCTAAAAAGACAGCAAATCCTTTTATCAGAACCATTACAGATTAAAAACAAAAGATGGTAAAAAAATTAAAAATTCTACAAACCAAGTTTAAAAATTCTACACATTATCGCTGCAATTTGGGTTTGGTTTTAATCTATGACAGGATAACAATAAAAATAAGTCCATAAATTGTTTGTTCATAGGTATAAAATTTCAACCGTAGATTTTCTTCAACATAATAGGTATATCAATACGACTGGCAGAAAAATTATGGTAGCAAGACTGAGAAATTTCTTTACTTCTGACTGCTACCTATTTCATAAACACTATCAAAGCAATGCAGTGGAATGAAGACGGAGTCGGGTGTTTTTGTGGGATAAGAAAAATGATATTATTATTTTTTAAATTATTAACATGAATTATTAAAACCTAATCGCGATCGGACTTTTGACAGTCCTATAGTTTAAGAAGAGGGGAATCGAATAGTCTGAGTTTTATTAAAATTGAACAAAGGGTCAACGAGATAAAGCCTCTTGAATATCCCGATTCTTGCTAATATTTCGTGTCACCTAATCAGTTATTAATTAATTACGGATACTAATTTCAATATTTCGTCAAAATTAGGATCGGACACTGTCGCATAACGTGCCGACATTTGTCTACGCCTGCGATTTCAAGGCTGTAAAATCGCGATCGGACTTCTAGACATTCCTATAGTTTAAAAAGAGGGGAATCGAATGGTGTTGGTTTTATTAAGATTGAACAAAGGTCAACAAGATACAACCTATTGAATATTACAATTATTGCTAGTATTTCGTGTCACCTAATGAGTTATTAATTAATTACGGATACTAATTTACATTTTCGGATCGGACTTTTCCACTTTTAGATTGACCGAAGAATGCTGGTTCTAACAGTGTTAGTTTCAGTTACTTTCAGTTAGTGTTAGTTTCAGTGCTACTTTTCGGATAATTTGTAATTGATGTTTCGTATGTCGCGCTTATTTGCTTTGGTATGTTAACGTACGCCATTTATCTACTTTAGTAGTACTTAGTTTATTTGTTATATATTTTTTTATGCACGTAACTTCCCATATGGGGGGGGGGCGCCTCCAGCTCCCCCTTATGGGAACCTAAATTGCGAAATAGTCAAATAATAACGTTTATAAACACGTGTATATTATCACAGTTTTATGTGATATTTTTGCTAATTTTACCAAATTGCTACGCCTGGCTTTTCAACCAAATGAGGAACGTGCAGTTTATAGTCCGTCGAGACTATTCCAATACCAAAATCCATTTTGACAAGGTAACCAATATTAACATATTATTATTATTATTACCATTCACTTTCTAATATAACTTATTGTGGTATGTTATATTAAACTACCTATGATGAGTAATTTAAAATTTTGTTTGGAAAACATTTAAACCACAATAATAAAAATATCGTTACTGCTTTTTATCGAATGTTTGGAATTTTCTGCAAAGCTACACAGTATTAAAATACCGCGGGACATGGGACAAAATGTGAAAAACCGGGACTGTCCCGCCAAAAGCGGAACGTCTGGTCACCTTATGTATGGGGGAAGGAAATGTCACCTTATATATGGTAAAGAGTGTTATGCAATAAACCTTACAACTTAATACAAAATAAAGAAACTAAGCTTAAATAAATTTACAAATTTTCATTAACGAACATAAAATCATGTCTCATCCTCAGAAAATACGGCCATATTAAAGTTTATACCAACGACATTCACAATCACTTGGCAACCAATTGTCTAACACAACATTCAAGAATTGATGCAAAAATTAAAAATTAGTTCAAAAATCTACATCGGACTTTAACCCGTTACTGTACGTTATCTAAACTAGTAAGTTTAAACTCTAGGTAGCAAACTGATTGGTTTTGAGTCATTTGGTTATCTAAGAACATGTTGATGTCACTTTGGCTTAAATTGGACCACAGTACTAAAATAATTTTGAACGGTTAGATTCGCATTTTTGACTACTGTGTACCGAAGCCCGGAATGCATCGGCCGGCCACATTGTCGGCCGATTCATGCCCGGCCACAATGCGGACGATGGATCATTTCGGCCGATAATTAAACTTTTAAGTATACTTGTTATAGCGCGGTACTAGCTCACCCTCAAAATGTGTTTACACTTTACAGGTTCTGGCTGAAACGAATGCGCGCCGTTAAATTGATGGGTTACGACTGCCGTATCGACTAACACAATAAAATACCAATCCAAAAGTTTTTATTACCGGCGTGTTTATATCTGACTATACTGTTGCCTTCTAAGAAACAATGTCGATTGTACTCGCGGATATACCCACTTTCCTAAGTGTCTGTCGTATGGTGTGGACACTGAAGACGAAAGCTACTCAGTGCAAAGTGAAGTAAAATTTTTTCTACAAGAGTATACCTACTTCCTTTGTATTGTTAGTTTATATGTTTTTAAGATGCGTACTATTCTTTGTATCTCTTCCACAACTCAGTTAGGTTGGAACCACTATAATTTCCCGTCTTACGTTTGGTGGCAGCGGTGGGATTGATTAAAAATTTATAAGAATAGTGTAGGGCATCTTTACAGAAATGATATACCTAGTTCAGACTTTGTCACTCGACAACTGAACAATTCTAGGGCCTATTGGGCGGGTGCTGCGTATAAAGTGGGGATGAGCTGTAATTGATTGAATCATTCGTTTATCTGTTTAGCGCCAACGCACCGGATTGAACCCCACAGAAAAAAACGATCCTTAACTTCACTGGATTCTTAAGTTTGCTGGATTTCTAATTTTAGTAATGCATACTAGCACTTTCCTCGCAGCTATAAATAACGCTTCAAATAAAGGTTTACTTTGATGTGCCAATAAAAGGGGTCCACGAGATGCAGTGTTAACTAATTCTTTGATTTCGAAAAGTCATTCCTCTAAAAACCGATGCTCTTACACGAATTTGAAGGTAAAATTGTGTTTTTTCATAATGTTACTGTTGGAGAAGAGTCTGATATTTTATTATAAGAGTTTATTAATTGGGCTTTTAACCCATTTGCCTCAATTCTCCACAAATAAAACAGAGACGAATTCTTTGAATTTGTATACCCCGTAATATTTTAAAGAATCCGTGAGTGGAAGAACAGAATAAGTCCAAATTAGGCGTTTGTGGCAAACTAAAAAAACTGTATAATTCTGCAGCTGTGCATTTTACAAATTTGGCAAGCACAGAAAAGTTGTACTAAATATCATTTGCAGTTGTTCTGGAAGTAAATTTTGGTTCAAAAGGCAATAATAAAGAAGCAATTAGATAAAACATCGGCTGCACTTGTTCTGTTCTTCCAGTGAACGACATGCTTATCGATAATACTCTCTTATTTGTCGAAAAAAATATGCTTGTTTCATATTAGAAACAAAATTAAAACTAACAAAAGAAACAATATTATTAAATTTCGTCTCCTTCTAAATACTGCATTAATTTCCTTTAGCAAAAGTTAGTTAAAGTTAGCAATTTTTAGGTAGTTAATAGGTATTGAGTTTTGTATGCCGATCTTGTTGGAAGTGTGGGACGATTTATAGTTTTTTTGGTAGTTTTAAAAAATGGGTGGTGTAGCCATCTATACAGTGAGCGCGTATGGAAAAGTATGGAAATATGCAAAAATTTCAAGAATGGCTTGCTAATTTAAAAAATCCTCGAACACGTCGATTTATAATTATCAAAATACATCTTATGATATCAAATTAATTCATTTACCTTTTAACAGATGACGTCATCGAGATTTTTTTAAATGACAACCCTATATTTGTTAATGAATGCCAGATCTTTTAAGTGTATTGTCTTAGTGGTAGCAAAATATTTTTATTGCCTTACATAAGAAAATTTTCGAGAAAGAGGCAATTGAAGGTTATGAAATAAAGATAACAAAATCTCCGGAACGGCTCGACCGAATTTAACGAATTTTTGCAATTAAGTATTTTGCAACCATGTGACAGTTTCCGAGATATAACCTCAAACTTTTGAATTTCAATGAGAACACTGTATATTTTGACATTTTCTGTTAGTCTTCATTATTATAACAAAAACATCTAGAAATTAACAAAAGCCTTTATTACTTAGGTCTAAAAATTTAAAAAGAAAAAATTGATACCAAAACATTTTTACATATTGTACTGCAACTAATCTAGTTGGTTTACGAGTATTCTCAACCATTGTCAAGAATTTATAAATTTTTTCTTTGTTTATTTTTAGACATAAGTAATTAAGGTTTTTGTTAATTTCTAGATATTTTTGATATGATACTGTAACAAGCGTAGTAACATTGAATAGGCAATGGAAGATGATAACAGAAAATGTCAAAATATATGGGGAGTTCCATTTCAAATTCGAAAGTTTGAGGTTATATCTCAGAAACAGCAAACGTTGCATAAACGATAATAACGCCAGTGACTTCACATGGTTGCAAAATACTAAATTCCAAAAGTTCGTTAAACTTGGTCTAGCCGTTCCGGAGATTTTGTCAGTTTTATTTCATAACCTTCAATTGCCTTTTTCTCGTATATATTATTATGTAAGGCCATAAAAATATTATGGTACCATTAAGACAATTAAAATATCTGTCAAACTCTTTAAAAAATATAGGCTTGTCATTTAAAAGATGTCTATGACGTGAAAAAAAACGCGTTCCATGCAATGAGTGAAAAAACAGAGTACTTATTCTGTTGATCTTCCAGTCATTGCGTGCTTAAGTACGATCCTTCTACAGCAGTACTGGTAATATATATGATTATGTTTTTCATATTCTTACGAAAAGATCGAGAAATTTTATACTAAATGGCTATCATAGTTTGAAATGTCAAATTTTGTACTTATTATTTTCTTCCACTCACCGATTCACTTGTAAGCTGCCTGTATAAACAGCACATATCAGCCTTCCTTGTGCAAATACCTCCACCTCCTATTAATTTATTTACCATAGAAACAAACGACGGACGTACATAATCAAAACACTCCCTCCTGCGGCTCTCTCCGCCTCTTCAGTTCACCGCGCACACAAAGATCCGAACGGATCAGACCGGCAGCCGTCCGGCCGTTATTATTATGATTACGGTTCGATCAGCAGACACAAAAATACGAACCGAATTCAATTATCGGATGCGCCGAAACGGCTGACACGTGCCTCTGGTCCTGAAATCCACATTGTCAATTGCACAGACACTGTGCACACATGCACATGCATAAATCCAGCCGAACGTATGTATACGGACGTACGGCCAGGCCGAGGCACAGTGGGGCAAACTTACAGGGTTGTTATGTTTAAAACACTTTGTTTTAAAACAATGTTTTAAGCATGTTTTACAACTGATATTTTGTTGTAAACTAATTTGTTTTAACATGTATTAAACAGTTTGTTTTTGATGTTGTGATTTAATGGATATTTAACCAACAAGTATATCAAAAAGAGCGATTAATGATCGAGACTATTTAACGCACGATTGATTAGCGAGTGCGTTAGTTGGCGAGATCATTTCGCTAAATCGGCTCATATTTAAACGATCGATGAAAAACGTGTTTTAAAGTGCCGAAATTTGAACAGAATATTTAATTATTTTATCAAGCTGTATTGTGCTCTTTAAGATTTGTATGCTTAGATCAATTAAAAAAATTAAAAAACTAATTAAGTCAAAGTTTATCATTAAAAAAATTAAAGTTATAAAAACTATAGCAAAATATTTTAGAAAATAATAATTTATATCCTCTAGAGAATCTAGAACTTCATCGACATAGATATATGGTTTGTAAATATTGGTTTCTAATGCTTGTTATTATAAATGGATTAGATGTGTACAGCAAATGATGAAAAACATCTTCATTGGTCGCTAAACTAGAACATTTCCCAGAATGATGATGTCTAAACTGTTAGTAATTTTTATTTCTAGCTTCTTGTGCATCTTCATATAGCTGTCCCAGAGGCAAAATAGTATGGTATCTAATTATAGTCTAGCCGTAAACAAGAACTTTGTGAACTGAAGAGGGCATGTAGTGCGAACTATATTTGCTTACGTAAAGTTCAGCTGTGTTTCGTCTGTAAATCCCAAGTTTTGTTGCATCAATTTTCTTACTCTGAACTCTGAAGTATGGTATGAAATCTTTTTATCAATTCGTTATCAACACATGCTATTTCCGAGGTACAAGTGGAATTAAAACAAAAAACTTTCTTGCTATTTCCTGTAACTTGACGACGTTTGTCTCTTATCAAACCCAAATCTTGAACAAAACGTTCCTGCACTAGTTTTTTCTTAGCTAATTTTTCCTTCTTATTTTATTATGTAATTGCAGCCCTCTTTTGGAATGATAGATATAGGATATGTGAAGAACTAACTCCATAAAACGGATCCAAGCGTGTAATTTTGATAGCCCAAATCTGAAGGTTTCCTCTCTTCTGGTTTTTGCATTATGCGTACGATACTGTCGACTTAGCTTAGTTGTACAATTACATGTGGAACTTGACTTACATTTTTCGATCAAATGTCGAAATATCAAGTTTTTGAAATGTAATAAATAGTAGTGACAACAAAAAAAACGGGAAATAATGATTTCTTGTTACTAAATATATATTTGCTTATACAGGGTGAGTTATTAGTATCCCGGCGGTCGATAGCTACTAAATCGTTAGACAAAGAAAAAAATGATTAAGACGAAAGTTGTTTGGCTCACTTGTTTCTATGACGCAAAATTATTTTCATTTATACAGAGTGTTGCATTTAGTCGTGACGTAAAGTATGTATATTTTTTTAAATGGAACGCCCTGTATATTTGATTATTGTATGAATACTAATAAATTTGGTTATCCAACGGTATAGGTTGCTAACTCTCAGCGTTAATAGTACCTGAGATATTCAATTATTTCTCCAAAATATGCCGGTTGCACGATCTTCTTTAAAACTATGCAAAAATGATATTTTTGAATATTTTGCTTTTAAACTATGTCAGACAATAATCAAAGCTAGTAGATGGGTGATATTATCCAAAGATATTATATTCACTATAGCTTAGTAAATTTTGATGTTTTTCAAATCGCTTTTCATTGAGTTTTTTAAATGGAACACCCAGTATTTTATGTGCTAATTGAATTGCCCATGAAGTTCCCTTTAATTTATGTCAAGTATGTCATATGTCCAATTTTACTAGTTTTCGTGATAATTACAATTTAACGAGAAATGCGTACCTAATATTATCTAAATATCCCATTATGATCTGGTTCTTTCTTTTTGGTTTGTCTCTTAGTTGTAAATCAGTAATAGTATATTCACATATCATTTAACAAAAAAAAACTTGAATTAGCGTTTATTAAAATATAAATCCCATTGTACTTAGTATAACCTATTTGACGCAAATTCAGAAACAAACTATAAACACTTAATAAACATTGCACAACAAGTAACTATTATTTTAAGTAATATTGGGAAGTTGTTCAAAATGGCGCCCCTATTTTCTTCTGTAAGCTTTAACACGCTGTATAAAAGATCTTGAGATATTTCTTAACATGTACCTCTTATTTACTCTAAGGTTATCAAATACATTGGTTATACGAAGTTTCATGTCTTCTGCTGTTGTAGGTGATGATTGGTTTGCCAGCTCTTTCACATATCCCCATAAAAAGAAATCTAGTTTGTTGAGATCTGGAGACCTTGGTGGCCACAATATATGACCTCCTCTTCTCTCTTTGGTCACCGTTTTAGTTCTTGTTTTGTGCTGGTAATTAATATTAGCTGTTTCGTCAAATTGCAACCGAACCCTGTTTATAACACTTGGTTGGGGATGCCGTCTATCCGGACATCGCTGTTCATACATTCTGGATGCTACTAATGTATTTCTGTCGGCTTCGCCATAGATGTAGATCATGTTAATTAATTCTTCTCTGCTATAATTATAACTGATCGTTCAGAGAAAAGACAAATATTGTTACTAATTTTGACAGAAAAAACTTATTAAGTGTCGTTAGATCTCAATTCTTTGTTTCTATGATTAATTAATGCTAATAGTTTTAATTAGCGTTTTTTAAGTTGTATTTTAATATAGTATTACTGATTTACAAATGAAAAGCAAACTAAAAATAACAAAAAACAATGGCTTTATTAGATAATATTACACAATTTTCTTTAAATTGTAAATATCACGAAAACTACGACAATTGGACATATGGCATCCTTAACATAAATCAAAGGGAACTCGGGGGGCAATTCAACTAGCACATAATATAGAGGGTGTTCCATTTTAAAAACTCAAGGAAAAGCCATTTGAAAAACATCAAAATTTACCAAGTTTTATGAACATCCTGTATAGTGAATCTAATATCTTTTGATACTATCACCTATCTATTGGCTTTGACTATTGTCTGACGTAGTTTAACGGCAAAATCTGCAAAAATGTCGTTTTTACATAGTTTTAAAGAAGATCCTGCAACGGGCATATTTTGGGGAAATAATTAAATAACTCAGGAACTATTAACGCTGACAGTTAGCAACCAATACGGTTGGATAAACAAGTTTTTTATTATATTTAACATGGTTACGGAAAATATTTTTTTGCAAAAACTAATAGGAGCGTTTTAAAATTAAACGAAGCATTTTTGAAATATGGAAGTAATGCTCATTCCAGTGATGTATAATACGTTATAGTAATAAGTTAAAGTAATAAAGTTATATAATATATAAAGTAATATTTCGCGAGTAACCGAAAAGGTCAACTTTGACGTTGTGTTGAAGAATCAAACTTCAATCTATCTACTTTATTATAAAAATAATTTCTACTTTATATGAAGTAGTTGGCGAAAACCATTTTTGTCCCTCTCGCATACAGCGGAGCCCCACTGTGCGAGGCAAATCCTCGAGCATCCTGATCCTCGGATTGGCAGATAGCGTCCTCCGGCCGCTGTATACGTGTGTGCGTGAGAAGCCTGTTTACATGTTACGTGATCGTTGAACGCTCAAACGGGTCTAATTATGTTAGTTAGCGAACTGTTTGACTTGCCTCAATCAATAATGTCTACATCAAGGGGTACATTGCTCTGCGGATTGTCGTTTTTAATCAAGTGACACCTTGTAATTGATTAGTAGACATTGTCTGTCTATACATTGGGCTTAATAGCGTTATACACGTTGTTACGACGACGCTGCTCCGCTGCGGATGAACTAATTTGCATTAGACGAGACGTGACGCTTGACAAGCTTACTGGTAACTTTCGGATTTGGAGATATTAAGTTGGTTGGATATAATGCATTGGTACTCGAGATGGATACGTTATGGTACAGACTACAGTATGTGTAGTTCAAAGCGTTAGATTAAAGCGTTGAGTTATGATTAAGTTATGTAAAATCAAAGGTGAATACTTAAATTTAAAGTTAACAAGAAACGAAAGTATTGTATTTCATTACTGATTTGGCAATATTCTGTAATTTGTTGTTAAAATAGGATTGGAATAAATCCAAAAAATATTGTGGCCGTGTGACCAATCTCAACAATATTTTACACGATATATTACATATTTTATTCACCCATTTCGATTTTCAACTCCGTTTCACATGATAACAGGGATATATGGACCTACTTTCTTAGATCACTAATTTATTGCCAATCAATATGCGGCACAATTTTATTTTTGTGTTATATTTATAGCACTAATTTATCAACAATCTTTCTTAAGACGTACGCAATTCATAGTTTAATCACCATTATGAACACTACTTACACTAATGTGCTTATTAGTCTGAATTGGCCTGATGAAATAGACTGATTTTGTATGGATTTTAATTTGTATTGGAAATGTATGAAAATAATTGACCTTTGCTGGACAGATTTTAATCATAGCTTTCACTTTTTGTTTTTTGGTAATTTAACGCAATGTTTGGTATTTCGTTAGTAAAAATACATTCAGAACGCAACATGCTGGTATGCCCTAAAAATATTGATAACTTTTGTTAACGAAAACCGAACGGATTTTTAGATAATATTTGTGAAAAAAACGTTCAAACTTTCAAGATAAAAGTACAAAAATTAAGATTTGCTATGAGACCCTTTTGAGACTTCTAGTCCAGAATTCTATCCAAAACGTTTTTTTTTTTCTTTTTTTCGTCTTTCATTCAGCATATCCATGTTCCCTAGAGTTATTACAAATTTGCAACATACAATTGTTCTTTTCTCGAAATTATTTTTACGTAATGCTATAAAATATTTTCGCTACCATTCAGACAATTAAAAGCTAAATCAGTAATAAATATATGAGGATGCCATTTAAAGAATGTGGATTACGTCCTTAGTGAGTAATTGAGAGTCAGAAATAGAATATTGCACCGAAATCGGTATATTGCTAAGTTGTCAAAAATGTTGTAAGTTTGATTTTTTAAGTAGAATAGAAAAATATATGAAACTAAAAGTAAGTATGTTAAAAGTTCATATTAACTTCTTGAATATACTATAGATACAGTACTTATGTTGTCATCACTTTGACTATAAACTAGGTTTTAGATTTGAATAAAATAAATACTGTACCAGTAAGGTTGCCAAATCTAATATATTTTATAACTCTCATAATTATATTTTAATAGACTCTCGTATCTAATATTGAGTTGCCAAAATTTCTATATACATATACGCGCTCGCTAATCGCTCGTGCGTTAAACAGTCTCGATCATTAATCGCTCTTCTTAATATACTTGTTGGTTAAATAACTATTAAAGACACCCTTTTAACCTCCTCCAGAAATGTTCTGAAAAGGCAATCTACCTATATTGTATGTTCAAAATTTGAAACAACTTTTGTTACTTTAACACCAAATTCGACGTCGAACTTATATTTCGGCCACAAATAACTAACTTTTTTGCCCAGCAGCTTTTCGAGAATTTGAAACGTGTTTCGAAACCACACGTGCGAAGATAATAATAATAATAGGATAATAATAAAGAAATATCGATCCTAACCAATTATACCTACCGTATTTTATTAAATAATCACAAAGCAATCATGTACTTACATATGATCATAAGAATATTACAATATTACTACGTTAGTTAACACGTTAGTGATCGCTGGGAATAGTTTCAAGAAAAAATGGTTATTATTTGATAGGATAATTACTCGTCGGTTACAAGACGTCAAATTGTAATTAATAATATATAGATAGTATGAAACTGCACCCCCCAATAAATAAGGCATTATATGTACCTATATTATCTTTCAGAAATAAAAATTAAATCAATAAGCAAGTAATAAAAAGTGTCTATATTCGCATTTTCTTCAATTACGTCCAGAATTGGTTTATTTTCTTGATTACTTTTCATCCATTATGTATAAAAAATATATTTTATTGTACTGATTTTGTATCTGTGATAAGCTCAAGGTTTTCTTTTAATACCACTTTTAACACTCGTGCCATAAATAGCTATTAATCCAGTGATAAATAAATACTTTGACATGACATTGGAGACAGACATCACGTGTGCAATGTCAAAAATGCTCTTCCATTAAATTTGTAACCTTGTTCATTCCAATCACGTTCTTTAGTATAATAAATAATAAATCCAGTTTATTAAAACTGTAAAAACTATATACCTGTGTTTTCAACTCTCATCATCAAGTACAAATCGTTTCATTTGTATAATTTGCGAAAATATGAATAGTGACAGCACAATCTGATACACTATTACAAAATTAGTTCGGGCAGACAGTTCAAATTGTGGTAACAGAATTTCCTCACAACGATCGCTTATTCGGTAATAACAAAACATTTTACCAAAAAACAAAAACAATACATACTTTAATTTGCTTTCAGACAACACAATCAATGTCAGCGAACGAACTAAACGGACAGTTTCGCAATTACCGCAACGCGGTTGATAATACACGTTCATTGTCTTCGTAGTTTGCAAATTACAGTTTCAGCATTAGACGTTTTAGGTTTCACAAGCACGATATTGAATTAAGCCGACGTAATTAACTTATTTTCGGCGAGCGCGCGGCGCGGCGGCGGCGCGGCGTCCAATTTGCCGCACGTACGCTATACTAGCGCCCCCTGCACGGAATTTTCCGATCGGATCTTGAACCTTGTAGGTTACCCGGAGTGGTACAATAACCGATCCGAGAAAGGCTTCGTAACGCCCGCCTTCTACCGCCCGCTATGTCGGGAATATTAAATTATGGCAAAATGAAGCGTGCTACTCGGTCTCGGCATTCGTATTTCTGTCGTCCGTGAGTCACCTGGTGCAGTACTGATCGTTTTCCCCCTTGCACACAAAGCTACAGGTGTATGAAGGTGCACGGCTATTGGTTAATGTATCAAAAGTCGAGAGTCACGCCACCGCACCGCTGCCTGTCATAGCTAAATTTAGCTCCGTTCACTTTGCCGGGCTATTATTTTACGTGAATTGATAAGCGGAAGAAATAAAAGTATAAAATATTGCAGAAATGGAAATGGTTTTAGATTATGTAAGTGCAAATCTAATTTGTCGATTGTAGGTATGGGAATGTGATGTATGTTCGTCAGGATTGGTTCGTTTTTTAAGATGTGTTGGATAAATTGTTCCATCTTTTTTGATGAAAACAATACGATCGTCTGGAAATATATTATATAATAATAAAACACTAGTTTCCATTTACTTGTTTATTCTTGACTTACTTACTCTAAATGAAAACTAGTGCTTTATTATTATATAACACATTTCCAGACGATCGCTTTTTAAGAATTACATTATATTTATGTTAACATTGCATACTTTGACGTGATAGACAACGTAGTCGGTAGACCAGCATAATCGGTTCACCAGTTGTGTTGATGGACCAGAGATAGTGACGTGTGAAAATTGTTCTATTTATTGAACGAAATTACCAATTTATAATTTTGTATGTGCCCTTAACATTTTTTTGGTTATAATCCTACCATATAATTATAATTATGTTATTAGTTTTTTTTTTCACATTAATAATTTTGATTTGCAAAATTGATTAATAGATTTTTACAATTTTAAAATTTTTAACAAATATGACGTGTTAACTCTAGTTTCCAGTTTCGTAATAAACATAAAAAAATGTTATGAAATATCCTATTTATACATTTTTTGTCACACTCTGTATTGACCTACAATAAATGATTAAAGCTATTGATACAAAAGTATGACGAAAAAAATTACCTCCAAAACGATAGATTTTCGCACACTAGTGTAAAAAATACGTATGTTAAATATACGTAAGGTCCAAAAATGTAATTATATATTAAAATAACCAATTAGCTTTGTATCTATATGCATAAATGAACAAAAACATGCCTACAATATCCTCGGATACGATCATTTTCGATTGCACCATGAAATAAATTATCTATTTGTTATTATTATTATCTATAAATTACCTATTTTTACTTTATCATACGCAGAGATTTTAGCGGAAATAGGTCTTTATCGGTCCATTTTTGACCAAGGTACAAAAGAATTTCTGTGTGTGTGTGTGTGTGTGTGTAAACGATTTTTGTGGCGAAGATTCCGGAGAAACTACTAAAGGTATCGGGACGAAAGTTCATATTTAGAAGTTTTATGACCAAACTTAGCGCTGAAATGCTTTTGGTTCAAAAGGGTCCAAAGGAACTGGATGTTTCCTCTAAGCATTTTTCAATGATTTTGCAAATGAGCTGGCATTTCTGTAATTTCGTTAAAATAGTTAAATAATAAACTAAAAGTAGAGGAAATTTTGACGGATTTTTTTACAATACCTACTGTCAATATGATCAAAAAATCTGTCAAATCCTGGCTAACTCTGAGATCGATCTCAGATTGTCATCAAAGTACATACTTAGATATCCAATTCATTTTCCAACCATCCACTATTTTTACTAATGACGCCAATGATTTTGTTACCAGCGTTCTTACGTAACTATAGATTAATTTTCTGGAACATTGATTTCATGAAGGTAAGTTGTTGTAGGTTTTGATAGATTTCTTTGCGCTGAATACGAATCCAACCTCAAAAGATTCCTATCACAGTTATGGAAAAAAATCAAATACCATTATCAAAAAAACATAATGTTGGCAATCTTTGCAAATTTATAGCGAGTAAATTTAATCCTCAAAAACTTTAAAGGCGTTCTAAAGTAAACTTTAAACTTTAGACTTTGTAACTTTAACTGATATTGTGAGCAATGTGTTCTTCAACTGTCCTTGAGTTCTAACGGCATTTTTAGTGGCATACACGATAGATTTTCTTCGTCTTCAGCACAAAACAAAGCTATCGAAAAAGTTTGTTCACATACCATTCACAATCCAAATTCACGCAGTTGTCAAATCTGTTTTGTTATTTTGTTCGATTTTGAATTTAAATTTATTGATTGCAAAAATCTGTGGTGTGTTTGGGTTGGCAGGCTAAATGGCAGTTTTTATACTTCGTCATTTATTTACTTCGGAAATATAAGTTTTATATAAAAAAAATTAAACGTGCAAACGTCTATAAACGTGCGTATAACAAAATACAAAATACACTTTGTTGAATGAAACCACAGGGCTCCTTTCCAACATTGAACAATGTAATGGAATAAGCCTCTAACCGAATAAGATTGCTTTTACAAAAGCATGGTTTTGATGCATGATCTCTAAAAAATGGCAAAATTCGCACTTCATCCTATTGTGCTATTACATGTACGATATAATAATATAGTACGGTTTCTAAATTCAATATCAAATTTAGACCAGTAACGTCTACACACAGGCAGAGAATTCACATATGCCAAAATAACAAGAACCGAACATCGACACGGCAAAAAAGAAGCAGAATGAAGAGAGAACCAGAAAAGTGCATTGTACGACGGTGAATCCTGCCTCGTATCCGGACCCGTTCGCGAGGAGGAGAGTTGCCTTGGATACGAGGGGCTCTATTTACCGCAGACCAGCGGACCAGTGGGGAGCGCCACGTGTGCGGTGTTTGTTGCAAAACCCGAATTGCGAGAGCGTGATTCCAAGAGAAATTCGTTGTCGAACGTCATCCGCATGAATGGGCACCACGACGACCGACGACGACACGGTTCTTTTTCTGTATACAACTCGTTACTGGTTTACCATGATTACTAACATTTTCCTTTCAGCCCTTTCATACGTGTTACGTATGATTGACGATTGACTCGACACATTCGACGGAGTGGTATCTTTCTATACTTTACTTTACACATAACAACCGCATTTACCTATATGGAGATCCTGATAACAGTTTTTGGAATGTCAAGAGAATGATCCAGTTTTAGCGAATAATGATGATATGAGAAATTCATGAAATAGATATTTCGTCATGAAATTGAAATGTTAACACATTTGTGGATCTATTGCAGTACGGGTTTAGATCTAATCGTTGTTCGTTGGACAAGTCTCGGCCATGTATCTCGCAAACTTCCTAGAGTTATCAAAAGCCTTTGACACAGTCGACCATCAAATTCTGTTAAATAAACAAGAAAGTTGTGGTTGTAGGGGCAATAGTTTGGCATTGTTTAGGAGGTACCTTAAAGTGAATGATATGAACAAGTAAAAATTAACAACAACTGTAGTTCCAAGAGACTGGTGACCTGCGGTGTGCCACAGGGTACGGTGCTAGGCCCAGTGCTTTTTCTTATCTATGCCAATGATCTTTTCCAGATTAACTTTTACCCTTTGGCATGGGAGACCGTCGGCAGACTTAAGATATTTAAGTCTTGGCTCAGCAAAAGCAGATTATCTGTAAATACTTACATACTTACTTACTTACATCGCTTAAAAACCACCAAGACCAAGGTCTATTGCATAGTTACCAGAGCGTAGCCCTTCGCTTATTCGGGTTCGGTACATCTAAAGTACCCTTGTTATCATGATACATCATTTGAATCTCAACATAGGTACTAACCATGGTAAATTCAAGCGTAAAACAAATAATACAAACAAAAAACTCGCACTTTACTTGTTTATCGAAAATAGGTCTTTTCAGGTAAGAGAAACGCGATAAAGGATGCTGCTATTGAAGGATAAAAATCTACTTAACTCCTAATGATGCGTAAAACGCAGAAATGGAGCAACATATCTTCTTACCGACAAATATGGAAACTAACACAAAACAGGCACATACTTCGTACTTCTTAGTTCATTATTAGAAAATCCCTATTAGGTTTTTATTAGTTTTCGGGGATCTATACTATACATAATATAAAGCGCTAACGTGGTTTTTGTCCATAGAGGTCAATCGCAGCCCAGGGACTCCTATACCATATGACTCCCCATCGTGTGCGGATTCATTAAATTGTAGGGGTCACTCTTTGAGAATCATAAATTTATTATTATTATTATTATTATTATTATTATTATTAAAATTATCAAAAAATACCCCTATTTTGGGGCGCTTGTTTGTTTAATAAAGAAGTCCACGTTAAAACGACAACCGACGACATAAAATAGTAAAGAATAATACTATTGAAACAAAGAGGTCAAATTAGGACTCCACAATGCAAAAGTTTCCACAATGCAAGACACATGACACTTTAAACATTACCATAACCATGAAAATGATCTTTCTTCAAAAATACGGTCAAAATTCAAAGTAATTATAACTAAAAAAAAACAACAAAAAACAAAATTATAACAGGCAACAGCCAGAAATCTTAGAGAGTGATGATACGTCAATATTTTCTGGTGGAATACTACTATTTCTGAAGAGTATTGACAGTGACTCAACGCGGAAAGACTATACTTAGGCTCATGAAAAAGCATGTTTCTCTAGCGCACATAATGATCTATAATGAGCACAAGCAGTTTATATGCAGAAAAAAGCACAAAAAATCTATCGAATACGCCTAGTCAGTGACAATTATAATAATATCATAATTTTCAGTCTAATATCTATGTGTTTATAGTTCTAAAAACACTCCTGTTCCATCAATTTGATACCGCACCACCTCCTCTTTCAACAAAAGCAATCAATACATAACAAAAAAAAAACTTATTTGGAAAACTAAACTAAACTCTTCTTAGAAATTCCATATACAACTTTATAGGCTCGGCTACAGGTGGTCGTTCTTTATTTATATTGTTTATATTGTTTACAAAACGCATATTAATGATAAACTCTGCCATGACAGCTATATCAGACTTCAAATATATGATACTCCAGTGATTGAGGCACGAACTTATTCATACGAAATATGAGTATGGACTCACTATGAATATATTTGGATTTAGTTGCTCACAATGTTACTTCAAAATATAGAGCATAGACTAAATACACATTTTTATTCATACCAGGCAATGACTGTAATTATAACTATAAATCACTGTAAATATAAATGTAGTAGTAAATGTAAAGTAGTTAAAGAAGTTAATTAATTAAATTATATTTATAGGTACTGGTTGCCATAAGTAAAGGAACACCAAGAAATGGTAGAACTTTTTTTTACCAAACTTTGAAGTTGGTTTATAAATCGTAGTAGTGGAGCAAATGAGATAAGTGAGATGGAAGTTTTAACTGGAGGAAGCGTAGAGGATGATCAAAGACAGTTTTACCCGAATATTTATAAGATAATGAATTCCCTTAATTGTGAATGGTGTTGATTAAATTCCGACCGAATCCTCGGGTTATTTTTACGCTGCCCTCTTCCCCCCTCCTCACTTTCCATAACCAAAAGAGATCCGACCGGAGGCCGTACGTCCGTACGCCCAAAGCCCATCATCGCCCGACTCTTTTTTCCCCGACTCGTAAAATTTTAAAGACTTGAATTTATTAAAATTTAATTTGGTAACGGCTCGAGGCTATCCGCCAGACCGTACGTCATTGACGTTTCGAAAATTATTTCTTTCCAGGTTTCTTTTTCCCCGTTTTCCGGCGACAATTATGACAACGCCATCGGCCCAACCCATAATCGCGTTTCTTGCCCGTTTCTCTCCCTTCGACGAAAGGCGTGGCCGATACGATTCGTGGGGACGGACCGTCATCAAGTTTTAAGTACCCAAATCTAATTATATGAATTTTGAGGCGACAATATCGAATATGCATGAATTCAATTCGATGTTAATGAATATTAATTGATCGATTTCGTGCTTGAAATGCTTAAATTTGTTAGCAAGATAGAAACAAGAGATTTTAATAAATCATAAAAATAAATTGTGTACCGCTGTGCTTTGTGGTTTTATCGTTGTGAGGGGTTGTTATTAATCAAGTTTTATTTAATTGCTAATTGAACAAATCACAATTAACAATCAACTAAAAAAAAACTGAATATTTTATATTCACTGTATGCACTTATTATTCCGATTACTATTACCTGTCAGATTAATTATATTGTTTGTCTCTGGTTTTTATGATAATGTCCTTCTGTAAAGCGTGAAAGAAAGACGAGTTTTACTGTGCCGATATTTCAACACCTAATTCTTGCTCTGGTGTGCAAAATATAGTCCATGTTCGAGCTTTACTTTAATCCATCTGAGTTAGATTATTCCATTAATTCTATTAATAAAAACAATTGTTGACCACCTTATCGCAGAATTTGACCACTTTTTTCTATTTTTAAACGTTGTTTCTCATTATTTTGGCAAATTTTAACATATTTTGTCCTCTTTCTATTGCTTATCAATCTGCTATTAAGAATATTTGCCGTATGCTTGATAGACACGATTATAGAATTTTCAATTTGGTATGTTTTCTATTTTTGGTTTTAAATATTCTCTCATGATAATTTGGGGAATTAACACTTTTGTTGCCTATCTTTTGTGTAATATTTAGAGATTTTATATTAAGATTTATATATAGAGTTTAAAAATTCTCTATTGACAATTAAGTGAATTCCAATTAATATTATCGTAAAGTGGGGTGGGATTGATTATTTTAAACTTAATATTATGAATAACTCTTTTACCTTTAGAGTGAAATAAACCATATTTGGCAGGTACTTGATACAGATGTAGTTCTATCGGAATAGAAAATAGACCAATACACCAAACAATTCAGAAATAACAAAAATAAATAAAATGTGGGTGATCAATCTCACCCCTGATTATGTATATTGTGTTTGATCGCTCCATTTTAACAATGGAGAATAGCTTTACATTGCTAACAATATAAGGGCTTTACATTGCTAGCAAACAATCAGTTTTAATTTCGACAAAATCGACCAAGCCAATTTGTTGGAATTGGTAAAGTTAGTAGCAGGGTGATATTTGTCATGTGGGGCGAGATTGAACACCCCTTACATTCACCAGTAAGATAACAAACTAAAAAAATCTGATGTGGCCAGGCACATGACTTTATCATACAATATATAAAATTAATAGTTTAGCTGTATGAGAATCTATTTGACTGAGATAAATTGTGTCTGCATTTTGATAGTCAATAGTATTAATCGAAGGTATTGTCAAAGCACGCTACCTACTGCCATCAGAATAATAGTTGCTTAACTCACAAGTCCCGAAAGTACGGAATAGCACAACGAGAGGTGATATGGAGGTGATGCGGCGCGTCACCGATGACGAAGCGTCGTCGTCGCATGTGAGCGAGTCGCGCTAGGTAGTTTTCGACAGCAGTGACATCAACGTTATTTGTGTTGCTTTTTGAGAAATACGTATTTTTAAAAAAATTAAAAAATGGTTATATTTCGGTATAGAAAATGTTAGGTTGATACCACTTCTACGAAATGTCAAGTTTAAAAAGCTAATTCAAATTCTGACAGATTTATATTCGTTCATGACACTGTAGATGACGTTCCATAGCGGGTCTCCGAGTGTGACAGCGTGGTGACAGCCATAGACATTTCTGTGGTGACAGCACAAAAAAATATTTGTCAAAATCCTGGCTACTATGTAGTTTAATATCCATGCAGATGCGACCGATCTCTATCAAATAGAATTTGCTCTTGCAGCTAAACTATTAATTTTACCAAAAAATGTCATAGGCATAAATTATTCAAAATTTCCTCTGCTTTAATTTATTATTTAACTATTTTGACGAAATTACAGAAATGGCGGCTCATCTGCAAAATCCTTGAAAAAGGCTTAGAATAAACTACCAGTTCCTTTGGACCCTTTTGAACCAAAAGCTTTTCAGCTCTAAGTTTGGTCATAAAACTTCTAAATATAAACTTTCGTCCCGATACCTTTAGTAGTTTTTCCGGAATCGTCGTCACAAAAATCGTTTACACACGCACACACACACACACACACACACACACACACACACACACACAGACATTTTTTTGTACCTTGGTCAAAAATGTTCAGGGGACCCAAAAAGACCTATTTCCGCTAAAATCTCAATTTTTTTTTTCGGCATGATTACAATACTTTATCTTACTGCGTATGATAAAGTAAAAACGTATATACAATAACAACACTAAAAATATATTTTTCGTAAAAAAAATATTTATTTATTTAAAAACTACGGAAAACAAATTCTTTTCACTGATTCATTATTTCCATTGTTTTTATTTATGCATTGTCACCGGAAATACCAGTTTTAGAAATTTTTGAAAATTCTTCCCAACGAATGATTCATTTGTTGTAATCGGGAATCTGTGCATAAGAAAAATTTCTACTCGACTAGACAAATTTAAAAACTTTTTGAAAATATTTCCGAATTTTGTAAATTTTTACAATTTTTTATTGATTCATGCAGTGTCACCTGAAATGTGTGCACATGCAAAAATTCAACTCGATTCGACAAACTTTTAAAATTTTTAAAAGTTTCCAATTCATGGTAAATTTTCAAATATTTTACTTTATCATACGCAGTAAGATAAAGTATTGTAATCATGCCGAAAAAAAAAATTGAGATTTTAGCGGAAATAGGTCTTTTTGGGTCCCCTGAACATTTTTGACCAAGGTACAAAAAAATGTCTGTGTGTGTGTGTGTGTGTGTGTGTGTGTGTGTGTGTGTGTGTGTGTGTGTGCGTGTGTAAACGATTTTTGTGACGACGATTCCGGAAAAACTACTAAAGGTATCGGGACGAAAGTTTATATTTAGAAGTTTTATGACCAAACTTAGAGCTGAAAAGCTTTTGGTTCAAAAGGGTCCAAAGGAACTGGTAGTTTATTCTAAGCCTTTTTCAAGGATTTTGCAGATGAGCCGCCATTTCTGTAATTTCGTCAAAATAGTTAAATAATAAATTAAAGCAGAGGAAATTTGGAATAATTTATGCCTATGACATTTTTTGGTAAAATTAATAGTTTAGCTGCAAGAGCAAATTCTATTTGATCGAGATCGGTCGCATCTGCATGGATATTAAACTACATAGTAGCCAGGATTTTGACAAATATTTTTTTGTGCTGTCACCACAGAAATGTCTATTGCTGTCACCACGCTGTCACACTCGGAGAACCCTCGACTATAAATCTGTCAGAATTTGAATTAGCTTTTTAAACTTGACATTTCGTAGAAGTGGTATCAACCTAACATTTTCTATACCGAAATATAACCATTTTAGATTTTTTTTTAAATACGTATTTCTCAAAAAGCAATACAAAAAACGTTGATGTCACTCCTGCCGAAAACATAGCGCGACTCGCTCACCGCCATCGGTGACGCGCCGCATCACCGATCGTTGTGCTATTCCGTACTTTCGGCACTTGTGAGATAAACAACTATTATTCTGATGACAGTAGGTAGTGTCAAATGCTGATGCTTTGACAATACCTTCGATTGATACTATTGACTATCAAAATATCTGTCAAATCCTGGCTAACCAGTTTAATTTTAATGCATACACGATTTATCTCAGTCAAATAGATTCTCATGCAGCTAAACTATTAATATTATATATTGTATGATAAAGTCATGTGCCTGGCCACATCAGATTTTTTTCAAAAGTACATATGTGTATTCTTGTTAACTAAATATTTTTTACTTTATCATACGCAGTATGTAAAGTATTGTAATCGTGCCGAAAAAAAAAATTGAGATTTTAGCGGAAATACGTCGTTATGGGTCCCCTGAACATTTTTGACCAAAGTACAAAAAAATGTCTGTGTGTGTGTGTGTGTGTGTGTGTGTGTGTGTGTGTGTGTGTGTGTGTGTGTGTGTGTGTGTGTGTGTGTGTGTGTGTGTGTGTGTGTGTGTGTGTGTGTGTGTGTGTGTGTGTGTGTGTGTGTGTGTGTGTGTGTGTGTGTGTGTGTGTGTGTGTATGTATGTGTGTAAACGATTTTTGTGGCGACGATTCCGGAGAAACTACTAAAGGTATCGGGACGAAAGTTCACATTTAGAAGTTTTATGACCAAACTTAGAGCTCAAAAGCTTTTGGTTCAAAAGGGTCCAGAGGAACTGGTAGTTTATTCTAAGCCCTTTTCAAGGATTTTGCAAAAGAGCCGCCATTTCTGTAATTTCGTCAAAATAGTTAAATAATAAATTAAAGTAGAGGAAATTTTCAATAATTTATGCCTATGACTTTTTTTTGTAAAATTAATAGTTTAGCTACAAGAGCAAATTCTATTTGATCGAGATCGGTCGCATCTGCATTGATATGAAACTAAATAGTAGCCAGGATTTTGACAAATATTTTTTGTGCTGTCACACTCGAAAACAGCTGATTTCATCAGAGGTTGGAGAACCGCTATGGAACGGTGCCGCTCTAGTGCAGCAAAGTACACAATACAAATTTCAAATAAAATAAGGTCACCAATTTGATTGTTTGTTAATAAGAAATATCAACCCGTCTTTATATCTAATTCTAAAAACAATAAGTTGAGAAAATTATAAATAAAGTATAGCGATGAGTGTAGTTTTATTTTAGTATGTTGGTAGGGATCTGTCATGAACAAATATAAATCTGTCAGAATTTGAATTAGGTTTTTAAGGTGCGTTTTCATTAGTGATAATGGCAGTGGTAGCAGACGCCATTATAGTATTTCCAATAGAAAAATGCTAGTGACTCATGTTTATGTACATGCAAACTAATATGTGTCATTATCACGATATGTAAGAAATACTCTAATTTCGTATTCTACCACCGCCATTAGCTACCATTACCTACCAAGTAGTATGTTTGTACGGATGGTAGATTCTCATGCAGCTAAACAATTAATTTTATATATTGTATGATAAAGTCATGTGCCTGGCCACATCAGATTTTTTTATTTATTCATGCATTGTCACCGGTCACATGGTCACCTCGATTGGATATTGGCAAGTATGAAAAATATCGAATACAGGATTTGAACGTAAAACGAAAACAAGTAAAATTCTTGCCTCTATTTAAACCTCTGAAATGTTTGGTAATTATGTAATTACAAACACCGTTCTCAGTTTATGTTGATAACCTGTAGGAATAAAACAATTCATATATTTTATAAATTTAAATTCATCATCTACTATAAACCGGGGTGAGATTGATCACACCAAGAACGACCTGATCAATCTCACCCCGCTGTATTTCGAAGGTCAGTACGATCCAATAAAAAACATACACGAATCTGCAGTTTTGGCTATAACCTTCCCAAGGAATGAATGTATAGTTTTGTCTTATACATAGTTTTGAATACAGCTCGTTAGTGGTCCAGTAACTAAAAGTTTGAGGCGTATAGAAACTGGCTCTTTTTCATGGTTTATTTTCAGTCACAAAAAATGACGCGTCCTATCTGTGTGCGATACAATGACGTACTGATTCAAAACAACATATATTAGCACAATCAAATGCCTGAAGATGGCGGTTTAAGGAGTTAAAATGGGGCGATAATTTAAATTTGTTTAGGAATACGAGTGATCAATCTCACCCCGCGAAGTCAATCTCCCCCGTTTTACGGTATCGCATTTTTAATATTTATTAATTTTTTACGTTAATTGTTGGATTGTGTTCACCGAGAGCAGTGGAAAAGAAATATTAGTTGGAATTTACACAATTTATTCAGAGATAATGCTTACAAATACAAATGAGCAAACTGTCTAGTCTTGAGATGTCTAGACTTTGAGATGCAAAATCATTGAACTTAATAAATAAAACGCACGCCTATGAAAAAATACCAACAGATTCAAAACCATGTCCTGGTCCTGACCATCACGTAGAAATGTTTACTGAATCTTACATGATATTATTATTGTATGTGTTTTATATTTGCATCATAATCTCGGAAAATATTAAGCTTAGCAGAACAAATTATACACCATATTGAAGACGAAGGACGTGGGTACATGACTTACAACGAATGACTTAAAAACATTGATTGATTGTAGGTTTGGGCAAGCGTTGAAACAACGGGTTTTCAGAACCGAGATATTATATCAATATATATTCTTTCAAAAGTACAGTAGTTTATTGATGACAGATGACTTGAGAGTATAGATATTGACATAATATCTCGCACCTAGAAGCTGTTTTTTAATCTCCTCCAACACCATCTTGCGTCTTTAATATGGTGTATACTGTTCTGCTAGAAAACATTTCATGACGATTTTTTTAATCACTGATACCTAGTTTTTAATTAATTTCAATCAAACATTCAGTAAAAATTTGCATATGATGTCCAAGAAATTTTTCTGAATTTATTTTTGTCATAGGCGGGCGTTTTATATGTCTACCCAAATCTAAATTGACTACACTAAAAATTTGACGAATTTTAGAATAGTAACTAACAAATAAGAATATAAATACGAAAATGCCACAAAACAGTTATAATTCAAAAGGCTATTAATTTGAGTGATACAATGTAAATATTCTTTTTTTGATGACTGTGATTAGTGAAAGATTTTTTAATCCAAATAGTTCTAAAAATTTGCTAATTATTGTAATTTATTGGTATGTAACCAGTTATTATGAAAACTTCACATTTTTCTATATGCCGAACCACCACCATCGATGTCGATTTCCTTTTAACGGAAACCTTGTGAATTCTTTGTGCTTGAGAATTCTAGCTACTTTATCGTGTACTGTTCCTTCATTTATTTGGGGCTCCCCTTTGCTTCAGAATGTTTTAAACCTCTTTTTGTAGTTTAGAAAATAAACTGCTTCCGAGTTACGCCGTGTGTCAAGATTCGTATATGCTGACGCATCGCGAACCATGTTGCTCTTTTTGTAGTTCTAATCCTCCATAATTCTGCAGTTCGTCTGTTATTTTGTTATCCGTGGGTTAACGATTTTTGAGGAATTTCAAGTTTGTTCAGTGTCGCTTCCGTTACATAATAGTATTTTCTTGATTGTCACAAAATACCTGTACGCGTCTTTCTTCATCCAACCTCCATACAAGATCATAGATCTTCAAACCCTGATTTTCGAGATTTTCAAAACAGTTTGATACAAGACTAACTGAACAATTTATTACTTCTTGCATACGTGGATACTCAGTCTATTAACCAAACATAAGAATCTGTTACAAACGACGATTAGAGGACCACCGCGTTGATATTTCTTAGATGTCATTAAACCATAATTTCATATTCGTGTTCCAACACGTGTGCCATTCGAAGAAATAAAAACGCCGATAAGATTGGACGGCGACATAGTAGTTTTTATCGTGGCAATTAAGAACTGGACATTAATCATCCATCGGAGAGAGGCGACATAACGGTGACACACTACAATACTAAAATAATAAGTCGCCTCTAATCATTTGGGTTAATTGTACTGTTTCTCCCGGTATCACCGCCGGTAGAAGCAGAAAATGAGCAATCCGTGTCCGGGGCGGCCTATCAACATAAACGTAATATCGTCCGTGTGTGCCTAACGGCATCACACTGGGGTACACGTGTTCGTAGTTTTGTACGCACGAGGAGGAATGCCCTAAATGATACCAACGGAGAACATGTGTGATAACATTTTCTCGGAATCGGAACGTGGCCCGCTTACAAATTAATTCCAGGGAACGGCCTAATTAGATTTTATTGAAATGCCGAAAAACATGTGTGCGAAGCGCAGTTGGAAAAAAATATGTTTACGAGTTTCCCTTCAATTATCCGCGTCTTGTTTCGGATGTTATATTTATATTAATGCGTAATGAGGTAGATATAGAAGTTTCCAACTGATCTGTCCTTGTATAATTATATTATTAATATTGTGGATAGGGAGTAAAAAAAGCCCGGAAAAGTTCCCACATTGTGGAATTATGTATCTTCCAATAACTTTTGTAATGCACAGAAAGTTGTGTATGTGGTTGTACCAACAAATTCGTAGGTTTATGCTTAAGTTGTTTTGGAACGTGGTTAGACCGATCGAGAATATTGTTGGGCATTGTTGACCAGATTCCCACATACAAAATGTATAAATAAAAAAGTTTTTTCTTTGCTGAATTTTCGAGTTATCAAACGTTTAGAATACAGGTGTTGTAACGCAAAAATCGTGTTGTTGTGTGGCTAGATCGACCTTGTTTTAACAATATATCTACTTATCTACTGTTTAATGTTATCTGTTGGTCAACTATTTTGGTACAAAAACATATGAAAGAAACTGCTGAAATTTATTAATTTGCTAAGTTAATTTTAAAAAGATTGTTTTTAAATTTTCTAAGTTTCTATCAATATGGTGGTAATATTGAAAGAAACATTCTTTTTAAACACAAAACATATCAATTTATACTAGAAGGATTCTTTACGTTTTATAAATATTTGTTTTTGCATTCGTCTTCTCATCAAAATATCATATTAGAATCATTATTGCACTATTTCTTTAAGATAGAAAAAATAAATTAACTTTAAATCAACAAATGAACAAAAATAAACATTTTTCCTTTGTTAACTACAATAAATTTGTAATCCACATTAATCAATAGACGTAATAATTAATTTGCCAAAGTACAAGCTTTCTTCCATAGAATCTAAATTTGAAGGCAGGAATTGTGATGATAATGTCGGTTTTTAGAAAGAAACTTCGACTTTATGCACTGGTTTTCTCAAAAACTAAACTAAAATGAAATTTTTATAAGCCAAAAGAGTGAATTTAGTCTGGAATTTAGTCTTTGAGAGAATAAAAAAATGCAAACATATCTCATATACAGACTATCAAACTTAATCAATAATTCCAGTTTTCGAAATAAATTGTAAAAATTGGTAAAGTTCTAAAATAAAGTTCATATTAAGAACTAATTCGCTAAAACAAACGAAAGAGTCGCCCCTGGTGGTAAAAGAGTGGGTTACTCTAAACGGGATATGTCAGGATACGTATTGAACGAAAACGTGGAGAGCGCAATGAAAATAAGCAATAACAGCAACAGTTATTGTTGTGTTCCTCAATGTAGTTCATTTTATAGTGACATTGTCATTCCACAAATTTCCCTAGATAAACCGTTACAAAACGAGTGCCGTGTATTATTAAATAATTGAAAATCGATAGCCACATGTTGTGCGCAAAACATTTTAAAAACGAGGACTATTGTTTCAATCGAGGTGAGTATTTGGCACCACTTTGGTTCTGCATATTACTTATTCAAATTCAGTATTATTTTAATATTGCAGTCCTTATCGTCCTTATCGGTTATCGAAGCTGTAAAGAATTTTATTAATAATAGTTGCTTTACTCTACAATGTTTAAATATTTGTAAATAATGAAGGTAGCCCCATTATGCTTGCATTTATGGCTTGCACCAGATTTGCAGGAGCATCTGCATTTCCACTGCTTGTGATCTAAAACCCAGTAGCTTGCGTACATACAAATTATTACGATGATTATTATCATTACATACCACTTGCATTTAAAAATAGAATTTCTACAATATGCCGCTCAACTGCTAACTTTGAGGTTAGACACTTCGCGATTTTCGCCAATATAACGGCAACCAATAGTATACGTCCAGCGGCACAGTTTTTGCCTTCTTCAAGGTAATTTTTTTGAGTCTTTCTTGCTGTAAATACCTAAAAATTCTGCTAAGACTGATTCAAGTTATATCGACTATTGTATGTCTAAGACTTATCCCGTTTAGAGCGGCCATAAGTATTTTTTGCAGCGCCCTCTACATTTGGTCGTTCAGGCGAATACGTACCAACTAAAATTGGACTATTTAAATTACTACTACATATTTCATGAGTAATAATTATATTTCTATGGTTACATATCTTAGTTTCACCTTAAGAAAGTCTAATTTTTGCATAAAAATGGAAATTTTTAATTAACGTCTATAATTAGAGTATAAATTTTGAGCGATTTAGTAGTTTGAACATATCGGATGCATTATTTAAATGGAAATATATGTATGTGAGAAAAATTAGTAATAAACATTTTCACCCTTTTTGTAACGCAATCCGGACACATAACGTTTTTGTAGTACAATTATCATTTATAATTAGATAAATTACATTACGTACATTTACCTATTTTGTAGCATTTTCCTAGTGTTTTTCTTGTAGAGTTTATGCGAGATTTATACTTAAATTCAACGTAAATTCACATTCAGAAGTCACAGTATCAGAAGATTCGTCTTTCCACAATCTTTTTTTTTCTGGTTTATTTATTGGAACGCAACGAATTTATGTGTGAGAGTTTGGATAAAAATTTGTAGGGTAGGTTTTGAGCTATAGTCACAAAAAAGTTTCTTCGACTGTACATCTGGATATGTACAAATTTGATCAAGTTTAAGCTGTCATAAGCCGTCTTCTTATGTGAATATGACAAAAAAAATGCAACACGTCATCTAGTTCATCATTTCATAATTCATACTTTTTCAATTATAATTTTCTTTTAACCAAATCCAGGCGAATCTAACTTTTATTTATGGAACCAGACTGCAGTACCATGGCCGTCATCGATGTCATTAACCTAACGAATCCCTGTAATCAATACGATCCGAAACGTCGACCGAAACTGTATATATACCGACTAAATACCTAGACGATGAGTTATAAAATGCAGTTTTACTGCAGCTTTTATAATCTAGCCGGCCGTAAACTGAGTCATCGCTGCGCTTTCGCGATGACCTCTTTTTCGTACTATTCGAGGCTTCACCGTCGCCACGTCGCGTTATACATTATACATACATATTATACTGAGTGACATAGAAGAGTACACATCAACTCATTATAACTTTATTACAATCATTTTCGACACAATATGTACATATGTACATATTTAGGACGATTTGGTAAGATAAATTGATTAAAACTTCATTCCCCGATATAATTTGGTGGTTATGGCAAGTTTATATTCTTCTTTTGTCGACTTCAGTTGGTTTTAGTCTTTTGATTTTAATGACAATGGAATATGGGTCTTGAATATGAAGCGTATTGATCCAAAAGAAGACATTTGGTAATAACATGTGTAATACATATTTAATTTGTGAAATTGATGAAGAAAACTACTTTTTGAACTTCGGAAGCATAAACACACATTTCAAACTGTTATTGGAGTCTTGGTTGTGATATTACTATTGACTCATATCCTCGTGGAAAAGACAGAAAATAAATTGCGAATAGGCAAGAATGGAAGAGATGGAAGAGATGAATGGAAAAGCCAAGACACTAAGGTTTGTAGTTCACTAGTTCCTGCAGTTTCTTAGTCATTAGTAATTATCAATTATGATGAAATGGTAGATGTAGTACGTTTGTCAAACCGCTGGTTGTGGGGGGGGGGGCAGAATAAAACCATTATGACAAGCGTCTTTACTTCTTCAGAGACGGTTTCGAAAGAAAAAAGCTAATTCAGAAGAAAAGCAGCCTGATTAGGATGACGTAGCTATTTTGTCGGATAATGAATTGTCTTCATTATTAGTGATTCCCAAATAAATATTTTATTTTCTTAAGGAATTTTTTTTTATATTGTAACCCTAATTTATCTACCCTAAGCTGACTCATGTTTGTCCCTTAATAGATATAGAGATGCAAAACAAGACATGACATTTTTTAAACAAAATATCTTTTTTTTCCACGTTGCATTCACAATGCACACATTGTAACACTGTTTTCGGTGTTACAATAAACAAACTTTTTAGTTTTGCTTGTGATTATCAAAATACGCCAGTAAGACATTTTTGTTGAAGTTTTGCGACTCTGGTAACTGATCGTCATAATTCTTTTCAAGTAAACATCAAATCCCCCTTTCAGATATAATTCAAGAACCACATTTACTTTAATAAAGTATTATGCGTAGATCAAACCTACATTGTAGATATGAAAATAAATGGTTTATTGAATATCAGAATACACGTAGGAAGCTATAGTACATTTAAAGTGTTGAGGATTTCTTAGTTTATGCTTTCGACTTCATCTTAGTTCTGGTTGTCTTCAACGTATTTGTATTACCTCCATCACATATAATTTTATTAAGTATAATTTATTCTAATAAATTATTACACCGAAATTAGAATTTGGTTTCAATTATTTGTTCTTGTAAACTTGTATAAGTATTTCTACCTAGTACCAGTGGTACTAGGTAGAAACTGCTATTAAACGTTAACCGTTATGATAATTCTTTAGTAAGTTCTTATTCTTTGAAGTAACTAATCAGTTACCGCCAAACACGTCTATTCTGATTATTATAATTATGAAACCACTATTTTAAAGTTATCTTTTCAGGTTATGTTTCAAGTATTTATCAGAGTAGGGTTAAAATTGTTGCCTCAAGGTCCATTATGATCATAGTTGCGACCTCGCTGATTATTTATTAAAACTTGAAGGCTTGAAAACTTGAAGTAGACTAAAATTATTCACAATTAGTTTTTGTTATGTTTTATCCCAACCTTGCGTTAACAGTTACTACAGTACTGCCACATGGTACCCGCAAAATACCCTAGATTCTACTTTAGCGAAATATAGTAACTACAATTTCTAAATTCATATAAAATTAATGACGCACAGTAGAAAAATAAAACTTGTATAATAATATACTATTTTATCCTACACTATGCGAAAATATTATTTTCGCGTCTCTATGGAGACACGAAAAATGCTATTTGCCCGCCAGGTGTGTAATGATTGTCCAATAAAAACACAGCCTTCGATTCGGTTTGATATTTGCGATTAAAACGTCAATATTGATTATTTATCAAAAATTGATATGTCAGTGATTAGCAAATGGGTAAATTCATTACGATATTGTTGTTTAGGATAAAAAATAATGTGTGCACTACACCCAGAAAGTTTTGAGAAAATTTTCAGGCCTCACGAAGTGCCCACGCTCGCTATGCTCCGAATTTCTTGTACATCTCTTTTCTCGGCCCGGAAAAGAATCACTTTCTTGGCTTGGTACACAATATACTATTTTAGTAATTCTTCATTTCTAAATAGAAATAATAATAAGAAAACTTTGATTGGTTTTAAAAGTCTTGGTAGGCTTTTGGCGTGTGTCTCAAAACCAGTTATGTATATGCCAAATGTTTTCTTTTGAATCAATTTGCTTCAAATTGATGTAGTTGAGCAACCAATGGGCAAATACGCACACTCCAGTCATATTTCCATTATTCCAAAAAGCAGAATTCAACTACTTTGTATAGCAACCAATTTCTCGGCACATTTTTGGATTTAGTATAGGAAATAAAATGGTTAACATTATTCGCTCATACTTTGAAGGAAACCCAGTTCCAAGTTCCAGTGTTGTCCGTCACTGTCTGTTTTTCTAGTTTGGCAATTAGTTGTCCATTATAATACGTTCCTCCCCCCTTAATTTTGTGCTAAGCTGACTTCGTCGTCACCCATGTTTGACATGTGTAGGTTATTCCTTTTGTTTTTATCTGGATGCCCAGATAGATGGTGATGATGATGATTATGATTGCTTTATTTGTTTTTGTTGGACAACCAAGTCTTCTTTAGATACTTGGTACTAACATCACCAGAGTTATGCAAAGAAACAAAATCATTTCTTCCAACTCTGTTCTAGTTTACCTTTGATACTTTCTCAAGTTACAGCATTCATTTCTTCTTGCCATAATAGCGTCTACCCTTCGAAGATCTTCTCATTTCAAACTTAGCTCCTGGTGTATACACGTTTTCATGACCTCAGTATACACATATCTAGTGACCTGTGTGCAAATGATTCACCCTTTTGCGCAAAAGCTTCCGGCGTACGTCGTTCGCATACATGGTTACCGATGGTGATTTGATCCAGGTCGTCGACTGCTATTCGAATTACCTTGCAGGTCGAGCGGCAAGCGATGCTGTGCCGCGCCAGTAGCATCAGCGGCGGTGGTCAATCGGCTACGACCATCATTAGATGATACATGCAATTAGAGAGGTAATGGTAGGCCAGGACAACCGCAGCGGTGGCTTAATGTGCGTAAGCACTGACGCGCGATGGACCTGCGTCCTGATCGGCTTACCATGATCTCTCAATTGGCTCTGGAGCCATTATGCTTATTGCCGATGGGATTTGCATAAAACGAAGAGCATTGAATAATGTACTATTTTGGGCCATAAACAAACGGTGACTAAGTACTAGTGCATAGGTATCTCTTAATAACTGCGGGGCTAACGTTTACGTAGTAGGTACGCATGAAAGACGTAAGTTATCGTGCGTAAGCGCAGAGGAAAACGTCTTTTTAATGTAAAAGTTGTTGAAATATTGCAACAAATGACGTCAAGAATGGATTACTTATTCTTAAAGCATTACGGAACAAACCTTTTATGTCTAATTTTAATAGTTATTATTTATCTCCAGTTTTTAATTTATTTTTATCTCTTTTATTATGGATATGTATACCTTTTTTCTATTTTATTTATTACAAAACAACAATAGTCAATCTAAATATTTATTGAAACTGTATTAGAATATGTAAAACATTAAAAAGTAAAACATAAGACTGTCGGTTTTATTCGATTCAAAATTTCAAATTGTTTTTTATAGAAGAAAGCTTTACATCAATGTATCAGTTATTTTGTTATGAAGGATTGCCTTTTTCAGATTTTTCTAAATTCAATAAAAATGTTTGATCAGTAAAATTTTCTTTTCTTTATAAAAGTTGACATAGAATTCTAAGTCTCATTTAAAAAATCTGATGTGGCCAGGCACATGACTTTATCATACAATATATAAAATTAATAGTTTAGCTGCATGAGAATCTATTCTATTGAGATAAATCGTAGGTATTGTCAAAGCATCAGCATTTGACACTACCAACAGTACGTCATTAGAATAATAGTTATTTATGTCACAAATACCGAAAGTACGGAATACGGCGACGAGCGGTGATGCGGCGCGTCACCGAAGGCGGAGTGTCGCCGTCGCATGTGAGCGAGTCGCGCTGTCTAGTTTTTGGCAGGAGCGACATCAACGTTTATTGTGTTGGTTTTTAAGAAATACGTACTTATAAAAATAAATAAATGATTTCTGTATAGTAAATGCTAGGTTGGTACCACTTTGACGAAACGTCAAGTTTAAAGGTGCGTACCGATTGGTAGGTAATGGTAGCTAATGGCGGTGGTAGAATACGAAATTATAGTATTTCTTACATACGTGATAATGACACATATTAGTTTGCATGTACGTAAACACGAGTCATTAGCAATTTTCTATTGGAAATACTATAACGGCGTCTGCTACCACTGCCATTATCACTAATGAAAACGCACCCTAAAAAGGTAATTCAAATTCTGACAGATTTATATTTGTTAATGACACATCCCTACCAACATACTAGAATAAAACTACACTCATCGCTATACGTTACTTATAATTTTCTCAATTTATCGTTTTTAGAATTAGATATAAAGACGGGTTGATATTTCTTATCAACAAACAATCAAATTGGTGATCTTATTTTATTTGAAATTTGTATTTTATAATTTGCCGCACTACAGGCAACGTTCCATAGTGGTTCTCCAACCTCTGATCACTCTGATGAGATCAGCTATTTTCGAATGTGACAACACAAAAAAATATTTGTCAAAATCCTGGCTACTATGTAATTTCATATCAATGCAGATGCGACCGATCTCGATCAAATAGAATTTGCTCTTGAAGCTAAACTATTAATTTTACCAAAAAATGTCATAGGCATAAATTATTCAAAATTTCCTCTACTTTAATTTATTAATTAACTATTTTGTCGAAATTACAGAAATGGCGGCTCATTTGCAAAATCCTTCAAAAAGGCTTAGAATAAACTACCCGTTCCTTTGGGCCCCTTTCAACCAAAAGCTTTTCAGCTCTAAGTTTGGTAGCAAAACTTCTAAATATGAACTTTCGTTCCGATACCTTTAGTAGTTTCTCCGGAATCGTCGTCACAAAAATCGGGTACACACACACACATACACACACACACACACACAGACATTTTTTTGTACCTTGGTCAAAAATGTTCAGGGGACCCAAAAAGACCTATTTCCGCTAAAATCCCAATTTTTTTTTTCGGCACGATTACAATACTTTACATACTGCGTATGATAAAGTAAAAATAATTCGTTAAATCTTGTAATGTTGTAAAATAAATAAACTCTGTAATTTTTTTATGGGATATACTTTGTAGACAATATGGAACACTAAACAAAAGAAAAACAGATTTGTAACATTATTGATTGAATCGAATATCTGTCAAATCCTGGCAAACTAGTTGTAATGCAGATAGGAACGATCTCGATCAAATAGAATGTTTGGATGTCTGTAGTCCGATTAGTGCTGGTTCGATTAAAAACTGCTAACGCTTCACTAAACTATTTATTGTATATGTATACATAATGCACAGTGCAACCACCAGAGTCACCTGCTATGCATTACTTTCAAAGTTAATGTTCGCCCATGCAGCTAAAATGGCAAAAATATCTTAATTGTACCAAAAAATATCATAGACATAAATTATACAAAATTTTCTACTTTAATTTATTATTTGACGAAACGGCGTCTCATTTGCAATATCCTTGAAAAATTCTTAGACTAAAACTCCAGTTCTTTTGTATCCTTTTGAACAAAAAGCTGTTCAGCTCTAAGTTTTGTCATGAAACTTCTAAATAAGAAGTTTTTGCTATTTTTGATTAACAAGTATGTTAATTTAATGATATAACATTTATTTCTTGAATTTCTAATATATTTTGACCTGAATAATTAAAAAGTAGTATGTCAATACAATTGCACATTTCTATCATTTTTGTTGATGATATGGTGTGTTTTATTTGTGCATATCACAATTTTGAATAAAAAAATCTCCATTCCTGAATAGGCATAATGGAGATAAGCGATTAACATTATTAAGTGAAGGACTGTATTATTTCTCAGATTACCGATACAAATAAACGATAAAAATGTCACTTAAGACGAAGATGAATATACACAATGGATTGCGATTGAAGACAACATGATAAACCATGGGAATATAAATCTTTTAAAAAATTGCAATAATAATTCGAATTTATAACCGAAATAAATAAAATTATTGTTACAAAAACAACAAACAAAAAATAACTGTGTCTGTTCAACAAAAATTTACAAGAAAATTTGCACAACTCAAATAAGTGTTTTGTTGGTTTTGAATTTATTTTAGTTTTTTCTGTAGTCTTGTTTTAAGTTGTTATTTGTTAATGTTACGTTCCTTAAAATTTATTTTGTTTTATTTGTTATTATTGTATTATTGTTTTATTTTGGAGCAATTAAAGACGATTTATTATTATTATTATTATATTAGGAGCTGTTTATTGAACTTAATCAAAAATCACATTTGTTATAATATATGGCCTAGTGTAGGCACTGTAAAATTGTCACAAACTAAGAAAATAAAACCTCATATACATGTTGGTGTTTCAAAAATATGTACAGTAATAGTATGTAACACTTAATACCGTGACCAATTTTGAGATATCTCACTTTTCTAGTAGACAATTTAAGAGATAAATTTATGGAAATTTAGTATTTTGTAATCGCATGGTGCCATGGAAATCGCAAAGTTGTAAACGAATATGTCTACCCATATCTCAAGTGACAGTAACTCTTCAGTAACTTTTTCGGGTTTTCAAGGATATCTACGAAATCTTTATTTGTTTTCTCAATGGATTATTTAATATAGACCATACAAATATGCACTACTTTGTATATTTAACCGATCTTAATAATAACCGATCTTAACCGATCATTTATAATGACAAAAACACTTATCATTCATTAATTATTTAGTTATCAAATATTATTATTATTTTATTGGAAATATCGAAATATTTTTTCTAAAAACTTTACGTATCTCGAGCTACCATTTTGTGTTTTTTTTTTACATTCTAGCTCTGGTAGTTTCGGAAAATTGAAGGACAACACAGATAACAATGGAGATCTCCAATTCGTTCAAACGCAGATATGACCTCACATTGTTTAGAAATTTGCCAACGACAAGACATACTCAAATACACATGGAAAATAATGTTAACCCAGGCGAGAGAAACAAAGTAATTGCTTCGTCCCTCAAAGGATCCTCAAAACCTGCAAATTGCAGATGCCTATACCGTTTTGCGGATAAGCCAAATGAAAAGCAAAAGAAAAAATCGCTGATTATGGCTACGGGAGCGGAAAAACGGAACAACAGCCTTTTAATTATCATGAATATGGAGGCAGAACGGGAACGCTGCGAGATCGTCCATTAAACGTTTTAAGTCCTCGTTAAAATGCTTAATGATTTTTGTGCAAGCGATCTGCTCTAATTAGTGTGTCTCATCGGTGAGCACGTTTCGCGGCGACTCTCGCCGTCAAACCCGCGCAACAAACTCGGGGATACAATGATACTCTCCGCGTAACCGTTCACGTGTTTCGCTAAAATGAATATTAAAATTGAGCTCCCTGTGTGTCCATTTCCTCTACTCTCTTGTCCGGCGATCCCATTATTTCACGGTTACCCGTTGCATTGTTTCCCTCGTTTTTGTTTGACTGCTTCATTTAAGCAGGCGGTTTGTTCAACTTTATAATGATTTGCAGAGCGGTGTTGTGCTTGTGTGCATCTAAATTGAAACCAACACTTTTAGTTATTGTTTTTGCGTCAAATAACGGTCGTTTATTTTTTGATTTTCTCTGCTGTTTATTGTTGGTTTATTTCATTGTATTATTATTATTCTTAATCTTGTACATCGTTTCAGTACAACAATAAAAATTATTAGCATACAGGGTTTCCAGGTCTCCGGGATTTGAGGTTCAACATTCACGTTTTGTCTTCTCCTTTGAATTTCTTTCCGGATAGTCTTGACCAACTCAGTGACAAACAAGGTGAACGATTTCATCAGGAAATGGAAGCTATTGAAAAACATTTTCAAGGAAAAGACACCATCATCATCGCAGACTACTGCTGGTCACTTAAACGGGAAACAAATGTATAAACGACAGAGATCGAGTAAACATTATTAAGTTATGTATCTTTCTTATACATTTAAGTTCCTGCCATACCAAAAGATGCCATAGATCAAGTCGTTTTCACTTTTAATTCTGCCCACCATTTAATTAAAGTTACCGCAGAAATTGAGATTGATGGGACCCTACCTTTTCTTGATGTATCACTTTTAAGATCTAATAACAATATTATAAAAACAAACTGCCTACCAAAAACAAATAAACTCAACACAAAAACAAATAACAGATTTATAAATTTCAATTCAAACCACACCATGATGAATTCGATCAAACTAATTTCAAAGTCATGTTGCTAAAGTGTAATTACCCTACAACTTTGATTAACAGAGTGTTTTTTAATGAGGTGAGAGTTGACACCAGAAATATGATGGTTAGTGGTGGGGGGAATATAGAATTGAAATATTACAGACTTCCAAGTGTGCCGGGTTTAACTGCTAGGCTTGCCTCAGCCATTATTGAAAACAGATAATATAACTTGGGGCTAAAACAAAGATTTAATCAAACTCTAATGTACTTAGTAACATATTGTGATAGTCTGGAAGGTAACAACAAAAAGGAACAGAAAAGAAAACAGGGTCATAATTTTGGAATAACATTGTAAATATAAGTGCTAGTAATGTCTTACTAATGTGTATAAACACTACGGATTTATTATGACCGGCCTATATATTTCTTCTCCGTAGTGTAACGTGTGTAGCCGGTCAATAAACTTTGATAATTCTGTTAAATTTCAACCGATTCCAGCATACAAACGCATATGAGACGAAAATTTAAATGGTCTTTCTATAAAAAAATAGCAAAAAAATATTACGGATTCAAACCGGTCATCAAATTGCTGTTACAGTTGAAACGAAAAAAATTGGAAACTTCTGAACTTGAACGTCCATAACTTTTTGATTTATTATTGGATCTGACCGAACAGTACATTTTTATAATGCTCTATGCTTCCTCTTTCATTTGCATTTTTTATTTTGAATATCAAAATGGTGGAATTATCAATTTTTATACACGTGCAGGTATTTGGAAAATTTTAGCTACGCCAGTATGTTTAGCTTTACCAGCACAACAACTTTCGGTGGCTCGTGAAAAGTATATTTCGTTTTTATTTTTTTTTGTAACACAGTGTTATTTCATACTATGAAATTTCTCGCGCAAAAAGCTCCATAATTTATTAAAGAATCAAAAACTGCATAGTGCATTTACAATAGTATAAAACATTGCAAAATCTCCGAAACGGTTTGTTATTTAACGCAATCGTCGTAAATGGCGATCTTGATTTATCAAAATACATGTATTTGTCGTAAACTACATTTTCGACCGTCACTTGCTTTTGACTTATGACATGTTTTTAAAATGGCACCCATTAGTTTAATCGCAGCATACACCTTGTAGGGCCGTACATTCAAAAATGTTTGAGGAAAAGACAAATAGGCGTTTTCGCTTAATTTCTTTGAGCTGAAAATGAAACCGAGCGCTGTGGTTGTTATTGCTGTTATGGATGCGCCCGGATACCACAAGAATCGGTGCAATAATAGCTTTAAAATATTTCCAAGCAAACTTATGTAAATCACATTTCGTAAATCGTGTTCAGGGCAAATAATCCTATCCAGTGAGCATTGGTATATTCCATTTACAAACTCCAAGGTACCCAGAATTATCAATATTTTTCAATTTTCAATTGTGTTTTCTAGAGAATATTCTTATGTAAGTCATAAAATGTTTCCGTTGCCATTAAGATAACTAAAAGTCTTATCAAAATTACAACGAAAAATAAATGGTTGCCATTACATTAAAATGCGTATTTTGATAGTTAAAAAGTTATACAACTAATCATACCAGATGAATCAACAATATGTTTTGGTGGTTTGATACACCCTATGCAGTAATACGCATCTTGGCCAGGTTCTCAATTAGCTTGTTAATAGGTAGTAGTAATATTTTGTTCTTTTATTTATTTCAATTACTGAATTTAAAAACAATGTAAGTCAAATCAATAAATAATGGACGAAAGAAAATGTTCTTCGGGACTAATGAAACTTATTTATTTATTAGATATAATATTACAATACCAGTTTCGGGTCATTTTTTAGAAACTCTTCGCAATTTTAGCTTCAAAGTCCAATACTTTTTAGCCTTTGCGATTTTTAAAGCAAAAAAGAAACTTTGCAGTTTATTTAACACGGAACGAAAATTGTGTTCTGGTGGTCCCACTTTGAGACACGTTGTCCAATAAACCGTCGATTACAAAGGATAAATAAATAATTTTCAAAAATTAATGGATAGTGTCCTGATTGACATACAAAATGCAAACCTTAGCATCAATTTTCTATTGGTCCGGCAACAGTATTTGAATAATTTCAACCTGTGATCAATTAAGTAATACGAAAAACAAGCGACATCGCCTCGGACCAAAAAACAAAAACAACCACCACTATTAATATTTAAAGTGATTAATGATAAGCAGACATTCTGGTGCGGCCTGCAGCACGCCACTTCGAATTACTCGTTCCATTATAAAGCAGAGCCCCCAATATGGGTACCAGCTGTCTTCGGGCTCGAGATATTAGCGAAGGACACACGCATAAATAAAAAACCGTGCAGAAGATACCCGATACCGATGTGCTTACGCATGCGGCAGAAGCCAATAATTGCGACCTTAGCAGTCCCGCAGGGCATCATGTGGGTACCTTCATGTTCTTGAGCGGCGTCGTATAAGAATACCATCCGTTGGTGAGGTTGTGTTCCGGTCTGTGTTATAGACGGTCATAAACATAGACGACATTGACGAGGATGTGTGTGTTTGTTTGTTTTTTGTTTTTGTTATTGAAGGCTGCCGCTCGCTGTACATCCTCCACCTTGGGTCGTAAAATTTGACTAATTACCTACATGTTTATCTTCCGTTTTATATTATCATCGTCAATGGATGCCTACCTACATTGTAACGAACTGTAATGGTGGTATAAATAAATCAAGGTCTTATAATCCTATCTACAGTAACTATCGAATGGAAAAGAGAAGTGCTGTTGCTATATTTGAATGTGTCAATTGATTTTTTGCCTGTTTTTTATTCTCGAGAATCTAGATGGCGAAGTATGTTAGAAAAAGAGCGAGGTAAATTTATTTCAAAATCAGAGTTCTGACAAAAACTAATTGAATTTTAGCTTTGTTTTGTTTTGTTTATTATATAATAATTAATAATACAGTCAATTTGTGCTCTAAAGGAAAGTTGTGATTCTGTTTAACTTATTTAATCAGATACGAAATTGTACAAATTTAGTTACAAAAAAGATGATATTCAAACTAAAAATGTTGTGGCTGGGAGATAATAAATAAAACGAAAAGACGTACTAGACGGAATTTTATTTGCACAGAATTTAAGTACAATGTAATTGTGAAAATGCTTTTTTTATATAGTATTGGTAATGGAATAATTAGTGTACATTATATTGGAAGGTGGAATTCACCAAATGATAGCTTTTAATAATAAAGTAGAGTTTTCGAATGGAAAGAGTGGGCTTTTACGGACATAGATAAAATATGCCAATTTTCAACAATCGCTTGAGTCCGAACGTTTTGTTAGAGAAAAAAACCTTAATAGTAAACGTTGTCGGAAATTGCATGCACTTTAAAGTTGATAGTTTCCGTGTTATAAGCAAAAAACGCAAAAACCTTTTTCCTTTTTTACCTTTTTCGGATTTATCACCGCAAAAAAACATATAAAATGGAAGAAATCAAAACTACCCCTCAAGTTTCCTGGTTAAAACACAATTTGACTGGAAGTACATATTAGTAAACATATCTCCTAGATAATTTTTAACAGAAAAACGAACAAAAATGCCAAAAATACAGTCAATTGAGTCAGTCGACAAAATATGGTTTATCGATGTCATCACTCATCATGCAAAATTTCTCAAAATTTTGAGATTTTAACGTAAATATGCCATATTGGGTCCACTGAACATTTTTGACCAAGGTACAAAAATGTCTGTGTGTGTGTGTGTATGTGTATGTGTGTATTAGGGCTTCCAGTCCCGAGATTTCGGCATCCCGGGACCCCGACAAATAATGAGCTTTTTCGGGATCCCGGGATTTTAAAAATCTAAATCCCGGGATCCCGAAAACGTTAAATCTAAATTCTTTTCTTATTTTTTTGTTATTTGGCGAAATGTGGGCACTGATTTACAATAAGTCAGTTGAACTGCTATTTTGTAAGTTTGAACAGTCCCCTTTCGGATTAAACTAAGTATTAAGCATAAAATCTTCGTTTACACCAACTTGTTGTTATAATAGGAAGAACAGATTTCGCAAAAAGTAGATATAATGCAATAGTGCACTTCGATAAAACATCAGTACCAAAACATCAACCATATTTGAAAAAAAAAAATAGTCGAACTCCTCCTCCATTCGGTGCAATTTGATAGTTGCACCGAATATTTCATTCTTATTGAACAATATATAACGTCTTTACGTGAAAACGCGTTTAGAACTGGGTCTTAAAATTATTATACCTATCATTTTTAAACAATAATCGTTTTATTTAAAATGCAGTTAGTCTACTTGCATAATAAACATCCACGACTTATGATTTCTAAAATTATCCAATATTAAAGACTTTGTCAAAATATTTATTGGCATTAATATGGTATCGGGACGAAACTTCATATTTAAAAGTTTCAACAGATTAAAGTAGACGAAATTTTGTATAATTTATGTCTATGTTATTTTTTGGTAAAATAAATAGTTATTCAAAAGAGTCCAAAGGAATTGGATGTTTACAAGGATTGAGCAAATGAGTCGCTATTTCTGTAATTTCGTCAAAATATTTAAATAATAAATTAAAATAAAGTAAATTTGGTATAATTTATGTCTATAACATTTTTTGGTAAAATTAATAGTTTATTGCATGAGCATACTCTATTTGATCGAGATCGGTCGAGTCTGCATTAAAATAAAACCAGGATTTGACAGATATTTTCATTCTGATAACAGTAGTTAGTGTCAAACGCTGATGGTTTGACAACGCCTACTGTCAATAGAATCAAAATGTCTGTCAAATTCTGGTTTTATTTTAATGCAGACACGACCGATCTCGATCAAATAGAATCTCATGCAGCTAAATATTAATATTATATACAGTATGATACAATCATGTGCCTTGCCACATCAGATTTTTTAATTTAATGTTAGACGATGTTATTGTTACACATTTTAACATTCAGGAAATAAGAAAATAGTACAGAAAGTGACAAAAGTTATCTAAAGTTAAAAAAAACAAAAATTAAAAATTTATAAACCAAAATTTATACAAATACCAAAAAAATCATTTTTTGGTTTTTGATCATAGTAAGAAGCTGCAACATTTTCCTAATATAATATAATAGGGTTAAGTGCCCAACGTTTTTGAATTAACCCACCTTTTTTAATAACGAAGGTACCAGCATTTGTTTTTTTAAATTTATTTATTTATTCAGTACCTACTTGCAAGAACACATTTCGCAAAAAGTAGATATAATTCAATAGTGCACTCAGATAAAACATCAGTTTTTATAATGTGGGTTGGGATATTTGACCCATATTTAACAAAAAATAAATAGCCCAACTCCTCCTTCTTCGGTGCAATTTGATAGTTGCACCGAATATTTCATTCTTATTGAACAATAAATAACGTCTTTACGTGAAAACTCGTTTAGAACTGGGTCTTAAAATTATTATACCTATCATTTTTAAACAATAATCGTTTTATTTAAAATGCAAACAGTTAGTCTACTTGCATAATAAACATCCACGACTTATGATTTCTAAAATTATCCAATATTAAAGAATTTGTCAAAATATTTATTGGCATTAATATGGTATCGGGACGAAACTTCATATTTAAAGGTTTCAACAAATTAAACTAGACAAAATTTTGTATAATTTATGTCTGTTATTTTTTGGTAAAATTAATAGTTATTCAAAAGGGTCCAAAGGAACTGGATGTTTTCAAGGATTGCGCAAATGAGTCGCTATTTCTGTAATTTCGTCAAAATATTTGAATAATAAATTAAAATAAAGTGAATTTGGTACTTATAATTTATGTCTATAACATTTTTTGGTAAAATTAATAGTTTATTGCATGAGAAATATGGTTTTGTTTTAATGCAGACACGACCGATCTCGATCAAATAGAATCTCATGCAGCTAAACTATTAATATTATATATAGTATGATAAAATCATGTGCCTGCCCACATCAGATTTTTTAATTTAATTCTAGACCTATGTTAATGTTACACATTTTAACATTCAGAAAATCTGAAAGTAGTACAGAAAATGACAAAAGTTATCTAAAATTAAAAACAAAAATTAAAAATTTATAAACCAAAATTTATACAAATACCAAAAAAATCATTTTTGGTTTTTGATTATAGTAAGAAGTTGCAACATTTTCCTAATATAATATAATGTAAGTGCTCGACGTTTCTGAATTTAACCCACCTTTTTTAATATCGAAGGTACCAGCAATTGTGTTTTAAATTTTAATATTTATTCAGTACCTACTTGCAGCCGTTGTACACAAAGAGAATTTTACAAAAATAAATCTGACCGGACCGATCAATCTACATTTTAATAAAGAATTAAACACTACCAATTCATACACTAAATGATTTCCTAAAAATGCCCAACACATTTTTTTAAATTACCCCACGCAGTGTTTGTATGTGCTGCCCAAACTATCACACAACCGATGGATAGCATTAAAACACTCTGTGCGTTACGTTCATCTGGCAGAATACATACATCTATTACCAACCACACCATTTTGTTTCCAATTACCTGACTGAAGCGCATTCAATACCCTAGTGACCAACAGTTTGGACCCTGCGGGCATGTATTGGACCCTCATGAAGGACGAACCCTACTACCCCTATTTGCATTGAAATTAAACTATAAATAAATTTCAGTACACTGCTAGGCAATATGTACAGTTAGTTCACTTTAGTTCAGTTTGTATTAATATCACTTCGACACTCTCAATAGGCGTTCCCTTGACAATGTATACAGAAAGCATTTATACACAGAGTGTACTTGTTCAAAATGCTCTATGATCTTTTATGTTGTACCTACTTTTATTTAATTTCAACTTTGTTCTCCGTGAACAATCGCAAAATCCGTAATTATTGTCAGATTCAGTCAAACAGAGTTGTGAAAATATAAACATCAAATATCTCCCACTAGAGTGATAGACGGACAATTATACCTACCTATACCTTTTGATCTTAAATTTGCTGAATTGCTTTTAAGATTCTGTGAACTAATAGTTGAACTAATACCTCAGAACTTTACATGTGTTGACGAAAACATAAGTGACCAAGATTTTTTTAAAGTTCTGTAAAGTTTCCTTCTTTCGCGGTTGGTACGCGAAGGACTTCTAGGTGCTACACGAAAGGTACCAAACTTTATGGGTAAAATCATATTTATTTTGACCCAAAATTATAACGGCAAAATTAAGTAATATTCCATTATTAAATGGTGCCATATACAGACGTATTTCTAAATAGGCAGATTGTGTAGTAGAAAGTGTAACTATACACTTTCTAAAAGGCAAAACAAAGTAAATATTTTATTTTTTAAAGTAATAATTTTATGACTTTAAGTACCGACATAAGTTATTTTGATCAACTATTAGTCTGTAACTGATTTGAGGTTGAAGAGGAAATCGCAGAGGAATATTTATTTTAGGAACCTCTACCCGAAAGAAGATCTGGTGATAAATTTTAATAATTGTGTGTTTAACAATTCCATTCCATGGAGGAAATTTATTGGTGTCTGCACTGATGGAGCTCGGGCATTAAGAGAAAATAATCGCGGCCCTCATAAAGAAAAAATAAAAAGTTGCTGTGAATTCACTCACTGCAAAAACCATCGGGATTTTCTAATAGCAAAATCTATACCAGACAGACTAAAAACAGTTTTGGATCAAGCAGTAAAAAGATAACATTGTCTCCATCGTACTTAAATCAGAAGTTCAAGTTTTCCATGCAGAAGCTAATTTTGACTTCAAATATTGTTTCTTTGATGAATTGTGGATACTCCGGTTAGTATATTTAGCTGATATATTTGGAAAGTTGAATAATATAAATTTAGTTTTGCAGGGAGAAATGGTCGTTTATTGTTATTGTTTATATAATCATTTTATTACTGTAAAATTACCGCAACAATAAAAAGAAGTTAATAAAAAATAAAGGTAGTTTATGCCAGCATTAGAAGGCTTTCTTGAAGAAATCATTATCATAATAACCAGGGTTAACAATTATTTTTCAGAAAACTATGACAATGAAAGTTAAATCAGAAGTCCAAAAACTATGAGTATACCAGATAACTTCACTGTCAAAGCGAAACAACAATTGATAGAAACTTCCTCAGACTGATAGAAAATTTTAAGATTAATACACACCAATGTTTAGATACAGAGGAAGAATTATTTTAAAGAAATAGCAGATTAAGATATTAGATTTTTAATACCTTCTTGCACCACCAATTTATGTCAAATGTAGTTGTCATCAATATTAATTTAAGGACAAACACACGAAAAAATTAATTATTAATGCAAATTTGAGCTTTAAACTAACTTTCATTTAATGAAATTTTAAAAAATGGGTTTAGCAAAACAATCCCAGTCGCATCAATATTTAAATTATTTTATATTACTTCAATGTAAGTGATGTTTTACATTACTTTTGTATACCAAATGAAGTTTTTATTGTTAGACTATTGCCTTTTCAGAACATTTTTATTTTTTTCTCAGGTAAACTGTCGTTAAAAAGTTATTATTTTTGGTAGAAAATAATATGTAGGTATGTTTATTTAAAATATACCTATATAAATTTTTTTCATTTATGTACATATTAATATGCATTTTTGTATAAAGGTTGGTGGTACGGACAAATTTGAATATTTTTATGTGGTACACAGAACCTAAAAGGTTGAGAACCCCTGGTCGATATTATTAATTGTACCATAGTTAGAAACAGCAAGGTGGTTGTGTGTGGTATCATTGAGTAGCTCGTTCAAAACTCATAGTATTTCATCTGAAACATTATTTAACGCCATAGAAGAGACACCACAGTTTACCTTCAACAATTTTGAGAATTATGCAAAAACAAAAATTAATATTGATTGCCAGCGACTTGAACTTTCTTTTAACACTCCTTAAGCACGAAAAAGGCACAGACATCATTTCATGCACAGCACTCTTAAATCATATTTATTTCGACCGTATCTGCCCTTCTGACAGTACTCTCGATTCCTAATTAATCGTCCAATTAAGAATCAATTAAAACGAGAGACGTTGGCGCGTTAACGCATTAAATAAATTATAAGCGGGACACGCACTCGCTGCGATGTCAGCGCGTTTCTTTTTTTGCGAGCAATTAACTTGCAAATGCGTAATTATGTCGTCGCGTCTCCTCTCAGCTTTGGGCAAACCGAAGGCACGGCGTAGTAAAAACAAACAAAAAATAAAGACCCAACGGTATAAGAGGAGGAAAACGTCGAGACAACATTACAAGGAATATTCTAAAAGGAATACCAGTGACAATTTAGCTTCATAGAAATAATTACAGTAAATAATTCACAAGTACTTTGTTCTCATAGACCCTCTGTTCTCATCATTTTTACTTTATCATTCGTAGTATGACAAGGTATTAATCGTAAATTTTTAGATGTTTGAGGAAATATGTACTTTATATGCCAATGAGACCATAGAAATAACACAAATTCTCCTAAAGATCTTTCAGATAATAGATTTCAAACCGACTTATGCTGTAATTAACATTACAATGTCATTGCAATTTACCGATTGACTGATTGCATAACGATGACTTTTGACGTAACTAACTTATACACCAATGCGTACCCAGTAGATCTAACACTAAACCTTGTCTCTCAATTATTTGAACCATACTTTTCAGAAAAAAACAAAATAAATCAAATTACCAAATTGCTAAAACACGTCATAAATCAGTTCAACAGAAAATATTATCATTTTACTGAGGACTTACCAATGGGAATGTCACTATCTGGACTCCTATCAGAAATTTTCCTTGATCATATAGAAGAAAAATTTATTATGAACAATGTCAATCCTTTTACAAACAAAATTGTCAAATGGGTACGATACGTCTATGACATCTTTCACCCAAATCTAAACTTTACCTTATAGATACAACAACAAAATAGAATAAATTTTGTGACCTTGATTGATAATAACAATAAACTGAACTTCGAAATTTACAGAAAGGCCACAAATATAAATACAATCATCCCCTTTGACTCAACCCATCCCATAAAACATCGACTCGCCGGTTTTCAACATCATATAAACACATTACTAACATACCCAATCACTGAAGAAGCAAAAACAAAAGAACTACCATTCATATATGATCTAGCAAAAATCAATGGTCTTCCCCAAAAAAGTGTATGGTCTATAATAAACAGTGCAAAGAAAAAACAAGATCCACTCTACACAAACGAAATACCTAACACCAAACAAATCTACAGACATTTCACCTATAACTTTACGAATAGGAAGTTCCAAAAAACATTAAACATATATAATATAACACCAGCATACAGGGTCTCCCACGACGAGCTGCCATTAGAAGAATATGGAGAACCAAATGAAATGACAGATTGAAAATTTGTGGACTTATATTGTTGGACACGATCGTCTCAACTAAAATATTTTGAGTTTTCGGTTACTTCCGGATACACCGGAAATGATGTCATATTTTATATTTCAAATGGAACACCCTGTATTTTAACGCAGTTTTGAAATCTTCATTAAATTTTAGATCAATTTTATGTTACATTCCCTATACCTAACGTGTGTCATTTTTGAGAAATTAATTATTTTCATTAAAAAATGACAGCTGCACGGCTACTTTCAACTACTTATAAATTATCTCCTTTGACCGTTGGAAAAAGTCGTCCGGCGAAATTGTTGTGAAGGTAACGTATTATCGACACATCGGTAGAACTCTTCTAAAAGTTATACAGGGTGTTCAAATTATAAGATCAAAGTTGAATTCGAGAAAAGTACTAAAACTCGATTTTTTCAAATGGCAACCCTAACATATTAATACAATTCTCAATTCAATGGAAAATTTTAGATCAACTTTGTGTACGATGTCCTATACCTAAAATGTACTTGTACCTACTGAATCGATTTTTAAACATCACCGTAGAAATTGCACAGATTGCCAAACCTAGATTGCGTTGAAAACAACTGAATAAGTTGGAATAAACAGAACTTTTTAATAAAACAAGCTTTTTTAGGTCAGTTTTCATTATCATTGGTTTAGTATTTATAAAATTATAAGCCTACAATGAAACACAATATTAAAAATAAAACAAAACGTTAAGAAAATTTTAAAAACCGCTTAATTCTATTTCAGTAACTGTTAAAAAATGTTGCCGTTTTTTGCTAAACATGCTACTATTCCTTTTACCATATTATTGTTGGTGGCGTCCCTGATAGAGTTAGCACATAACCCATTGAAAGGAGCTGGAACTTTATCTTTCATATTCTCCTTATTAGTTATTGGGTCCTCCATTATAGGGTGGTTTCAAATGGACGGTGCTCCAGCGCAGATTGCAGTTGCTATAAGAGGTTTGCTTAACGAGCGATAATCGGCGATCGGTTGAATGCGCTTAATAGGCCATACAAATATCCACCGCATTCCCCCGACTTGACGCCAATGGATTTATTAATTTCGGGAGCTATTAAAGACGTAGTTTATGAGAACCCAATAATTGATAAGGAGAACATGAAAGATAGAGTTCCAGCTGCTTGCAATGAGTTATGTGCTAACGCAATCAGGGACGCCACCAACAATAATGCGTTAAAAGAATTAAAGCATGTTTAGCGGAAAACGGCAACGTTTTTGAACAGTTACTGAAATTGAATTAAGCATTTTTTTATTACTTTACGATTTTGTTTTATTTTTAACATTGTGTTTAATTGTAGGCTTATCATTTTATAATTACTAAATTAATTATAATGAAAAATTACCTAGAAACGTGTTTAATAAAGTTGTGTTTATTCCAACTTGTTCACTTGTTTTCAACGCAATCTAGATTTGGCGATTCTTGCAATTTCTACTGTGATGTTTAAAAATCGATTTCAGTAGGTACAAGTACATTTTAGGTATATGACATTGTACACAAAGTTGATCTAAAATTTTCCATAGAATTGAGAAATGTATTAATATGTTAGGGTTGCCATTTGAAAAAATCGACTTTTAGTACTTTTCTCGAATTCAACTTTGATCTTATAATTTGAACACCCTGTATAACGTTTAGAAGAGTTCTACCGATGTGTCGATAATACGTTACCTTCACAACAAATTCGCTGGACGACTTTTTTCCAACGGTCAAAGGAGATAATTTATAAGTAGTTAAAAGTAGCCGTGCAGCAGTCATTTTTTAATGAAAATAATTAATTTCTCAAAAATGACACATGTTAGGTATAGGGAATGTAACATAAAATTGATCTAAAATTTAATGAAGATTTTAAAAATGCGATAAAAAACAGGGTGTTCCATTTGAAATATAAAAGATGATATCATTTCCGGTGTAACCGGAAGTAACCCAAAACTCAAAATATTTTAGTTGAGATGATCGTGTCCAACAATTTAAGTCTACAAATTTTTAATCTGTCATTTCATTTGGTTCTCCATATACTTCTAATGGCAGCTCGTCGTGGGAGACCCTGTATAGTAACCCTAACCAAATAATTAAACAATTATCTGGACATAAATATGAAAACAAAACAGAAATGGAAAAAGTGGTATTTACACTATTAATTGTACTAATTACAACCAACTTAGTTTAAGTGGAACAAACAAGAAGATCTCTATCTATTCTCTATCTAAGAGAATAATATACAAACTGAGTACAAAATATATTATAAGAACTAAGAACGTCAAATTAATCAATAAATGCAATAAAGGGTTCAAGATGGACATATTAGAGCAGCTAGAAATGCAAAGACAAAACAGAAACGCACAAATAGAGTTGATTCACGACCAATTAAAATTTTTCAAAAGGCCCGTGTTTACATACCTAAATGGGATTTAAATTTCAAATAAAATCGACTGAAATACCACGACATACAATGGACGCATACAACATCGGTTGCATACACGTAAATACAATACGATATACAGAGTAAGGTTAAAATTCCACATAGCACCACCTCGTTTCGCTAAGATCTCTATAATTTGAAAACATAGTTAAATCTTGACCACCTACTCTACAAACTGACTGTAAGTAGTTTCTATCACTAGAATAAAATATTGGAATATAATACGATATTGTCGAACCCAATTTGGATTAAATCCTGTAATTAAGTGCGGTTGATTAAGTTTGTCAATTCTTTTGTAGATTCCCGACTGATGGTGATCTGTTAGGAGCGAAACATCTCGAGTATATCAACAATAACAAACAGCAAAGAAGGAAAGGCTTTTATTTATTTTTTATTTAGGTTGAATTTAAATATAAACTTTGCGCTAGGGATATAGCCAAGTAATAATATAAGATCTTCAAGTGAAATTTTGCAGGGTCTACTGCGAAAAACGTGAGAAAGCTGTGTTTTGCGATGTAGACCGAATTCGTTGCAATACGCTGCATGATCGACTTTGAAACCATACGTCCATTCGAGTACGTGGCTGTACCAACAACAGATAGACATACAAACCACCAAATCTTTTTAAAAGTTTTGTTTTGTCGCTGTTGTTAAACAATTATTACTTAGTTTCACTTTAAAAGAAAGGGGAACAATTAGGAATGTGGATTTTGTGAATAGAAAGTGTATAGGTGTTTGCGATAGATTTCTTTGCGCTGTTTATGAATACAAATTCGTACAAATAATTTTCCTAATGCTTGAGGTTTTCAATGAAGTTTCGGTTCAGATGTCAAAAAATGTGAGTTTCCAGCGGTTGAGCCCAATGCCCAAAAAACTTCAAAACGACGTTTTTGAAAACTTACGTGTTTACTATGCAGTTTCCATTCACAAAGACCACAAAGCCATTAATAAATAATCTAATACGTTTGCTTTCTGACTACCTTTCATCGGACGATGAATAAATAACTACTCATAGTATAGCTTCAGGCAAAAAGCTTCATAAAAAAAATATCAGAAAATACAGAAAGCGAACAAAAATCATTAGAGACGGAAATAGGCACCGAAATCAACATGGTTGCCGTCGGGAAAAAAGCGTTGTTTATGTAGTTTTATAATTTGAATCGAATTCTCGTCAAAATTTGTCAAAAGTTTACTCAAAGTTTACTCTACTTTACAAAAGTTTTGCTCTTAGTATACACAGTGGGCAAAAAAACGGTACAAATTTCTAATCACTCGTATTTCCAATAATATTTAGACAATTCAAATATTTCTTTTAAAAACAAATTGCTTGTAGTGTGAAGATTGAAACCATACCATATTCACAATAACAGAACGTTTCAATCCAAAGTTATGTTGCTTTATGTTTGGCTATGCAACATTTCTGATAACATCGGGCCAATTTAATGTGAAATGAAAGGTGTAATAAAATTAATAGGTAATGACATTTGTTTTCTTTTGGTCAAAAGGGACAGTAAAGATTTTATGGCATAGTGTACAGGGTGATTTTTCTCGTATACCGGGTGAAATTTTGAACCGAAACAGCAAAAAACGCTGTTTTTACTCAAAAAATCTGATGTGGCCAGGCACATGACTTTATCATACAATATATAAAATTAATAGTTTAGCTGCATGAGAATCTATTTTATAGAGATAAATCGTAGGTATTGTCAAAGCATCAGCACTTGACACTACCTACACTACGTCATTAGAATAATAGTTATTTATGTCACAAGTGCCGAAAGTACGGAATAGCGCGGCGACCGGTGATGCGGCGCGTCACCGAAGGCGAAGCGTCGCTGTCGCATGTGAGCGAGTCGCGCTATGTAGTTTTCGGCAGGAGTGACATAAAAGTTTTTTGTGTTGCTTTTTGAGAAATACGTACTTACAAAAAATTAAAAATGGTTATATTTCTGCATAGGAAATGTTAGGTTGATACCACTTCTACGAAACGTCAAGTTTAAAAAGCTAAATCAAATTCTGACAGATTTATATTCGTTCATGACACTGTAGATGTCACATCCGTACCAACATACTAAAACGTAACTATACTCATCGCTATACTTTATTTACAATTTTCTCAATTATCGTTTTTACAATTAGATAACAACGGGTTGATATTTCTTATCAACAAACAATCAAATTGGCGATCTTATTTTATTTGAATTTTGTATTTTCTACTTTGCCGCAGTAGAGCGGCAACGTTCCATAGCGGTTCTCCAACCTCTGATGAAATCAGCTGTTTTCGAGTGTGACAGCCATAGACATTTCTGTGGTGACAGCACAAAAAAATATTTGTCAAATCCAGGCTACTTTGAAGTTTCATATCAATGCAGATGCGACCATCTCGATCAAATAGAATTTGCTCTTAAAGCTAAACTATTAATTTTACCAAAAAATATTATAGGCATAAATTATTCAAAATTTCCTCTACTTTAATTTATTATTTAACTATTTTGTCGAAATTACAGAAATGGCGGCTCATTTGCAAAATCTTTCAAAAAGGCTTAGAATAAACTACCAGTTCCTTTGGACCCCTTTCAACCAAAAGCTTTTCAGCTCTAAGTTTGGTAACAAAACTTCTAAATATGAACTTTCGTTCCGATACCTTTAGTAGTTTCTCCGGAATCGTCGCCACAAAAACCGTTCACACACAGACATACATACGCACAGACACACACACACACACACACAGACATTTTTTTGTACCTTGGTCAAAAATGTTCAGGGGACCCAAAAAGACCTATTTCCGCTAAAATCTCAATTTTTTTTTTCGGCATGATTACAATACTTTAGCATACTGCGTATGATAAAGTAAAAAGAAGTGGAATTGCGAATATGGTTTGTTTTCAATCCTCACAACATGCGCAATTAGTTTTTCAAATAAATGTTTACTTGAATTTATTTAAAATCTTTGGAAACATGACTAATTGAGCATTTGTACTGTTTTCTTTTGCCCACAGTGTATATAAAGTCGACAACGTAGTAAGTATTTTACAGTTTTTCATCAGCTACCACTAAAAATTATTTTAAAATTGTAAAGAAAGTATGTATTTGTTTTTCAGATCACAGAACTTTGTAAAAACATGCCGTTTGAGACAAAATCTGATGTGGTGAGGCACATGACTTTATCATACTATACAGCCTTGTCAAACTGTGCCAAACGCTGGTGTTTTGACAGTACTGGTCATAGAATCAAAATAGATCACGATCAAAAAGAATTTGCTTATGCCACTAAACTACTGATTTTATCAAAAAATTATATAAATAAATTATGCAAAATGTCCTCTACTTTAATTTATTATTTAACTATTTTGATGACATTACAGAAAAGGTCCATTTCAAACGACTGGACCAAATTTCACGACAATGAAGCCTGTATGCATCAAATATTTCAATTAATTTTATCTTAAACGAATATTCACACAATACACATATGAAATTCCGGCGCATTCTCGCACGTTTCCCCCGTTTTGGGTCGCCTTTCGCTAGCTAAGGCCCGTCATATTTGCGCGTCGCTCAATCCACTCACTCTCCGTTTCGATTTGGTGATATATTGCTTTGGCGGTCTGAAATTCTTCGCGTATGTGCGACGCCGAGCGGGAGGAGAGAGGCAGGCCCCCTTTTCGGACGAAAGTCGTCCAGCTTCTCATTCATTCAGGTGCCGAGTTGCCGCGACCCACTCAAATCAAGTTCTAATCTGGAGACCCTTATTATTGGGGGGTTGCCTGGATACGTCAGGTTCCTGCTACGCAGTATCTGGATCAAATATGGTACAGGACTCGGAAGCGGTCTTCGGAAACACATTTCCACCGCTGCAGGGCAGGCTCTAAGTTATTTGATACTCCGTTTTCTATATTTAGCCTGCAGGGTTACGAAAAAAGAAACACATGTTTTTTTACTCGGATAAGGGGTCGTATAAATAAAAATAAGTACATACTTGTTTGTACTTCAAGTAAAAACGTAGCAACAACCGAACTTATTTCTACTACGATGTAAAACGTCAAACGTATAAGCACATACAACCACACTTTTTTTGTGAACATTACAAGATTTTCTAACATCACCATTGAAATTCATCTAATCAATACTTCTGGTTAAATTGACCAAAATAAATCAAGAAGCACACTAAATACCAAAAAGAAACCATGTTAGGAGATGGGAACGTACCATTTACAATGAAAAAAATGCACGAAATCGCGAAGAACTGCAGATGCCAAATTATGGAAAAGTCTCAGGGACTAATTCAAGAGGAAAATGTTCAATATAATTAAATATAAGTAAATAATGTATAATGCTAGTCTAGTGATTGGTGACGTAAGGGCAACCTACTGCCCAACCACCATTTCCTTTTGTTTCATAGTAATAAAGAAGGAGGTCTTTGTCCGCATTTCCATCGTCATTTTAAAGAAGAAGAATGTACCCATAATTTGGTACTTGGTATTGTGAGTTGTCTGATCTTGTCGCACTCTTAATGCAGCACTTTTTAGATATAATACAAGAACTATATTTACCTAAATAAGGATTTATGCGAAGAACAAACCTACGTCATATCTACCACGATTTCGATTACTCTCCGACAAATCAGTGCCAATGACGAATGAAGATATAACCTATGAAGAAGAAGCCAAACAGTTGGTTACTCCAAAGGAAGTTGCCAAGAAATCAAGACAAACCTGAATCCAAAGAAGGCACCTGGATATGATCCTATCGCACGAGAAGTTTTTAATCTATTACATAAGAAAGGCACTATTATGCTGACGTATCTAATAAAGGCATTGTTCAGATTAAAACACGTCCCCCATGTGTGGAAAGTAGCAGCAGTTATGATACCAAAACTAGGCAAACCACCGAATGAGGCCAAATCATATCGCCCAATATCACTGTTACCAATGATATCGAAGTTCTTTGAAAAGCTGCTTCTAAACAGAATAAAACCTATCATTGAGGGAAAGGAACTAATTCCTAATCACCAATTTGGTTTTAGAGAAAAGCATTCCACTATAGATCAAGTCCATAGAATAACAGATATCATAGAGAAACCATTAGAAGAATATGAAAGCTCTTGCTCAACAATCTTTCTTGATGTGATACAAGCTTGCGATAAGGTTTGGCACGAAGGATTGATACACAAACTAAAGAGCATGCTACCTTTACAATACGTCCAGCTGTTAACATCCTATATATCTGATAGACTATTCAGAATAAAACAAATCAATGAATACTCGAAACTAAAAGAAGTAAAAGCTGGGGTACCCCAGGGTAATGTATTGGGACCACTTTTCTATCTACTATATACAAGTGATCTACCACAGCTGGAAAATGTAACAGTCGCCACATTCGCAGATGATGCGGCTTTAATGGCGGTGGGATCAACTATTGGAGAAGCTACTAGGAATCTTCAACCAGCTAGTAATAACATATATACGAATGGACCAAAAATAATGTTGAAAGAACACGTTAAGAAGAAGAGAGTAGAGGCTGGCCTCAAATACAGAGCACTGTACTGGCTTCTGGGAAGACTTGCAATAAACAGAAATATTGGGTTTTAAGTCATGTGTTAAGTCTACGCAAAAAAACGTCTAAAATTGCATCGAAAAACAACAAGTTTCTAATAACACAATTGAAAATGAAGAAAAGTAGGATTTTCTGATTTCTATACACCTTTCATTTCACATTAAATTGACCCGACATTATCAAAAATACTCTATGGCCATAGAAAAAGTGACTTAACTTTGGATTGAACGTTTTGTTATTGCGAATGTGATGTTTTCAACTTTTACAATATATTGTTTTTTACTTTATCATACGCAGTAAGATAAAGTATTGTAATCATGCCGAAAAAAAAAATCTGATGTGGCCAGGCACATGACTTTATCATACAAAATATAAAATTAACAGTTTAGCTGCACGAGAATCTATTTGACTGAGATAAATCGTGTCTACATTAAAATTAAACTAGTTAGCCAGGATTTGACAGATATTTTGATAGTCAATAGTATCAATAGAAGGTATTGTTAAAGCATCAGCATTTGACACTACCTACTGTCATCAGAATAATAGTTGTTTATCTCACAAGTACCGGAAGTACGGAATAGCGCGACGAGCGGTGATGCGGCGCGTCACCGATGGCGGAGCGTCGCCGTCGCATGTGAGCGGGTCATGTAGTTTTCGGCAGGAGTGACATCAACGTTTTTTGTGTTGCTTATTGAGAAATAGGTATTTAAAAAATCAAAAGTGGTTATTTTTCTGAATAGGAAATGTTAGGTTTATACCGCTTCTACGAAACGTCAAGTTTAAAAAGTTAATTCAAATTCTGACAGATTTATATTCATTCATGACACTGTAGATGTCACATCCGTACCAACATACTAAAATATAACTACACTCATCGCTATACATTATTTACTTTCTCAATTTATCGCTTTTACAATTAGATATAACAACGGGTTGATATATCTTATCAACAAACAATCAAATTGGTGATCTTATTTTATATGAATTTTGTATTTTGTGCTTTGCCGCACTAGAGCGGCAACGTTCCATAGCGGTTCTCCAACCTCTGATGAAATCAGCTGTTTTCGAGTGTGACAACCATAGACATTTCTGTGGTGACAGCACAAAAAAATATTTGTCAAAATTCTGGCTACTATGTATTTTCATATCAGTGCAGATGCGACCTATCTCGATCGAATAGAATTTGCTCTTGCAGCTAAACTATTAATTTTACCAAAAAATGTCATAGGCATAAATTATTCAAAATTTCCTCTACTTTAATTTATTATTTAACTATTTTGACGAAATTACAGAAATGGCGGCTCATTTGCAAAATCCTTGAAAAAGGCTTAGAATAAACTACCAGTTCCTTTGGACCCTTTTGAACCAAAAGCTTTTCAGCTCTAAGTTAGGTCATGAAACTTCTAAATATGAACTTTCGTCCCGATACCTTTAGTAGTTTCTCCGGAATCGTCGTCACAAAAATCGTTTACACACACACACACACACGCACACACACACAGACACACACACACACACACAGACATTTTTTTGTACCTTGGTCAAAAATGTTCAGGGGACCCAAAAAGACCTATTTCCGCTAAAAACTCAATTTTTTTTTTGGCATGATTACAATACTTTATTATACTGCGTATGATAAAGTAAAAATTGAGATTTTAGCGGAAATAGGTCTTTTTGGGTCCCCTGAACATTTTTGACCAAGGTACAAAAAAATGTCTGTATGTGTGTGTGTGTGTGTGTGTGTGTGTGTGTGTGTGTGTGTGTGTGTGTGTGTGTGTGTGTGTGTGTGTGTGTGTGTGTGTGTGTGTGTGTGTGTGTGTGTGTGTGTGTGTGTGTGTGTGCGTGTGTATACGATTTTTGTGACGACGATTCCGGAGAAACTACTAAAGGTATCGGGACGAAAGTTCATATTTAGAAGTTTCATGACCTAACTTAGAGCTGAAAAGCTTTTGGTTGAAAAGGGTCCAAAGGAACTGGTAGTTTATTCTAAGCCTTTTTGAAGGATTTTGCAAATGAGCCGCCATTTCTGTAATTTCGACAAAATAGTTAATAAATAAATTAAAGTAGAGTAATTTTTGAATAATTTATGCCTATCACATTTTTTGGTAAAATTAATAGTTTAGCCTTTCAGTTTATTCTAAGCCTATTTGAAGGATTTTGGAAATGAGCCGCCATTTCTGTAATTTCGACAAATTAGGTAATTAATAAATTAAAGCACAGGAAATTTTGAATAATTTATGCCTATGAAATTTTTTGGTAAAATTAATAGTTTAGCTTCAAGAGCAAATTCTATTTGATCGAGATCGGTCGCATCTGCATTGATATGAAATTACATAGTAGCCAGGATTTTGACAAATATTTTTTTGTGTTGTCACATTCGAAAACAGCTGATCTCATCAGAAGTTGGAAAACCACTATGGAACGTTGCCGCTGTAGTACGGCAAATTATAAAATACAAATTTCAAATAAAGTAAGATCACCAATTTGACGTTTGTTAATAAGAAATATCAACCCGTCTTTATATCTAATTCTAAAAACGATACATTGAGAAAATTATAAATAAAGTATAGCGATGAGTGTAGTTTTATTTTAGTATGTTGGTAGGGATGTGTCATGAACAAATATAAATCTGTCACAATTTGAATTACCTTTTTAAGGTGCGTTTTCATTAGTCACGATGACAGTGGTAGCCGACGCCGTTATAGTATTTCCAATAGAAAATTGATAGTGACTCATGTTTATGTACATGCAAACTAATATGTGTCATTATCACGATATGTAAGAAATACTATAATTTCGTATTCTACCACCGCCATTCGCTACCATTACCTACCAATCGGAACGCACCTTTAAATTTGACGTTTCGTCTAAGTGGTACCAACCTAGCATTTACTATACAGACATCATTTATTTTTTTAAATACGTATTTCTTAAAAAGCAACACTATAGACGTTGATGTCACTCCTGCCAAAAACTAGATAGCCGACTCGCTCATATGCGACGGCGACACTCCGCCTTCGGTGACGCGCCGCATCACCGCTCGTCGCGCTATTCCGTACTTTCGGCATTTGTGACATAAATAACTATTATTCTGATGACGTAGTGTAGGTAGTGTCAAATGCTGATGCTTTGACAATACCTACGATTTATCTCAATAGAATAGATTCTCATGCAGCTAAACTATTAATTTTATATATTGTATGATAAAGTCATGTGCCTGGCCACATCAGATTTTTTACTTTATCATACGCAGTATGTAAAGTATTGTAATCGTGCCGAAAAAAAAAATTGAGATTTTAGCGGAAATAGGTCTTTTTGGGTCCCCTGAACATTTTTGACCAAGGTACAAAAAAATGTCTGTGTGTGTGTCTGTGTGTGTGTGTGTGTTTGTGTGTGTGCGTGTGTGTGTAAACGATTTTTGTGGAGACGATTCCGGAGAAACTACTGAAGGTATCGGAACGAAAGTTCATATTTAGAAGTTTCATGACCTAACTTAGAGCTGAAAAGCTTTTGGTTCACAAGGGTCCAAAGGAACTGGTAGTTTATTCTAAGCGTTTTGCAAGGATTTTGCAAATGAGCCGCCATTTCTGTAATTTTGTCAAAATAGTTAAATAATAAATTAAACTAGAGGAAATTTTGAATAATTTATGTTTATGACATTTTTTGGCAAAATTCATAGTTTAGCTGCAAGAGCAAATTCTATTTGATCGAGATCGGTCGCATCTGCATTAATAGGAAACTACATAGTAGCCAGGATTTTGACAAATATTTTTTGTGTTGTCACATTCGAAAACAGCTGATCTCATCAGAGGTTGGAGAACCACTATGGAACGTTGCCGCTCTAGTGCGGCAAATTATAAAATACAAATTTCAAATAAAATAAGATCACCAATTTGATTGTTTGTTGCTAAGAAACATCCACCCGTCTTTATATCTAATTCTAAAAACGATAAAATGAGAAAATTATAAATAAAGTATAGCGATGAGTGTAGTTTTATTTTAGTATGTTGGTAGGGATGTGTCATGAATAAATATAAATCTGTCAGAATTTGAATTACCTTTTTAAGGTGCGTTTTCATTAGTGATAATGGCAGTGGTAGCAGACGCCATTATAGTATTTCAAATAGAAAATTGCTAGTGACTCATGTTTATGTACATGCAAACTAATATGTGTCATTATCACGCATGTAAGAAATACTATAATTTCGTATTCTACCACCGCCATTAGCTACCATTACGTACCAATCGGAACGCACCTTTAAACTTGACGTTTCGTCAATGTGGTACCAACCTAGCATTTACTATACAGAATTTTATTATTTTTTTTTAATACGTATTTCTTAAAAAGCAACACAATAAACGTTGATGTTGCTCCTGCCAAAAACTAGATAGCGCGACTCGCTCACATGCGACGGCGACACTCCGCCTTCGGTGACGCGCCGCATCACCGCTCGTCGCGCTATTCCGTACTTTCGGTACTTGCGACATAAATAACTATTATTCTAATGACGTAGTGTAGGTAGTGTCAAATGCTGATGCTTTGGCAATACCTACGATTTATCTCAATAAAACCGATTCTCAAGCAGACAAACTATTAATTTTATATATTGTATGATAAAGTCATGTGCCTGGCCACATCAGATTTTTACTTTATCATACGCAGTATGGTAAAGTATTGTAATCGTGCCGAAAAAAAAAATTGGGATTTTAGCGGAAATAGGTCTTTTTGGGTCCCCTGAACATTTTTGACCAAGGTCCAAAAAAATGTCTGTGTGTGTGTGTGTGTGTGTGTGTGTGTGTGTGTGTGTGTGTGTGTGTGTGTGTGTGTGTGTGTGTGTGTGTGTATGTGTGTATGTGTGTACCAGATTTTTGTGACGATGATTCCGGTGAAACTACTAAAGGTATCGGGACGAAAGTTCAGATTTAAAAGTTTCATGACCAAACTGAGAGCTGAAAAGCTTTTGGTTCAAAACGGTCCAAAGGAACTAGCTATTTACTCTTAGCATTTTTCAACGATTTTGCAAATGAACCGTCATTTCTGTAATTTCGTCAAAATAAATAAATAACAAATTAAAGTAGAGGAAATTTGGTATAATTTATGTCTACAACATTTTTTGGTAAAATTTATAGTTTAGCTGCAGGAGCAAATTCTATTTGATCGAAATCGTGTCTGCATTAATAGTAGGTAGCCTGGATATTTTGCGAGTTTTGACAGTATTCAGAACGTCAACCGTTGCGAAACGTCAATTCAACACGCAAATGCATGGAGAAACACGCGCGCACGTACGCTATGTGAAACAATATTGAAACATCTTGGTGTCATACACAAAGTCAATGTGTATTTCGAGTGCGGATAGCAATGTTGTTATGAATTTTTTAAGGATTTTGCAAATGAGCCGCCATTTCTGTAATTTCGTCAAAATAGTTAAATAATAAATTAAAATAGACGAAATTTTGTATAATTTATGTCTATGACATTTTTTGGTAAAACTAATAGTTTAGCTGTAGAAGAAAATTCTATTTGATCGAGATCGTGTCTGCATTAATATAAAGTTAGCCAGGATTTGCCAGATATTTTTATTCCAATAGCAGTAGGTAGTGTCAAAGGCTGATTTTTTGACTATACGTACTGTCAATATCTGTCAAATCTTGGCTAATTCGTTTTATTTTAATGCAAACACGATCGTTCTCGATCAAATAGAATCTCATGCAGCTAAACTTATAATTTTATATATTGTATGATAAAGTCATGTGCCTGGCCACATCAGATTTTTTTTAAGAGGTTTGAGCAACTATTATTGGAAATACGAGTACCTATTTTTTCCCGTTCTTTTTTGCCCACCGTATATGTGCGCGGTAAGTTGTTTACTGAATATAGGCATACACGTAGCAAGCTATAGTTTATCTGTGTTGAAGATTTCTTAGTTTATATAACGACCAACCTTTTCGGTAACATTTTTGCGACATCGTTTGCGATTTTGTCTTTGTTCTTGTGGTATGCAAATTATTTGTGTTTCCTTCATCGTGCTGTATTCATAAATAAAATTATTCGAATTAGATTTTATCCTAACCTTACTAAGTTGACAGTACTACAGTGGTACCACATGTTGCGTGCAATAATACTCTAGAGTCTAGATTGTGATTTATCATAATAAACTCGTCACTGCGCTCTTCGCGCCTCAAAAAACTCATGCGTAATTTAACGTCTTATAAAACTCGTATAATACTATATTATTTCACGAAAAACAATTTGAACTCGAGTCAAATTTTGCAGGTTAATTTCTTAATTGTGTGTCGTTTCTTTGTATACACTACACTATAGCTTTGTAAGTATTATAGCATTATCTAGAACCTTTCAGGGATTATCCGCTTCCATCTTAATTCTTTCTCCTGAAAGGAATAGGGCGATTTTCTTATACAAATCTACCTACTTCTAAAGCCGGATCTGTACCGCTTTCCTTTTCACTTGTAGTCCTATTGAATTCAATGCGTACTGAGTTTACCAATCGACGTCTTCAATTTGTATTAGTCAATTATATTGGCATTATCATTGTATTTAGTATTTGGGGCGATGTTGATGGAACGCATCGCAATGGTAACAAAGAACAAGGCTTTTCTGGGGCATTAGGGCCGAGTTTGGAAGTTTTCTAAGGAAGGTATTAGGCCAATACGTTTGTCAGAATTGGAACGAATAAATCATTTGCAATCAATGCACAACTGGATGATATATTATAATATTATTGACAAATACAAACTGATGTATGATCATGTATTCTTGGATAATATAATTTATGATGTGTGTATTGAAACCTTATACTGTATTTGATTAATAACGAGTTATTCTATTAAATGTTCAATAATATTTACCAGTTACCATTTACTGATGGTAACGTGCTGTTTCCATCAGACATTCAGAGAAAGTGGCAGGTTCTTTTGCAAATTGTAGCATCTTATTTTACTAAAGAAAAAATCTGATGTGGCCAGCACATGACTTTATCATATAATATATAAAATTAATAGTTTAGCTGCATGAGGATTTGACAGATAAATAAATAATTAAATAAATAAATAATTCCTAACATAAAGCAATATTAAATGCAACAAAATAATATCTATATTTAGGGCACAGATCAGCACACTTGTTTCCAAATTGCATTGCTCTTCCACTCAACCCCTTACGCAAACTAGAACTGAGACATAATTGTATCTATAATATAACAAGAATTCCGAGAACTTATCAAAACAAAAGCAATTTTGTGTTTTTTTGGCAAAGGGTCAGACCAAGAAAGATGTTTAAAATGCCAGTGAAAACATATGGACTTGAAATCTAATAATTTTTCGGAAAAGCTTTTCAAATTTTTCGCATGGGGATGCTGTATGGCTAAGGTGACTAGAATTTTATTAAGGGAAAGCGGGATATAAAGAAGGGGTTAATGATACCAAAAATTGTCATCGTAAAAGTCGAAAATCGACAAATTTCAGGAAATGGATTTGGTATGATACCGCGCACGATGGGGAGTCATACGGTATAAGACTCCCGGGGCTGCGGTCAACCCTCTTCGGTATGAAGTATAATAAGACAAATCGCGAGCATGAAGTTTACACGCGAGCCGTAGGCGAGTATAATAATAATTGGTAATAATTGGAGTATAATAATAATACGTGGTAATTCTTTAATGATTTATATTATATTTCATGTATGTTTTCTAGTTTTCTAGTTTAATAACTACATTAAAATAAAAACATGATTGAGCTTATTCGTTATTGCATATGTTTTCCGCGTAATTTAACTCGTGACTCGAAAATAGGCAATGACACAATTTCATCTAAATAAAATTGATATTTAACAACTAGTTTCGGGAACAACCTGTGTACAGTGTGTACACGCACCTACATGTTGGTTATATCACTAGATTTTCGCACCAACCAAAATCTATCTGACATAAAGTTCCTGGACTTTCTCCTCTATTCCGAGTATATGTATTCCACTGACAAATGTCAATGTAAAACGCACACGCTATTATACTACGGTATACAGATTATTATCGTAAGATAAAACAAATTACCCTAATAAGTTCAAACAAATTTTAACATTATAACTTATTCTTGGAACACTCTGGATCAAGTTTCGAGTACGACTGCGTACCAATTCATGCTCGTGATCATATTAATACAATTTTGGAATTATTTTTAATTATATTAATTTTTCTGTATACAATTGAAATTACAATGAAATTGATATATTAATACTTACTTCATTAAATTTATTTTTAGAGTTATACAGATATTCTGTTATTGCCTTTCAGCAATCAGTTTAACCAAATAATGCAGACTAAAGAACAAGATATTTAGCAAACAAGAAATATACAGTATAAATTGCTCAATATAATGGAAATATTTACATATCCATTCACTATTGTAGTTTCAAATTTATTGTTTTAAAATGTCTTGTCACGTAACGTTTTGAAATGTCACGAAATTTAGGACGTAGAGGTTAATGTGCACTCATATGACAATTAACAATAATAACCTATAATACTTTACGTATATCTACGTAAGTAATAACAATAAACTTAATATAATAGACCAAAAATCCGAAATATACTCGCAAATAACCCTAAATCGCACTAATCGATCAAATTATCACAATTGTACCCTATAGGGGTACCCGCCATAAACCAAATGTCAACAGCGCCAACATTCCAATATGGTATTATCACATTTTTGCAATTGCGGTTTATACAGACAAATAAACTCACCGGTAAACGATTGCTGTCACACTTCATCTCAAATCGTTGATAGGCGGTCAAACAGATGCACTGGTAACACTTTTCGGTTTAATTTACGCAATAATTATTCGAAATTTTTAATTGTAAACGCAGCGATCAGCTGCACAACGATAAACCCGATACACTGATAAGGCGAGGGTGGGGTAAGCGGCACGCTACTTCTTCTTGAAATGCCTGCGATGAGTGCGATGCAGGTGTTTTTTGCAGATTTTGGACTGCGTAGGTCATGTTGATTACTTGTTACATGTTTGTGATATGGATTGTTTTAATTTTAATGCTTTTAAATATGAAATAGCATTATTTAATGTGGAGATTATTTACATCTACTGACAACTATCTATAATTATTTTAAAATAATGCACACATGGCTGTAATTACTGTAATTAGTAAATTGACCCTTATGTCATTGTGGCCAACATATTATACAGCTGTTCGCGTATTTTCGTATTTTTACAGTGCTTTTAAGAAGTGTAAACATTCTCACAGTTTAAGCTGTCCATATTTAAGGCACTTACAAATCAATGATCATAACTAGACTGCGGAATTATAAGCATTTATTTTTGGAAAATAAGCGCTTAAAATAAGCAAGAAAAATTATAGAAAAAGCACAAAAAATGCGTTATAAGTAGACTGCGGAATTATAAGTATTTATTTTTGGAAAATAAGCGCTAAAATAAGCACGGAAAATGCTTGGAATAACCCAAGCAATTGATACTTAACAATAGAAATAAACTACACACGATAGGAAAACGTCATATATTTTATTAAAGGAGGAAAACAAATATATTCGCTATGTATATTACATACAAACCACAAGAAAAATAAAAATGTATTTAGATAATATTTCAACATTATAATATGTGTAATATTTCACTATAAGAATAACCTATCTTACGAGAATAATAAAGCAACACAATAAAATTTACTTATTGTCGGCAATTTGTTTGTTAAAACAGTTTACCACTAAACATTGCTCTAAATTTTGTATATTGCATTTTTTCCTCCTATCTGTCAATATAGTTTTATAGATTGAAAAGCTCCTCTTCGCGTCCACAGAAGTGGTTGGTGCAAACTTAAAAATATTCATAGGGACACCAATGATAAAATCTTCTTTGAAAAAAACACCTGTCAATACAGAGGAGATTTTGCTAAGAAGTGTATAGCCAACATTTTTAGTTAATACTTCCTCTATTTTTTTTAACTACTTCACCGATAGGACCATCCACTGCCTTTGTACTTTCTACAAAAGTATTTACTAATTTCACGGAATCGGTCAGCTGCATATTTTGTTTTTCAAGTTTTGTAATAGTGGAGCTAACATACGAATAATGAGCTTTTAGAAAACCTAAATTTTGAAAAAGAGTTGGGTCTTCTAAAATTATTTTACATTTCTTAATCGATTCTGCGTTTTCATCCAGCTCAAAGATAAAAGTTTTAAAGTGTTCAAAATGCTCTTGATAATAAAGTGCAGCTTCTAACCAGGTTCCCCATCTAGTTAGAATGGGTTCTGGAGGTAGAGGCGTATCAGGATAGCGATTTTTAAAATCTTGCACTCTAAGGGGAGCTTTAACAAATATTTTTTTACCGTTTGCTACTAACTTGTTAACAAGCGGAAACTGCAATCTAATAGTTTCCGCGACACGTGAGAATGCATGTGCCAGGCAGGTAACGTGAATTAAATTTTGATAGAATACTTTAAGAGTTCTTGCTGCTTTACACATTTATGGAGCTGCATCAGTTACCATTAAAATTATCTTATCTGATGGCACACGATGTGGGAGAAATAATTCACTTAAACTGTCCTGCACAAATCGAGCAATAGTCTCGTTTTTGGTTTTGAGCCACTCGGCGTGTATACGGTAGTGATCGGGTCTGTTCGGTTTGTCTTTGTTTTTGCCACCGTTGCACCAACTCGCTAAAAACGTGTATAGACAGCTAAAGAACCGTAAAAAGTTAAAATAAGCACGGATATGGCAAAATAAGCATATATATGCAAAATTCAGAAAAAAAGCCAAATAAGCAAAATAAAAATAGCTGTAAACGCTTCATTTTTTCCAAATTTGTGGAGATCTTTAAGCTTTTTAAACAGCTTACATTAAAACTGTCCAAGCAAAATGCTTAGAATCCGCACTCTAATCATAACTAACAAACATTCGTAACTTGGAATTACCATAGATACAGTAAGAATTAATTGTTATAACTTTTTAATTGTTGCTTCACACCAAAATTATTTAAATAAAAGTGTAAGCAATTTTAAGCAAAATTTAGTAGGCGTTTTTTTGTTTCTGAATTTAATAATTATGTGTTTAGCTCAATTTCAAAGTAAACCATGGAAATTTGAAATGCTGTTAAACTTTGCCGCAAATGTTAACAGATAAACGGATGGGAAGCAAAATATACGTTTACTTAATACTTTAATAACTTGTGTGTGGACGCTGGAATCGAAAATTCGAAAGGATATGTTTTAAAGCTCGATTCTGATTGATTGCAGCATATCCAGCCTGTCAGATTGTCCACTGTTCTTGATACAAAAACCAAACAAAACTTCTACAAAAATGCAGATAATGGGATAAATTAGAAAACACGATAGAAAATAAACTACTTCCGGGTTATGCCGTGTATCAAGATTTGTAAATGCTGACGTTTCGCGAATAATGTTGATCGCTTCTTCAATGCTAATTGAATACGGTATTGGCCGTGAAAGCCTACGTACTTATAGAAAACAAGATGTTGAGAATTGGCATGGTTTTGTAACTTACTTATGTACCTTTGATATACAAGTACTTGTGAACCTGCGACAGAACAAGGTGCTTAGTTACCTCACAGGATGTCTCAAACTTAGACTGAAAACACAATTTTTTGACCTTCCAGTATAATTATCTAGACTAGATGCTAGGACATTATTATTATTATTATTATCTGCGTTCCTATAATTGTTCCCGTCAGTAGATATGTCAAATATTGATATTTGTTGGTACAATTTTGTACACGTACAGGGGAAAGTTCTAGAAAGGTTGCGTTTCTAGATCAATTCAATTTTGTCCTATGTTTTACATAGAACAAAAATACAAACATCCACATATTCTTTTTACAAATTACAATTAAGATTTTCAAAAACCTATAAAAATATAAAATATCCACCAATAAAAATTCACAAAAAATTAAAGAAAATTCTAAAACTTTAAAAACAGGAACTGAGGACTGAAGGTTATGTGAAGTATCACATGAAATCAAAACCAAACCTGTTTTATCTGAAACAAATTTAAGTAACCAATATTTCACATTATTTTAAAATAGTTAAAACTTAGAATTGAGTGTTTAGAATAAGAAATAGTCCCGGAAGGCTAGATCAAATTAGAGCGTTATTTTTGGGAATAATTACCGCAATTTGAGTGAATCTTGTGAAACCTTTTCCTTATACTTAAAATGTCAAAGTCTACAAAATAAGCTAGTGCACATTTTCTTCGGCTTCAAAAAAGGTCAATACAAAATTTTTTTTTGTGCAACATTCTATAAAAATTTGATTATTTAAAAAATTGCAAAAATATTCGGGTTCTTTAAAAATATACAAAAAACGAATAGCTTCCATTCACAAAATTTAAGTTCCCCTGATTTACATATTTTATACAATAACTAGGTCTTTATTTAAAAACAAATATTTGTCCATACTTAAACCAACATTGTTTTATAATTAACCGGTCTGTATAAACATTTCAGTCACTTATTCAGTATTTGAATGATAGCAAGTACATAGGGGATGGTCCCAGTCCGTTCCTATAGTCAAAACGGTATAAGTAGCGTTACCTGTTGTTGGGAAACGTAATCGCGGTAGCCACATTGATTTGACTCGAAGGCCTCTACGTATACACCTCTTCGCAGCATCTACTCATACACAGGTCGGCGCCAACAGATTTAAAATTAGGGTCCAAAAATTGGTGTGTAGTGAGGGGAAAGCTCAAAGGGCCAATTGTGGCCTAGGAGCTGAAATCGCACCCTACCATACACACACCCACACTATACGCCCTCCAAAATAAATGAAAAAAAAAATTAAATTGAAAATGTAATAGAGAAACATTTCATGACATTTCCCTGAAAAAAAAAATGGGGATGATGGTGCGATTGATTGTGAAATGACACGCCTTTAGTTGTGTCGCTCAAGCCACAGTGAAGTTAAGAAACACTTCACATTTAGAATTAGTGCTTGCAAAGATTTCTTTCTTGAAAAACGTCATACTTTATTGTGTTGTACCGTTTTTAATAATGCACAATATTATCCTGTTCATGTATTATTTTTAAGTTGTAACTCTTTTCTTGAATTTTTAACATCATTTCAGAAGAACAATACGAGGTAAAAACGTTTGTTTTGGCATTTTGTCACGTTTCTATGTGTTTACTTCCGATGAAGAAAAATGTGTTGTGTTGTATCGATCAAGTCAAGAAAAACCGCCACATTTAAAATTAGTTCTTTGCTTGGTTGTAAAGGTTTCTTTCAAGAAAAACGTCATAGTTTGTGTTCTGCCATTTTTGATAAATAGGTATATGTTCATTTAATTATGTAGAATTATCTCCTGTTCATGTATTATTTGAAGTTATATGGCGCAGTGTTTAGAATAGGGCCATTTTTGTTGATGATGAATGTTTTAGTTGTTATATCATCATCAAAACTTTACTTTTCCTTCGTGGATAGGGGGTCATGGAGAATAAGCAATTAGGATCTTAAACAACGAACAAAATTATTGCTGAGATTGCATAGACATAAAAATATAGTCGATAATAATGATGTCATGTAAGATGAAGCAAATACGCAATGGATTGTAGTAAATCATGAAGAGAACGTTAAAATCCATGGGGATACAAATAGTTGCAACGTTCCCAATTTTGGGTTTAGGTATTAAGTTTATTCTCTCATGAAAATAAATCTAAAAAAATAACATACATAAGTATTATAGTTTCTAGCTATTAATTATAGTTAAGTATTGTTATTAGCCAAGAATTATATTAAAAAGAGCGATTAATGATCGAGATTTTTTAACGCACGAATGTTAGAGAGTCAAAATTTAAAAAATCATATACATTTTGGTCACAGTAATATGTACATTTTGCTTTTTTAAATATACAATAATCCTTAGTTTAAAACATACAAAATTGTATGTCCTACAATGGTTTTGTTGCTTCAATTTGAATTATATTTTCAATTATTTTGATGTATTCATGTGACTTGCGTCTCTACAGAGTTGAGTGACAATACAATACAATACTTATCTACAACTATATATATATATACAATAATAAATATATACATATATACTATATTTAAAACTTATTTTGTGACCAAAAGATTGAAGGCATCTGAAATCCTCAGAAAAGCAGAGCAGGTAGTAAGAAAATTTAGTGCCCAAAAGGCAAAAAGTCTAGAACAATGTAAAGTACATTGTTCGAGTTGAAATATATAACATAAATATATATATATATATATACATAAATATATATAAACATAAATTTTAATTTTACTAAAAAAGAAAAATACAAAAGACGGAAAAAAGTTTATTGTAAATAATATTCACATGATTTTTTATGTATGAAATTTGTAAACGATTTTATAACAAATCAATGGTACACCTAAAAAAACTTACAAAAAAACGTACATTATAGCATAGTTTATTTTAATTATAAAAGTAACCATTATTTTGTATATACAGCGTTTATATAGTGGTACAAAACAACTAGTAAAAAGAGGGTAACTCCCAAAAAGTTGGCTAGTAGCGCCAAGTGAACGTCTGTGATCATCCTGCAACAAAACAAATGCAACTTTAGAAAACAGAATAAATAATAATAATCAATACAAAATAATAAACAACGAATAAATTAATAACTATATTAAATTTTCACAAACAGTACATTTAGATACAATATATCATACCTAAATAAATAAATAAAAAATCTCGCAAGCTCAGGGTGCGGTTTACTTTTTTTTCATGACCTTCATAAAGAGAACCATATTAACAAACACGACTAGAACAATTAAAATCATGATCCACATCCAACATTTCCACGCCTTTTTCGAATGTTCCGTCAATTTTTCCGATTCAACTTTTAATTTTGAAAAATTACTATCCGTCAATTGATTTGATCGCCCCAAGACCTCCGTATCCTTCTTAATAATCTTATTAGCCAACGCGCTATGCTCTTTCAAGTTCGACGTCAATTCTAACATCTCTTCCGCTATCTTCTCATGCATATTTTGATGGAAACTAATCACGTTATCAAAATCTGCACCAGCACCTTCTTTAGCAACGTTTCTCTTACGCACTCCTAACAACTCTTCTCGGGCGGTCATGTTTTTTGTATTATCACCATCTCCAGCCGACATTTCTTCACCGGATATTAAACCAAGATGAAATTTTAACGTATTTATACGTTTTGTGTACTCCGGAAGTTTAGCGTTGTTAGCATTAGAGGCTCTAATCTCTTCGACCATTTGCTCCAGGGAATTTAGGTACTTCGGAAACCTTTCGTCATCCTTTTGGTTACTTTTTATCATGAGTTCGCATTTTGCTAGCAAACGTCGTAAATTCACTTCTTGCCTTGTTAGATCCATGTTAGTAGTGAGAATGTGTATTGGATTGATTGGTTAAAGCTGCTACACCCTGTAGATTGCAGATTTGCGTGGATTATATGTTTATAACCTCTCTATTTTTTTTTGTCTTAGCTAGTTTGTTCTTTGATCTTCCAGGACATAACAATAATGAAGTAGTCACCGTGAAGTCACTTGAAAATGTCACTTAATTGAAATTACTCGCATGAAAACGCACAACAGACCGGTGTTAGTACATTAGCAGAGATCTACTCTGAATTGTGACGTAAATAATTGGTCTGTTATTATTATTTCGAATAAAGTGAAAACGCTGTCACAAGGTAGATACTTACTTTTTAATTTGGGATTAAGTTCCTTGCAATATTAGCGAAACCAGCTAATAATACGTGGCCAACAATTATTTAGTTGTAATTTTTAGAGAAATGTCAATTGTTTGACACCAACTAACAAGTAACAACACTGCTGCCACGTTACCATTCTTTCTACCGGCATACAACAGATGTCGCTGGTGTACACCAACCTCTATTATTTTATCAATTATCACCATTATTAGCAATTTTGCGAAAACTCAGTAATTATTTATCTAAAATATTGAATTTAATTAGCTGTTTACATTAGCTTAATTCATGCTGAATTTTCTTCAAACAAACGATGATTTTGTGACTTGTGCATTGTTCAGTATTGTTTAGACATTTGGTGTTTTTATTTTTGTAACTAACAAATTGACGGATAATGCTCTAAACTTGAATTCAAAAAAACCGTGGTAGCGCATAACCGAAAACTAATTAAACATTTTCTTCCCATTGTTTGTTGAGTTATGTGACTGCTGGAGTAGCAAATACGCAAAAAATCGTTCAAGTAAGTCCCCGCCGATCACAAAACGGCCAAAATTGACACTTCCGATTCATTCCAGCATGCATATCGCTTCAATCGCGTGCGACGTGAAAATCCACAACTGGCCCTCTGGGCAACTGGTCAACGCTTACAAAGCGAGCAACCAAAGCAGCCACCGGACCATATCATGGGGCAAAGACGGCAACTGGCTCGTCGTGGTCCCCACGAAGGGGCCAGCCGAAGTAGTCTGCGTCCGGGAGAGCACGTTGAAGCATCTCTACACGATTGAAGACATCCAACAACCAACATGCGCAACATTCCAGAACCTAACAAAACGTTACATTGCTTTGGGCACAAATACTGGAAACATTCTCGTGTACGATATTAAAACTAAGTCGGTTAGGAAACATTTCCCTCGGGCGTCGTCTACAGTTTTCAGGATCGAATACGGTATGCGAGATAATTATTTATTAACGGCCGCGGAAAATGGTGAGATTTCTTTGTATAATAGCTCAACACTGAATTGTAGCCATTCATATAAAGTGCCAAATTCGAAAACAGTGACTACGATTCGAACGCACCCGCATCGTCGGTTTATTTTTATGGGGGGTAGCGAAGAGGGCGTTGTCGCCGTTTGGGATTTAACGCAGGATCGTTTGATGCATAGCAACCAAACGCACCAAGCCATGGTTACCGATGTCTCGTTTTCTCCTATCCGTCAAGATTTGGTGGTGAGTTGCGGGTTGGATCGGAAATTCACGTTTTGGGATACCACTTCAAATAGTTTAGTCCTACAAAAACTCCTGGATTGTTCCCCGACAGCTATCGATTTCTGTCCTGATGGCGTTGGGTTGGCTGTCGGCACACAAGCTGGTTCGATTTATCTATACGATACCCGGCATATGAACGATCCTATGTACACGTTTAAAGCGCACAATTCCCACGTAAAACAGTTGTTATTCCAAAAGAGGTGTGCGGATGAAAGCGGGGATTACGGTTTTCAAACTACGGATACCCCGGAGGTGGTTAGTAACCGCGCGGAGAGCCCCGCCGGAAAATGTTTTGATTCCTTCGGATCGATGTTATACGAGGGAAATGCTGGGGATCAGGGCGATCATTTGGTTTCTTCCTGTTCTGATATCCAGCAGGATTCGTTTTTGGACGCTATGGGAATTTCTGGGTCGATGCAGGATAATCATTACGGACCGATTTCAAAAGGCGTTAAAAAGCTTTTAGATTCCAAACCGAATCTCCTAGATTCTTCGAATACGAGCCCAACTAGAGAGGAGTTTCGGGAAAATTGCTGCTTGAAACCCGGGATGGAATCCGCATCTAAAGATCGAACGCCCTCGAAGGCGACCGAACGGGAATCCGAGTCCGAACCGCAAGGTTTTATAGACAAGCGATGCCTAGTTGCTAAAACCGAGTCTTCACAATCTTCCCCCAATTATAGAGAATACATCCGCGACCGCGAAGCTGGTGATATCAGCCATTCCACGAATCAGTCTAAAACGTTCAACCAGAACTACAAAGACCCAAGAAAGAATAACTTCGGTGGCAGCGGGGAAGGTTTTAAAAAAGAGAACCTCGTTAGAGATACTTACCTCCACGAGGAGATCGCATTAAAAGACGAAAACATCTACCGTATGCGGCAGGAATTCATGAACAAATCCAGAGAAGGTTTATACTACGCCCAAGGGAACCAAGATCATCGGAAATCCCCTGTCGACTACAACCAAACGAAAATTTCTTACGCCACAGTTGAAATCCGGCCCGTAATGAACGCCGACCCTCGAGTGGTAATTCCGACAAACCTAAAACCGCCGACTTACAACGTCCACCATGCAAGCATCGAAGACATAGCTCCACTCAACGTGCCGATCGAAAATCTTAAACAACAGAGTTCCACCCCAAAAGTCCCCCCACCCATCAAACCATTCCTAGAAAAACCCACCCCCATGCATATCTCCCCGATTGTATCCCAAGGTCCGAATACAACCTCTCGATTGGACATAGCCGACTTTCATAATACAATCAGGCAGGCTGTGAAGCAAGAGGTGAAGACGCAGCTTGATAACTTTCATCAGTCTTTGAAGTACGATATTATGGAGGCTCTGGCGCAGATCCGAAGGAATTTCTTGGATATGCAGATGTCGATTGTTAAGGAGTTTGTTCAGTTGGAGTCGAGCTTGAATAGGGTGCGCGATGATCTGAGTAACGACGAGGGGACCACGGATGATCTTCTCATTCAGGAGAATATGCGGTTACGTAAGGAATTGGCCTCTCTGCGCGATAAAATATTGAGTAAGAGAGAGAGTAGAGACTAGTTTGTGTCTTTGTGCGAGATTTTTTTATGTGTAGGTGCGAATGATTATGTTGTAAATGTTGTTTGTTTAAGGCTAGTTGGGAGACGTATATGCCCTATCTGGTAAAAAGAGTAGCGTTTCCATGATATAAGCTGTGCTATGCTCAAATAAAAAGCGTGATTTTTAGTGGTGTTTAAACAAAATTGTTGTGGAATGTTAGAAATTTTATGGGATATATACTTTCCTATTTTTTTACATAGCATACATTATACAGTGAATTTATTTATAAAAATGTAAACTATTTTTGTACCTTTACTTTTAGATAAAATATCGATATTTGTATTTTGGCTTTTATTTCTGGTATTAATGTGTTCATTTTCTTTTGTGGGGTGCTTTCTTTAAACAATTTTTTTAAATATCATTTTTAATGCTTTCTGTAAGCCAGTCGATGAAGCTGAAAGAAAATTGATACTTGGTGGACATAGAAAAACGTGCTGTTACATTATTTAAAGAACCTTTGTTTATATAAAACCAACATTTTCGAGACTAAATTACTGACAAAGGTATGAAATGTCTATTTTGATTGCCAACTGACATTCTGCAGATCATATTGGCAATAAACTTTGGTTTAGTTGAATAAAAGCTTTTTACTTTATCATACGCAGTATGCTAAAGTATTGTAATCATGCCGAAAAAAAAAATTGAGATTTTATCGGAAATAGGTCTCTTTGGGTCCCCTGAACATTTTTGACCAAGGTACAAAAAAAGTCTGTGTGTGTGTGTGTGTGTCTGTGCGTATGTCTGTGTGTAAACGATTTTTGTGGCGACGATTCCGGAGAAACTACTAAAGGTATCGGAACGAAAGTTCATATTTAGAAGTTTTGTTACCAAACTTAGAGCTGAAAAGCTTTTGGTTGAAAGGGGTCCAAAGGAACTGGTAGTTTATTCTAAGCCTTTTTGAAAGATTTTGCAAATGCGCCGCCATTTCTGTAATGTCGACAAAATAGTTAAATAATAAATTAAAGTAGAGGAAATTTTGAATAATTCAGCCTATGATATTTTTTGGTAAAATTAATAGTTTAGCTTTAAGAGCAAATTCTATTTGATCGAGATCGGTCGCATCTGCATTGATATGAAACTTCAAAGTAGCCTGGATTTGACAAATATTTTTTTGTGCTGTCACCACAGAAATGTCTATGGCTGTCACACTCGAAAACAGCTGATTTCATCAGAGGTTGGAGAACCGCTATGGAACGTTGCCGCTCTAGTGCGGCAAAGCACAAAATACAAAATTCATATAAAATAAGATCACCAATTTGATTGTTTGTTGATAAGATATATCAACCCGTTGTTATATCTAATTGTAAAAGCGATAAATTGAGAAAGTAAATAATGTATAGCGATGAGTGTAGTTATATTTTAGTATGTTGGTACGGATGTGACATCTACAGTGTCATGAATGAATATAAATCTGTCAGAATTTGAATTAACTTTTTAAACTTGACGTTTCGTAGAAGCGGTATAAACCTAACATTTCCTATTCAGAAAAATAACCACTTTTGATTTTTTAAATACCTATTTCTCAATAAGCAACACAAAAAACGTTGATGTCACTCCTGCCGAAAACTACATGACCCGCTCACATGCGACGGCGACGCTCCGCCATCGGTGACGCGCCGCATCACCGCTCGTCGCGCTATTCCGTACTTCCGGTACTTGTGAGATAAACAACTATTATTCTGATGACAGTAGGTAGTGTCAAATGCTGATGCTTTAACAATACCTTCTATTGATACTATTGACTATCAAAATATCTGTCAAATCCTGTAGTAGAAAATTCAAGTAGAAAATACAAAATTCAAATAAAATAAGATCGCTAATTTGATTGTTTGTTGATAAGAAATATCAACCCGTTGTTATCTAATTGTAAAAACGATAATTGAGAATATTGTAAATAAAGTAAAGCGATGAGTATAGTTACGTTTTAGTATGTTGGTACGGATGTGACATCTACAGTGTCATGAACAAATATCAATCTGTCAGAATTTGATTTAGCTTTTTAAACTTGACGTTTCGTAGAAGTGGTATCAACCTAACATTTCCTATCCAGAAATATAACCATTTTTATTTTTTTGTAAGTACGTATTTCTCAAAAAGCAACACAAAAAACGTTGATGTCACACCTGCCGAACACTACATAGCGCGACTCGCTCACATGCGACGGCGACGCTTCGCCTTCGGTGACGCGCTGCATCACCGGTCGCCGCGCTATTCCGTACTTTCGGCACTTGTGACATAAATAACTATTATTCTAATGACGTAGTGTAGGTAGTGTCAAGTGCTGATGCTTTGACAATACCTACGATTTATCTCAATAAAATAGATTCTCATGCAGCTAAACTATTAATTTTATATATTGTATGATAAAGTCATGTGCCTTGAAAAAGGCGCCGCCTTTTTTTGGGAAACACTGTATTAGTTAGATACCTATTATAATCGGTGACGGCTAAAAATCGGACCACTCTTTATATCTTAGTTATGAGCCAAAATTGGAAAACAGAAAAAAAACATGAAGGCAAAAACTTATCATTTTTGAGATATGACGTTCAGAAGAATAACGTTTGTAAGCACTGAATCCTTAATAAAATTGAAAGCAAGCGAAATTTCGAAATTTAAAGCCGCTGCCACATGATGCGAGTATGTGGCCAATGTTTGTCATTGGCTATACTTCGCATAGCTTGATCCAACTCCGTTTATTAATTCACCACCATGTGACCATGATTCAGTACACAACACGCCAAGTTTTACTAGATACTTTCAGAGCCAGTCGACTTTTCTTTTACTAATATCCGGGGTTTTGGCTGATTTACAGCAGACAAGTTGTTAAATAAGTTGCCTTCCTTAAAATGTCTACGCGTTCTTGAAAACCTAGCTGCGTCCCGAATGGTTCGTCAGAATGTGAGACTCAATTATCCTTATAAATATTCGGGCCGCGGACTATTAGACTCTGTATATCATTATTTAATACGCTGTGGCTTCTTTTTTCTACTTAATTCCTGATCAACATTGACATTGTTTTCCTCAAGTAAAATTGAATTTTACAGGTTTTGTTTTTATGGATCTATTGGCAGTTTCTATCCTTGACCTGACGCAGGAGACCACTGATTTAATCATTCTAGTACGCTAATTCCAGAACGATGTGTCCATTCAAACCAAATACTGTACATTGATCGCCAATGATACATATTCAGTATTGCATAAATAACAAAACGTTTAATATATTTCCTTGAATCGCTAATACGACCATTGTATACTTAGTGACATGGAAATTACACCAAGGGGTAGGATTTTGGTAGAAAAATGCAGAACAGATCTTGGTAGCTATGGTCTTCTTGAATGAAATTTAAAGAAGGAATTAGCATCATGGAGGCTGTCATTGTGTAATAAGTGATGGATTTGATTTTTCTTATTGCATAAGAAATAATATAAGAGCGAGGTTTATTCATGGAGGTCTGTCTGATGTACAGGATTTGCCCATAAGGCGACCATAAACTGTTCGTACAGTTTATTGTTTGGTGTGGTTGCTTTTTGTGTTCTGCATTGTTGTTTAGAGTGAGCACCATGAAACGTGCTCACTCTAGACGCGTAACTTAGGGTATGGCAGGCATGGCACGTGCCATGGGCGCCACCTAAAGGGGACGCGAAAAAGCGCGTAACATGTAAATACGAAACAGAATTAAAAAAAAATATATATAGATAAAAGTAAGTCTATTAAAAGAATGCGTATAAAAAAGAAAAATCCGAGGAATAACGCACACATTTGTTTTTCTTTTGTTTGTCCTTGTTCTCAAGGCCTCATTCTGTCTGATTTTGTACTTGAAAAGAAATTTAAAGAGAACGTCAGAAGTGGTGTGATATCTTGAAAAGACACTACATCAAATACCTTGCGATACAAACCCTGCCATCACTCAGTTTAGCATGCAGGAAATTTTTTGGTTTGTTGAAACTAATTTCTAATTTTGAGTCTGTCATAAAATACCACATAAGATTTGCGGAGAGCCGACATGGATCCACTTCATACATATCTATCACAAAAATGAACGAATTTATTCAGATCATGGCAGCCACTATTCGTGATAGTTTGCTAGAAAGAATACGTAAAGCAAAGTATGACGGACTAATGTTTAACTCGACACCTGATCAAGCTCATCGTGAACAAATGTCTGAGCTAGTAAGATATTTTTGATTTAAATTTTGAGGAAAAAGCTGTCAAGATTAAAGAATAATTTTTTGGTTTTATAGCCAGACTGTGGCCGAGTGGTAGCGCGCTTGGCTATCAGTCTGGAGGACGTGGGTTCGAACCCCACGCCCTGCTTTCACAGTAAAGGTTTTTCTGTGGTTTTCCTTTACTCCACGACGAATGCTGAAGGCCAAACAACTTAAGACGTGCCACAGACGCGGGCCATAATAATGATAATTCGGGCCTGCCGATGCCCCCGTAGTGGCGAAAGCTATTGGGGGATGTTGGATTATTATTATTATTATACAAATAAGCGACAAAGACGCTGAAAGAAATGTTGAAGCAGTTAGCGAAAGCCAACATGAATTTAAAAGATTGCAAGTCACAGTGCTATGATAATGCTGCTGCTATGGCTGGACACAAGACATTCGTATAGACCGGGTTCAAAAGACCTTGCAGGATCCTAAAATGAACTTACAGAATGCAGCTTTAGATTTAAAAGCTCTTCAAGTTTATTTTCATGATGAAAGCTAAATGTAAGTTAGTGACTCACTAAAAGAAGGAATGCAAATATGCAATGAATCTGACAGTGAATTTTAAAGACGTCATAGAAGAATGAAAAGAATGGATGGCGAGATGGTGGATTATCAGCTAAAGAAGATATGAAAGGGACTGTCGACCGTCTATACAATGATTTAAAAAGAAGAAGTATTCGTTTACAACAAATAGATGATAAATTTGGATTTGTTTTTGATACGGAAGGGTCGTTTAAAAACCAAAACGAGCTACTTTAAAGAACATTGTGTCAAATTTGGAGAAACCTACACTGCCCTGCGTCGGTAGGTAACGTGCCGTATGTATAAAAATGACATTGATTGAAATGTTTCCCTTTTCTCTTAAATATTGATAACGTCATAAAACAAATTAGCCTGTTTTACGTACAAATTGTTAGGTAAATTACTAGACTAAGGTAAATTGTTTCAAATGTAAACAATCTGCGTGGTTTTTGTATTAAAACAGAAAAATTGTAGCGATTTATTGTATGGAGATAAGGCGTTTTACCGTTGGTTGTTAACAAGCCGTCATATTGCTGATAATCGCGGTTTCCATTGCCAGTTGCGAAAGATCATTTAGCAAATTAATGATACTTACTCACATTTGGAGCCTCGATGGGCCAAACTCACTGCAGTGTGGGGCACTACTTGAGTAGATTTCATAAATTTGAGTAATGAGTACGTGAGTACTGAGTAAAAGTAGTACTCTTGAGTATTCTACTCAAAACGATTTGAGTATTTTACTCAGAGTACTACATCTACTCAAAACGATTTGAGTAGATTTACTGAAAGTACGCATTTACTCAAATCGATTTGAGTATTTTACTCAGAGTACTACATCTACTCAAACAGTTTTGAGTATTTTACTCAAAGTACGCATCTACTCAAATCGATTTGAGTATTTTACTCAAAGTACGCATCTACTCAAATTGATTTGAGTATTTTACTTAGAGTACTACATTTACTCAAAACGTTTTGAGTAGATTTACTCAGAGTACGCATCTACTCAAAACGGTTTGAGTATTTTAATCTGAGTACTACATCTACTCAAACCGTTTTGAGTACTGCGTGTTCTGAGTACTGTGTTTTGGCTTACTTCGTGAATGCATACATAGCACATACTTTGGCGTGTGCTTACTTAGAAACCGTTTAAATGCATTTTTCGTATTTTTATCGTCCATACAATCCATACAAAACTAGCCGATGTACTTGTTCTTTTTATTCGTGCGTTGCAGCACATAGTAAATATGTTTATCGTATAAATACGTTATAAGGTTCTGCATTATATTGTTATAGCAAGCATAATATTCTTTATTTTATTTAAACCCTTAATCTTTTCAATCAAAATCTCTGGTCTCCTTCGCAGGTAGATTCAAGATTCCAGTCCCGATTATACCCAATATTGGTGCAATCCTAACGGTCAGCATTAGGTCTATTTTTACTGTCCACAAAAACAGGGCAATACGGTGACTCATACAAGGCCACTTTTTTGCGGCTGTGTACTTGCTATAAATCATATTGATTGACGGGTGTATTCTTCCGCCTATTGAACATTTCGTATATATATTCTTGTACATTTTATCTGGTAAAAATGTCCATAGTTCTTCAATTAAGGGCTACAGGGGAAAAAAGTTGAATGTCACAAAGCGCAGTTTTAAAAGAAAAACTATTTTTAAACTTTGAAGACTTCTTTAAAGTTATATTTGTATATAGAGTTGATTTTTTTATTCTAATATTATTCTGTATTTTTATGTTTGTATTTATAATTATTATACGAATTTGACGGCCATAGGCGCGGAAACAAATATTTATCAGGGGGCAAAAACAAATTAAAATGTAAAAACCCATTCTGTCCAATAAGTCCATCCGGCACTACTAGTGGCGCAGGCCGCGTTACATATATTGTTATGTCGCCGTATGCCGAACAATTTCAAGGCGGACCCGGCTCCAAAGGAAAGATCTCGGCCGCGCTGGAATCCCGTTTCTTCAATTCAATAGTACTCTACTCATTTCATGTTGAGTATAATACTCAAAACTAATATGAGTATTGAGTAGTTACTCAATACTCATTTTGTCGATGATTATAGAGTATTTACTCAATACTCATTTTTTTTCATTTTGAGTAGTGAGTAGATACTCAATACTCATTTTTTTTTCGGGAGTAGGTACTGACTATCTACTCAATACTCATTTTTAAAAATTTTGAGTAGTGAGTAGATACTCAATACTCATTTTTTTAAATTTTGAGTATTGAGTAGATACTCAATACTCATTTTTATTTTTGCGAGTATTCAGTATCTACTCACTACTCAAAATTTAAAAAAATGAGTATTGAGTAGATACTCAGTACTCACCGAAAAAAAAATAAGTATTGAGTATCTACTCAATACTCTACTCATGAGTAGAATTTGCTCCACACTGGGCCAAAGTCGATTATGTGATCTTGCATAGAACGAGAAATTACCGAAGAAATTGACTTTGATAATATGCATCATAAGTCAGTTAAAGCAAAAAAGTAAAATTTGTAAGAAAGTGTTAATGGATTTAATTTGTGTGTTTTTTAAACTTTTTTAGAAATAACACGCAAGCAATCTCTCGTCGGAGAAGGGCGAAGATCCGTGCTTCCATTAGGCTTACTCTAGGTACGCCTCTGCGTTTAATCTAAGCATTTCTCGTTACTCACAAACCGGAAGCAGTCGCTTTAAGGGCTATAGTATACCCCCCTATACTATAATTGTTTTGATAAACAGGAGTCGTGATAAGGAGAAGAAGTTGTGGCCTCCATCTTGTGGCCAATAACATTTGTCATGGGCAATATCTTCCACAGATGGAAGCAGACAAAATCATTTGTTCTTTTTGCCAAAATGTTATAAATTACTACTAATTGTTTGCCCAACGTTGTCACCAAATTTTTCCTCCCTTCTTCACTGTGTACCAATTTCAATGCCACTGAGTATATTTTTACATTATAACTAGTGCAGAGGCCCTAATAGAAAACAGAAGGGAAGAAGAATAAAGCTTTTTCCTCTTGTAGATAAATCACGTGCGGTAAGTTGCTTCCACCAGCTCCCCACTATGTTCAGGTCGTCTGATTATCAGCGAATCCGAACGCGGTTTCTCCAGCGGTGCTAGTTTTAAATATTCAATCATCGAAGGAAGGTGACACGTTCGTGTAGTTTTTTCTGTCGCGATATATTGGTACGCGAAAAATGCGACATACAGTATGCACGCGAACGTACGTTCAAAGTGTTTACTGGTGACATTGTACTTGTTTTCGATATTATTTTGTGCGTCCACTCAGGATAGGTTTGAAGCAGTTGACGAGAAAACTGGTTCGGTCATATGCGCGGAAACTTCGGTGAGTGATGGAAATATTCTCGAAATCACCTCAAATTAAAAATAATTGGCCTCCTGCAGTTTGTAGCGAAATTATTTTCATTAGACATAATTATTGTTTATGCGCACACGCATTAGTGCAGAAATACATTTATTGGACTGACTAAATTACCTTCATTAATAATCATGGGTACATTTGGAAAGAAAGCTGTGTTGCATTAAATATAAAATATGGTGTTGGTATATGGTGTTGGTTTGGATAACTCAAATATATTAATTTTTTTATAGCTACTTGAGACAGTAATGTTGGGGATCACGTCAGCATGCTTGAAAGACGTTACCAATGACAACTAACCTGTCACAAATTGCCCATGTTGCCATGTAAAACTATTTCAATTATTATGGAAAATATACCTAAACTTTTCCTCACGGTGACTGCCTGCAGATCTGAAAATGCGGTGGTATTTGTAGTCACATTATTTTGCTATCGCCAATACATTTTCGAAAAAATACCTAGCTTTTGTGAAACCGGGATTAATAGCACTATTTTTTTGTTGGCGTTTTAGCTATCCTACTAGGCTTTTTAGATATTGAGACGGAAAAATCAGGGTTTAGGGTGCGGTTTTCAGGAAATAACAATTAATAAATAAAATTGTTGGCATACACAAAGAGTTTTCAAATGATACCCCACAACCCCTGTTGGAGTATATGTCGCTTTTTAAAGTTCAATGTCTTCATATTAGACAGGGCGATGAGCGATGTTTTAGCTAATTGACAAACTCTCCCTGATAAAATGTGATCTAGTTCATAACCACAACTATCAAATACTATAGTTCTGGTACACTATTATTCTTTAGAATCTGAATGTGGAGGCAGACATTCCGAATTGAGCTTAGTTTTGGAGAAAAGAAAAACGGCCAAATTAATTATCTTCTTTCTCAAAAATTTTACACAATTTGGAAATTCTTTTCAGATTCAGGTTGTACGCAAAAGTGCATACCAGAAAATGTTTTAACTTGTCTTATTTTGTTCTTGGTTTGACCAGGATAATCACTTAGCTTAAATTATTGTAGTTTGAACAAATTAAATACCTGAAAATATGTGAGAGACTCACAAAATTGATGAACTATTATTAATTTTTAAACAAATATATATTATGTGGTACATTATTCCAACAACTATAAACATTCAAGTAAATATTGTTCATCGTTTTTAGTTTTGAATATATCAAAAAAGGGCGAAATTACTGATTCTCTAAGACTCCAACTTGTTCCAACTTGTTATGGAACTCGAAATATAGAAACGTGTCCTAAGTATGTTTGCTTTACAAATGACTCGTATTAAACGTATTTAGCTAAAAATTAAGAAATTAAGAAAAATCAGTTTTTTGTTGATTTATTCAAAACTAAAAGTGACAAGTTAAATTTTCTTGTATCCAACTGATACCCAAGCACTTGTGCAACTCTCTCTTGTTTTAGCCGTTTTCATCTTTTCAAATAAACAAGACCACATACATTCTCGCAAAAATTTAAACAATATGATATAGAAAATCATACCATTTTTCTGGGAAAAGTATTATTGAAAGGCTTTGTATGTGGCGACCAGTAATAATTAAGCCACATGCTTTTTATTTTCAATAGTTTTCCGTACTTGTTGTTACCGCAACAGTCAGAACTAGAACTACAAACTAGTTCGCAAAAGCATCTTTCTAGACGAATGATTACTTCGAAACAATTGAACAGTAATAGAGCACATGTCGAGCCTGTTGTATTCTCTTTGCTTGGTAACCAATAACCCTTTGTTCTAAAACGCCCACGTACTATTTTTTAAGTCAATTTAGCTTTATGGCCAAACTAAAGATTTTGTAGTAAGATACTTTCATTTACGCTATGCTTGCTTCACCTATACAACATGTTATTCTAACTGAGAGCTTTCTTTGACCCCAAACAATCCTCAAACGAATTATACATGTTACGTCCCACATTTTTATGGGACTGGGTAAGACCAGAATTGATATCTTCTTTGTGAGTTGGCCAGGTTTTAATTCGTTTATTTATTCACGCATACATAGACTACGTAATTAAGTGTATCAAGTATGTACAAAGAAAGAATTCAGAAGTAGGGAAACACTAAAATCATATTAGCAAAACATTATGAGTAATGACTTTGGGATGGATTATTAATACGATTACAATCGATTATTGTACCATCCCGTATCCATGTGCATAAATATCGCTTTCAAATAATAGATTTCGTATAAAACAATACGAAATTTGTTTTTAAAGTTTCACAGTGTCAACATTTTTATTTTGGTGGAGGAGTTGCCTGTACCATTCTCCGAGTCTCGTTTCAGCAGAACGGACCTAGTATCTAGTTGCATTTGTGTAACATTAGTATGGCAATACAATTCACTTAGAAAGCTCAAATCATAGTTACTGCGATTATATAGGTGTAATACTGATTAATTTTATTATATTTATTTATTATATTTGCTATATATTAATTTTATAATAACATTTCGGAACAATTAACAAAAATCATTAATAATGGGTAAGGTATTGGCCTTTTTGGAACAACATTTAATATAGGTAGGTACCTACATAATTATTTACAGATTATTCTTAATAGATACAAAATAACTAATAAATAGCTTAACAATTTAAAAATCAAAACTCGTAGCAAGTAAAATATATTATATTAATAAATAAAGGGTATTCTTAATAAATAAATATATTTTTAATGTTTTAAATATTTCAAAAACTGCGATAGTTCATTCTTAAATACGCCATCATCAATATGTACATATGGCCACTGAATAGTACCTACTTATTAAATTTGTTAGTTTTTTGAGATGTTACTTTTAATAAAATGTAATTTTCTATGTTTTTCCAACATTACCTAAGTTTCCGATTCCATATAATCAAAAAAATACAATTATACCGAAGGCCTTCTGCTATATTAGTTTTAACAAGAAGAAACGTAACGTGTCAATATCTGGTCCTCAAAGTTTAGAATAAAGTAACGAAATAAAAGGTTAAGGAAAAGACTTCAGTTACAAACTTGAATGATTTTTGAATATACAGGGCTATGTATTTGGAAGAAGCAGACCAAATTCCATTTTTTAATCTAACATCCTGTATATTTTCCCAATTTTTTACTCTTGAATTTCAAATTGAACAGTGAAAACCGCATATCCCTGAGGTCAGTGGTGTAAATGTAACAAGACGATTAAACATTAAAAGAAACCAGTTAAACAATGTTAATAGGATTTCACCCGTGTCAATAACTCGTCGTTTTTGAAAATGACTTAAGTTATATATACGAAATACTTTTAAATATAAAGTGTGTTTCATTTCTTCAAATTTGTAGCTTAAGCAATTCCTAAAACTTGTATTGGATTGTTTTTCTTGTCAACTTTTTTGAAAGAAATATATTGAGTGGTTACGTTTCTTTTTATACACACTGTGTAATAATAAGGACTTTGAAAGATTTACAGCATTTTCCAGAGAGGAATTTTTATTTGACTGACCCTTTTGGAGCATTCATCTTTACAGAATAGAATTCAAAACCAGAATTCACAAAAGGAAGAGTGTCGACTGAAAATCTTCGAAGAATTTATACAGTTTTTCTCTTCTGACTTATACAAGGGTTTCTCATTAGTGTCGTACTGAATTAGGATTTATTTTCCGTTATTGGAAAAACATGAGTTTAACTGCTAAAACTCCCTCCACTCTCTTTAAGGCCACGTAGGCAAAACTACTCCAAAGTTCAATTTGATATTCTTACTACCGTACCTAATTTATTAATTACCTAATTAATTTATAGTTTATAAAAGATTGATTTTGGTCTCCAACCGGCAGGAGCGCTAATATAAAATTCACTATTCTTGTGACGGTAATAAATTAGTTAAAGATTATTTTGGGCCTCGCTGAGAGGAGCCTAAATCTGCTTGCAACGTTAATGAGAACTGGCGTGGTGTGGTAGTCTATTACGGAAAAGAGTTTCCAAAATACTGCTTTAGGGGATTTCCATTATTAGGGCAAATGCCCATTTTGCTCATGGGATAACGCGCCACTGGATTTATCTACCATTTAAATTGGGACGTTTGGCTGCTCTATGAAATCTTTTGGCTGCTTTCGTTTAGTCTCCGCTGGTACTGCCTGGATAACGTGTGGACTACCCTTCCCACTAATCAAACTAATCAAACCATGTTGCTTTGCTGATACATTTAAACTCCATGTTGGGCTACTTTTTTTTTGTTCATTGAGAACAATTATTTTTATGTATAATTATTTTAATAGAAAAAGTAAGGTGGATATTACGAGTTGTCATACCATAATTGAATTACAGAATCCACATTACATTGACTGTGGCCTGTGACAATGACAATTTGAAGCAATTAAAAACGTTTCCCACTTTTTTACTGTAGATTTAATTGATTTATATTCGATTTGTTTGCAAAAATCAGGTCACGTTTATAACAAACACGTTTTATAATTATAAATTTCCATTTCTTACCTAATCATATTGTCCTTTTAATGAGAAATGAGAGAGTAGGTACTCTAGTATACTCCTAAAAAAATCTGATGTGGCCAGGCACATGACTTTATCATACAATACATAAAATTAATAGTTTAGCTGCATGAGAATCTATTCTATAGAGATAAATCGGAAGGTATTGTCAAAGCATCAGCATTTGACACTACCTACACTACGTCATTAGAATAATAGTTATTTATGTCACAAATGCCGAAAGTACGGAATAGCGCGACGAGCGGTGATACGGCGCGTCACCGAAGGCGGAGTGTAGCCGTAGCATATGAGCGAGTCGCGCTATCTAGTTTTTGGCAGGAGCGACATCAACGTTTATTGTGTTGCTTTTTAAGAAATACGTATTTAAAAAAAAATAAATGATTTCTGTATAGTAAATGCTAGGTTGGTACCACTTTGACGAAAGGTGCGTTCCGATTGGTAGGTAATGGTAGCTAATGGCGGTGGTAGAATACGAAATTATAGTATTTCTTACATATCGTGATAATGACACATATTAGTTTGCATGTACATAAACATGAGTTACTAGCAATTTTCTATTGGAAATACTATAACGGCGTCTGCTACCACTGCCATTATCACTAATGAAAACGCACCTTAAAAAGGTAATTCAAATTCTGACAGATTTATATTTGTTCATGACACATCCCTACCAACATACTAAAATAAAACTACACTCATCGCTATACTTTATTTATAATTTTCTCAATGTATCATTTTTAGAATTAGATATAAAGACGGGTTGATATTTCTTATCAACAAACAATCAAATTGGTGATCTTATTTTATTTGGAATTTTTATTTTATAATTTTGCGCACTACAGCGGCACGTTCCATAGTGGTTCTCCAACCTCTGATGAGATCAGCTGTTTTCGAATGTGACAACACAAAAAAATATTTGTCAAAATCCTGGCTACTATGTAATTTCATATCAATGCAGATGCGAACGATCTCGATCAAATAGTATTTGCTCTTGAAGGTAAACTATTAATTTTACCAAAAAATGTTATAGGCATAAATTATTCAAAATTTCCTCTACTTTAATTTATTAATTAACTATTTTGTCGAAATTACAGAAATGGCGGCTCATTTCCAAAATCCTTGAAAAAGGCTTGGAGTAAACACTCAGTTTCTTTGGACCCTTTTGAACCAAAAGCTTTTCAACTCTAAGTTTGGTCATGAAACTTCTAAATATGAAGTTCCGTGCCGATACCTTTAGTAGTTTCTCCGGAAATGAATTAACAAAAATTGGGTACACACACACACACACATACACACACACACACACACAGACATTTTTTTGTACCTTGGTCAAAAATGTTCAGGGGACCCATAAAGACCTATTTCCGCTAAAATCTCAAAAATTGTTTTCGGCACGATTACAATACTTTACATACTGCGTATGATAAAGTAAAAAATGATCAAACATTTCTCTTTGCTTTCATTAGCTATTCTTAATTTTGCCTTGTACCGTTTGTTTAGTGGTTCTATTTATAAAGATAATTGGGTCCTAAGAGGTATTCTTTGAGTACCACCAGTGACAGGATGTTTTCTCGAAATATTACAAGAAAAATGAAATATGGGCAAAATGAAATTAGATTTGCATAAATTATACTTCAAAACGACACACCACTCTTACAATAATAATAATTTTCCTATATCATAGATCGATCGGTTTTATTTTCAATTGTCAACTCAAGACTGTTGTAAACTTCCGTTAAATTATGTAAATTAAGTAACTAAGTAAGTATTAAGTAACGAAAGTAATTTCCTGATCAAAATAAATTGATTATTATGACTCATTATTATTCATGGACTGCGGTATTAAGTTTGTGTTTCTGACTCCTAAATTGCATATTATTTGACGATCACATACTTTCGGTTTGATGTTTTATTCCTCTTTGATCTGCAAAATAGGGGCATTTTAAATGATTGTAGTCGAAGTATGTCATGATATTAAATGTAAAATTTTCTGGTTTCCCCTCTATTTGAATGGAATAAGGTAAACGTACCAAAGTCAGACACTGCCCTAAATTTCTGTTTATTGTTGCATATCCTTTTGAAATAATACCTTATATTATAATGATGAGTTGAAATACGATCAGTATTTCATTTATGATTCGAATTTGTTATTCCTGCCAATGTGAAATCCAACATGCAAAACATGTTACAATTGCGTAATAAATAATATATAGAAGATTTTTTATTAAAAAGTTGCTGTCACTGTCAATATTTTCAGGTTTTGTGGTAAACTCGGACATTTATCACTGTAATAAAAAACGGTAATATGAGCTATAACAGACTTAAATGACGTTAGTAGTACTACACTTACTAGTGACCAAGGTTATTATTAGCTATAGCGATTGTAAATTGAATAACATTTAACAGCCGAGTTTCATTGGTAACTGCAGGTAAGAACTATTACAAAAAAAAAATTAAAATAAAAAACAACTAATTTAAAAAATGATCCTTTGATAACACATTTTCTTCTTCTAAATTTAGTTAATTGGCAATGACTAATGACACAAGAATAGTAGGTGCTGTATTTAGTTGAATCTGATATCTGAAAGTGGCTAGAGAAATGTTAAATATTAGGAACATGACACATGACGCATGAGAGTCATATTGTTTTGTAAACAATGAAATCTTGACATTTACGACTTGAGAATTTAAAGTCAATAATATTTTTATGTAGACGTGGTTGTTTAAGCTATTTTAACAACATACCACCTGGTCTGCTAAGTATCTTACCTAGACCCATGATCACATACCGTGTATCCCTTAATGTGTTTTAACTGATGTGGCCAGACACATGACTTTATTATACTATACAGCAGTATCAAATTGTGTCTAACTCTGATGGTTTGACATACTGTCAATAGAATCAAAATATCGGTCAAATCCTGGCTAACAAGTTTTAATGCAAACACGACACATCTCGATCAAATAGAATTAGTTCATGCAGCTAAACTATTAATTTTACCAAAAAATGCCTTACACGTAAATTTGACAAAATTTCGTCTACTTTAATTTATTATTTAAATATTTTGACGACCTTACAGAAATGGCGGTATCCAGTCCCTTTGGACCATTTTGAACAAGACTTCTTTCAGTTCTAAGTTTAGTCATGAAGACATTGCTATCCGCACTCGAAATATACATTCACTTTGTAAACACCAAGATGTTTCAATAATGTTTCACCTAGCGTAAGTGCGCGCGTGTTTCTCCCCCTCATGGCAATTCTCCATGCATTTGCGTGTTGAATTGACGTTCTGAATACTATCAAAAGTTTCCAACTATCCTGGCTTACTAGTAGTAATGCAGACACGATTTGGATCAAATAGAATTTCCTCCTGCAGCTAATCTATTTATTTTAGCAAAAAAATAGACATAAATTATACTAAATTTCCTCTACTTTAATTTATTATTTATCTATTTTGACGAAATTACAGAAATGGTGGCTCATTTGCAAAATCGTTGAAAAATGTTAACAGTAAACATCCAGTTCCTTTGGACCATTTTGAACAAAAAGCTTTTCAGCTCGAGGTTTGGTCATGAAACTTCTAAATATGAAGTTTCGTCCCGATACCTTTAGTAGTTTCTCCGGAATCGTCGCTACAAAAAACGGGTACACACACTTGCGCACACACAGAAATTATTTTGTACCTTGGTCAAAAGACTTAAAAGGACATATTTCGGCTAAAATCCTAAATTCCTTTTCGACACGATTACAATACCACATACTATGTGTTGTAAAGTAAAAATGTTGTTAGAGTATTTCTGATCATATAACATATTGAAAATATGGTTGAAATAAATGAACTTTTGAAGGACCCTTATATAGTTTTATAGTTTTTCTCTGAATTAACTTACTTAAAAGTAAGTTATTTTAAACTTTCAAACTTGGCCATACGGTTTACGTTTTATTTCAAACAATTGCTACAGTCATTGTTGTTCTAATCTACAAAAACTATTTTTCATATTTATTATCACGTCCCTATTAAAAAAAATCTGATGTGGCCAGGCACATGACTTTATCATACAATATATAAAATTAATAGTTTAGCTGCATGAGAATCTATTCTATTGAGATAATTCGTACGTATTGTCAAATCATCAGCATTTGACACTACCTACACTACGTCATTAGAATAATAGTTATTTATGTCACAAATGCCGAAAGTACGGAATAGCGCGACGAGCGGTGATGCGGCGCGTCACCGAAGGCCGAGTGTCGCCGTCGCATATGAGCGAGTCGGCTATCTAGTTTTTGGCAGGAGCGACATCAACGTCTATTGTGTTGCTTTTTAAGAAATACGTATTTAAAAAAAAATAAATGATTTCTGTATAGTAAATGCTAGGTTGGTACCACTTTGTCGAAACGTCAAGTTTAAAGGTGCGTTCCGATTAGTAGGTAATGGTAGCTAATGGCGGTGGTAGAATACGAAATTATAGTGTTTCTTACATATCGTGATAATGACACATATTAGTTTGCATGTGCATAAACATGAGTCACTATCAATTTTCTATTGGAAATACTATAACGGCGTCTGCTACCACTGCCATCATCACTAATGAAAACGCACCTTAAAAAGGTAATTCAAATTCGGACAGATTTATATTTGTTCATGACACATCCCTACCAACATACTAAAATAAAACTACACTCATCGCTATACTTTATTTATAATTTTCTCAATGTATCGTTTTTGGAATTAGATATAAAGACGGGTTGATATTTCTTATCAACAAACAATCAAATTGGTGATCTTACTTTATTTGAAATTTGTATTTTAAAATTTGCCGCACTACAGCGGTAACGTTCCATAGTGGTTCTCCAACCTCTGATGAGATCAGCTGTTTTCGAATGTACAACACAAACAAATATTTGTCAAAATCCTGGCTACTGTGTAATTTCATATCAATGCAGATGCGACCGATCTCGATCAAATAGAATTTGCTCTTGAAGCTAAACTATTAATTTTACCAAAAAATTTCATAGGCATAAATTATTCAAAATTTCCTCTACTTTAATTTATTAATGAACTATTTTGTCGAAATTACAGAAATGGCGGCTCATTTCCAAAATCCTTCAAAAAGGCTTAGAATAACCTAAAAAGCTAAACTATTAATTTTACCAAAAAATTTCATTGGTATAAATTATTCAGAATTTCCTCTACTTTAATTTATTATTTAACTATTTTGACGAAATTAGAGAAATAGCGGCTCATTTGCAAAATCCTTGAAAAAGGCTTATAATAAACTACCAGTTCCTTTGGACCCCTTTTAACCAAAAGCTTTACAGCTCTAAGTTAGGTCATGAAACTTCTAATTATGAACTTTCGTCCCGATACCTTTAGTAGTTTCTCCGGAATCGTCGCCACAAAAATCGTTTACACACACACATACATACACACACACACACACACACACACAGACATTTTTTTGTACCTTGGTCAAAAATGTTCAGGGGACCCATAAAGACCTATTTCCGCTAAAATCTCAATTTTTTTTTTCGGCATGATTACAATACTTTAGCATACTCCGTATGATAAAGTAAAAAGCTGATGTGGCCAGGCACATGACTTTATCATACAATATATAAAAAATTAATAGTTTAGCTGCATGCTATTTGATTGAGATAAATCGTGTCTGCATTAAAATTAAACTACTTAGCCAGTATTTGACAGATATTTTGATACTATTGATAGTAGGTATTGTCAAACCATCAGCATTTGACACTACCTACTGTCATTAGAATAATAGTTATTTATGTTACAAGTGCCGAAACTACGGAGTAGCGCGACGAGCGGTGATGCGGCGCGACACCGAAGGCGGAGCGTCGTCGTCGCATGTGAGGGAGTCGCGCTATGTAGTTTTCGGCAGGAGTGAGATCAACGTTTTTTGGGTTGATATTTGAGAAATGTTGTATTTAAAAAAATTATAAAAAATGGTCATATTTCTGTATAGGAAATGTTAGGTTGATTCCACTTCTACGAAACGTCGAGTTTAAAAAACTAATTCAAATTCTGATAGATTTATATTTGTTCATGACTTTGTAGATGTCACATCCGTACCAACATACTAAAATAAAACTACACTCATCGCTATACTTTATTTACAATTTTCTCAATTTATCGTTTTTAGAATTAGATATAACAACGGGTTGATATTTCTTATCAACAAACAATCAAATTGGTGATCTTATTTTATTTGAAATTTGAATATAGTACTTTGCCGCACTAGAGCGGCAACGTTCCATAGCGGTTCTCCAACCTCTGATGAAATCAGCTGTTTTCGAGTGTGACAGCCATAGACATTTTTGTGGTGACAGCACAAAAAAATATTTATCAAATCCAGGCTACTATGTAGTTTCATATCAATGCAGATGCGACCGTTCTCGATCAAATAGAATTTGCTTTTGCAGCTAAACTATTAATTTTACCAAAAAATGTCATAAGCATAAATTATTCAAAATTTCCTCTACTTTATTTTATTATTTAATTTGTTTGACGAAATTACAGAAATTGGGCTCATTTGCAAAATCCTTCAAAAGGCTTAGAATAAACTACCAGTTCCTTTGGACCCTTTTGAACCAAAAGCTTTTCAGCTCTAAGTTTGGCCATAAAACTTCTAAATATGAACTTTCGTCTCGATACCTTTAGTAGTTTCTCAGGAATCGTCGCCACAAAAATCGTTTACACACACACAGACATACATACACACACACACACAGACATTTTTTTCTACCTTGGTCAAAAATGTTCAAGGGACCCATAAAGACCTATTTCTGCTAAAATCTCAATTTTTTTTTTCGGCACGATTACAATACTTCATCATACTGTGTATGATAAAGTAAAAATAAGATCTCGCATAAAAACAAAAAGAAACAGGGTGTTAAACACTGTGACTTCTGTATGGACACTGTAGATGGGTCGCGTGTAGTACCGTTTTCCGTTAGTTTTACTGGTGTATCAATTTTATAATAATTCATCTTCTATTTGAGTTTTATCTTTATAAATTCATTAATAATACAGAATCGTAACAATGTTTTGGGACTAAAGAATTAATAATCGAATTACACATGATCAGTCCTCCTACCATCTTACTATTCTTACTATTACAATATTAGAATGTATGAAGCATGTCCAAATTATAACTTCATATTGATAAAAATGCATTTTTTTTGAAACTCAATACCTCTATTTCCAGTTATCTACCAGAATGCTGAAAATACCCGCATTCATTACTGTTTTGTAAATTTGTAATGTGATTTCACGCAAATACAAAACAGTAATTGCCATATGTACGAATTAAGGAATTAGGGCGAATTAGGCCCGATCAAGTCGAAGTAGGCCATGCTCATGTTAGACAATTTTTGCCGCTATACCCAAACAACTGTCAAACTTGCAATGCAACCCATTTAGCTTTTGCGTGTAGAACAGTAGTATTCTATTGAAATACAGCGGCAACCAGACATCTTTACATTTGTCATTTTATATCTCTATATAAAATATTTCTTATGTAATAGTCACTGGCGTACCTAGAGTAAAGGGCGCCTATGGCAAACACCGATTTGCGCCCCTCTCCGACGATAGATTGCTTACTTTTTATTTCTAAAAAGGTACTTTAAAAGTGGGTAAAAAACCACACAAATTAAATCTATTAACACTTCCTTAAGGCTTCTCCAAATGTTATGCAATGTTCTTTAAAGTAACTCGTTTCGGCTTTAAAAGAACCCTTCCATATCAAAAACAAATCCAAATTTTTCATCTGTTTCTTGTAAACGAACACTTCTACTTTTTAATTCATTGCATAGACGGTCGACAGTCCCTTTCATATCTTCTTTAGCTGATAAACCAGCACCTTTCGATGTTTTGCCATCCATTCTTTTCATTCTACTTTGACGTCTTTCAAATTGAATGTCAGGTTCATTGCATATTTCCTTCTTTCAGTGAGTCACTAACTAACACTTCTCTTTCATCATAAGCTTTTAAATCTAAAGCTGCATTAGGTAAGTTCATTTTAGTATCCTGCAACCTCTGTGAACGCGGTCAATGCGAATGTCTGGTGTTCAGGCAAAAAGCAGCATTATCATAGCACTGTGGCCTCCAATTTTGTAAATGCATGTTGTCTTTCTCTAACCGCTTCAATATTTCTTAAACCAAGCTTGCAGCGCCTTTATCACTTATTTATATAAAACCGAGAAATGATTCTCTAATCTGAACAGTTTTTTTCTCAAATTTTATGTCAACATATCTTACTACCTCAGACATTTGTTCACGATGAGCTTGATCAGGAGATCAGGAGTTAAACATTAGTCCGTAATACTTGGCTTTACGTATTCTTTCTAGCAAACTATGACGAACAGTGGATGCCATGATGTGAATAAAGTCGTTCTGTATTTTTTTGTGAAACAGATGAAGTGGATCGATGACGGTTCTCCGCAAATCTTATATGGTATTTTTATGACAGATTCAAAATTAGAAATAAGAATTTCCAAGAATTTCCTGTATTAAAATCTGACTGTAGGACTCTCTGTGGCCTCACAAAGACAGGTCTTTTCAAGAAATCACACTACTTCTGACTTTCTCTCTAAACAGAAAGAGGCCTAGAGAACATAGACAAACAAACGAAAAACTAATGCGTGCGTTATTTCTTGGACGTTTGGATGTTTCTTTTCCATACTCAGTCCTTTAATAGACATATTTTAGGCGCTTTTTCGCGCCCCCTTTAACTAAAGGGGGCGCGAAAAAGCCAACTGGCACCCATGGCATGTACCAAGCATGCCATACCCTAGTTACGCCTCTGGTAATAGTCAGGGGCGTATTTTAAATCGTTCGCTATATTACAACTGTGTCATTTTGTCCAAATTCCCTCACGAGTGTCGGAATTAGGAACATCAATAAACCCTAATTATTACAGTAGCAGCAGAGAGTAGCGATTTTGGCATTAATACACCACCTTGGATGGAACAGTTGAACCCATGCGATCTCCATTAAAGAAATCGTTATTCTGGCCTGAACCACCCAAATAAAGTAAAAAGAAACTGTTCTTCTGTAACATTATTATTTAATAAAGTAAGAAATGAAAGCCTCTTGAAACTTTGCAAGTTATTTATTCATTTGGTACATACATGTTTCGGCTTTCGCCATATTCAGTGTAAGTGTTACGTCCCCCACCTGTTATTTATATTTTCGTCACTATTTTCATTCCCGTGTGACACCCGCATGGTTATTGGAACTGGTATTCTTTTGGATTGTTTTCTGCGGTGATTAATTGTTGTTTGTTAATTTTACAATATTTGTGTTCATCATTGTCTCGTGCGCTGTCTTATGTTTTTCCATGCTGACTTTTGACAGTGTATTTCCTTTTAATTTTTTTAGTTGTTTAAATTCTTTTAAAGTTTAATAACCTTTGATGATAATTCTCATTGCTTTCGTTTGTTATTTTAGTTTACTTACACTGAAGATGGCAAAAGCCGAAACATGTAGGTATTGTAGCGGACTTCATCTCATCCATAATACTTTCTTACATTACCATAGTTATTACTGTTGTTTTGGTCAGGGTTGATATTGTCAGTTTTCTCGATTGACTTTGAAGTCGTTCGTGCTAATAAAAATACTCGAAGTTACGTGTTTTATTCACACCTCTCGAACCCAAGAACATTACAACTGGTGTCAGTGTCTGACCATATCTCATTTCCAAATATTTTACTAAAGCGTCTAAATCATTTATTTCTTCAGGCTACAATTTCTCTAAGACTTCAGCAGCATCTCCACGCAAAGAAAGAGTCAACGAAGTTGCTTTCTCACCAAGGGACCAACCATTTGACTTTGCAGCAGCTTCGAATTGTCGCAGATAGGTGCTCCATGAAGACTTTCCATCAAACTGGGGTGGTTTCAGGCGGACTCCTGATGCATGGGTTGATGGGCTGTGATTAATGTTTTCGCTCTGATTTCCTGAAGTTGCAACTTTGTCTTCTGTCTCCTTAATTTTCTTCCGGATATTTTCTTTCACAACTTCTAATTCAACTGTTATCTCTGTTAACTTCCTTTCAAGTAGAATTTCCTTGAAGCTTTTGTTCCAAGGCACTACAGTGTTCAAGAATTCTCTTTTCGATGTTACTCGAATTCTCAAAGAACTTTTTTTCTAGATTACTAAAATTTTCTACCATCACCTTTTCTAGATTTTCGAACTTGCTCGCATTTTCAACCACAAGTGCATTGATATCCCATTCACCATGGAACAGGAATGTATCTGGATCTTTTCCTTCCGCTTTCAGCGCTTCCTGAAGCCTTTCTTGCAATGCTGATTTTCGTCCAGAATAATCGCATTCTCTCTCCTCTAATTCCATCTTTAATTCCGACACTTTCAGATCCTTCAGCAACTTTTTGGAAGCAATTTTATTATTCAGTTATGCACACCCCACACCTGACACCAGTTGTAATGCTTTTGGGTTCGAGAGGTGTGCATAATACACGTAACTTCAGGTATTTTTATTAGCACGAACGACTTCACCGTCGAACGAAAAAACTGACAATATCAACCCTGACCAAAACAACAGTAATAACTATGGTAATCTAAAGAAGCATTATGGATGAGATCAAGTCCGCTACAGTATGTAGCAAATGAATAATTAACTTGCAAAGTTTCAAGAGGCTTTCATTTCTTTCTTTCAGTGATCTATTTTGCATTATGGACCCCCTCGAATATTATTTAATGCTTGGAGAGAACATTAGTTAATAAAAAAAACACAACAGAAAATCATTCTAGAGAAAGACGAAAGGAAACGAAAAAGGAACAGAATAAAAAGCTGCGCCACTGTGTTTCATTAAAAATCGTAAAACATAAACGTTTAATATTCCTTAATGATAAATCTTATTTAACCATATTTCAAACACTTAATATTTACTTCAATGTTTATATTTGTCGAAAAAATGTACCACAAGTGTCTGATTTAGAAGCACTGTCTGAATTAGCTTCACTGTTGTGTCGGAATTATGGGCAATTGTTAAACTTATAAAACATAATATAAATATAATATAAAAAAAACTATTATCAATTTTCTTTAAAAATGAATAGCCAGATACCTTTAGAAGGAAATGATTGTTTAAAAAAACTTGACTAGTCATTATCACCAGATAAATATACATTCTATAATTACAAATGTAACAAACAATCTTTAACCTGTCTGCAATTGGGGCATTTACCTTAGACGCTTGTATACCGAATTTCCGATCAATAACATCAAAATTACAGCGGTTATCGTGTACACAGACGGACATTTTTGCCAATCTCAAGATACTCCTCACCACAGTAAATGTGGGGGGTATAATAATTAGCGGGCGTACCTATGGGGTAGATCACGGTATGTGATTTGTTACAACAAAAAGCCAACATTACGTTAATTTGACATTTTGACCTATTGTATTTTTTGATTTCACGTATCGATAAGTTTAAAATGTAAACGAAGCGACTGAAATGATTTTTAAATGTCATTTAACTCGATGTTGATGTGCACTTTGATACAAGGTTGTCTCGACTTGCTGTTTCTGAATCTGAATCCGGCACATTTTTTTGAATAGCATTTGCGAAAGTGATGGGTTTGATTGCATATTCTATCGCGGTCAGTAATTATCTATTCATTTATGCTTCATTCTCAGACACTGTCAACAAATTTATTCGAGTATACAAGCGGTCAAGTATCCTATTTTAACTTTTAAACAGACTCGAATTTTTACTACCTGAGGAAAAATCGACGCGACGCAAAATTTATTATAGTTCGAAAAAAGTCGATCACCCACATGCACGAGGTTAATGTGCCAAAGATTGGCCTTTGTCTTGGTGTTTGTCTGAAAACTAATTCTAATTTGTTTGTATTTTTTTATTTTCAGGTATCACAGAATGTTTCTACCTGCATATCGGACTCTTTTCGCATACTAGGTTTGTATTTAAATGAATTTTTTGTTTATCATAAATAATAGTAGTTCTTTGATCTTATGCCGAAAATCGATTACCAAGCATTTTTTGTTTGTTTACTTGACCGTCAAAAATAGTTAGATCGTTCCTAGCATTTCTCTTTTCAATGCGTCTTTTATGTGCTAGATCTATTAAAATTATAGACTCAGACCTACTTCTTCTTGTGATTATGGTAAACATTCCTAAAAGTAATACACTCCTCGTTATTTTTTGATTTAATTTATGTGTTGCTATACTTAGACTTGAAGGTTGTCACAAATAATTCAAACATTATTGGTACAGACCTTGATGTCAAGTAGATGTAAGTAATGATAAAACTTAAAAAATCATGTTAACTACAATTCCGATACGATATATTTCAAAACTGTTTGCAAAAAATTATTGTGTAGACCGATTAATATTTCATAGATTAATTAATCTCGATAATTACTTCATAACCATTACATACTTACAAACATTACATTGCTATTTTCATAAAAAATGAACTGTGGTACGTATGATGTACGTAATTTATATGTCCATTTGAGGTATGAATTATTTATGTACATGTTTTTATGATTTTTATTTAATAACGCAATAATTCTGGTAACAAGATGCATGTGGTGCCTATTTGTACGAAAGGTTAGTCGTATTAAATTAAATTTATTTTAGATCTACTCAGTTTTATTTCTGTTATAAGAAAAGTTACTTAAAAATCCGGATTTTTAAGAAAATATCATCACCGTTTTTAAAATGCAGAAAGGAGCATTGAGTGATCATATAAATAATATTCTAGTGAACATTGTTTAGTAAACCCTCTTAATCTTGCAAGCATATATACTTTGGTACTAGATTCGATCTACAGATCATCAATAACCAAAATCCAGAAAAACACAAAACAATCAAACGATTTATCGCAAAATTCTAACATAAAAAATCATTCTGCTGCCTGATGTCTTGTTCTTGTGCGTATTATAATGGATTTTGACTGTAAGTTTAACAGTTTTATATATTTTTAAGGCATATTCTGAGTAAATCTTTTATATGCATCTAATTGTTTTTCAAAACGTTAAAAAGCTGAGAAGTTTAGAAAATATTAACAAAAAAAAATAAGATATAAATCATTCAAAGCGAAAACGTAGAAATATTGTGATCTTTAATATTAATCAATCAATATTCATAACAGCAATAACGTAAATAAATTTTAAAAAAATGCCAAATCAAAATAATAAAAAAATATTGAATAAGCAACTAATGAAACAAAACAAATATCATAAACTTGTTTTTTTTCTACTAGTACTTGGCATTCTCGGAAAACGAATTTGTCGACTTATTGGGTTTTTCAATTCCTAAAGAAGATGCAGCAGTTTAACATACAGTTTTGTTAATATTTCAAATGGTGGTAACTTTAAGGACTAAAGAAACCAAATAAATGCATATGAAGCTTTTTATTCAGTTTGGCATTTAATTTATAGAAAAAAGTGTTGCGTGAAAATGGTGGGACACCTGCATAACTTTTTACTCAGAATGGCATTCACTTTATAAAAATGGGGGGGGGGGTTATACAGATGTATATACGAGGCCTACATTTATTTTCGTGTTATATAATTTCCAAAGCAAAATAAGGGAAATAAATGGGTAAATGGGGTTTTGTGGATTTTTGATACAAATCCAAATACATTTTGGATTCCAATACAAATTTTATTTTTTATTTTTTATGTGAAAATGTACTTGAACGGTATTTGAGAAAACCGAAAGAGGTAATGTTAATATTTTCCATAACAAGAAATTGACTATTTGATATTCTAAGAAGTTGCACTGTATAACAATAAATAACGTCTTCACTTGAAAACGCGTTTAAAGTCGTTGAAGTTTTTTTTTGTGAACAATAATCTTTATATTTAAAATACAAACAGTTAGTCTACTAGCATAATAAACTAAAATAATAAATTCATCACGTATGAATTCTAAAATTATCCAATTTTATCTTAAAGAAAAAACAAAAATTTGTCAGAATGTTTTATTGGTAACAATACGAAAAATTGAAAATTTGTCTTTTGCGGTGACTATACTTGAAAATTTTTCCAAAAATGCAATTTTTTTTAGCAATTTTAAGATGCCATAGCAAGTTATTATCTAATAAAGTTTAAATTTCGTTTATTATTGATGTCACTACGCACACTTTGGAGCCTTTTACCTTTTAAACAGTCAATTTTGGTTTTCTACTTGTAAGGTAAAACTTGAAAACGTTGCTGAAGTTTCGGTGTAAACGATATTGACCAATAAAGTGTATTTTAGACGTTTCTTACTGATGGCGTTTTCTTCATGAATCCCGGGAATACAAATTCTTTAATCCCGAAATCCCGGGATGAGTATATTGTCCGGGATTGGAAGCCCTAATATCGACAATGCCTATTTACGTTCTTTGCACAAAATCATCACAGAACATTTCAATTTAAATACATTTATTTAATATTGTTGCCATTGTATTTGAGTGCCATTGTAGTTAGCATTCAAAATATTTAAAAGAACGTCATATTTTGTACTGAACTTGTAAACAGATTTTGTATACTGTATACTTGTATACTTGTAGCATGTAATCATTAACACTCCTCATATGTATTTTAATATTGTAATGTAAACTAAATAACTAAAAGAACAAGTTTAAATGAAGCAATTTCATTCTGAACACTAGATAGTAGTGATAACAGTTAGCAGGAATTGCTAACTGTTATCACAAAAGCTTTCTCTAATTCGTAATAGGTGTCACAACGGGGTTGCTGATATGTGCGAATTCTCGGTAGCTTAATTGTTTAGAGCTCCCGACCAGAAACTGCTGCGATTCCTGGTCCAATCCAGGTCGAGGTCGGAGAGAAATAAAATCTACGTTGTGTAGATTTTAGTACTTAACATAGATTCCTGTTCCAATTTTTCAGGTGCAAATTCCACAAATCCATACCATACATTCCAAACCATTCTATGCAAGAGTATCCATTACTTGGCATTTAAATTGACAGCTAATAGCTCCGAGAATTTTAAATACGTCGTGGAAGTTCTTCAGCATGATGGACTGAACTGGAGGTATTCACAACATGGAGTAAGTTTTATTCTTATAGCTTTCACATAATACATTCTAACACATTGTTCATGTTCTTAGTCATTTTCTGGGTCTACCACATTTGCAGTTACCAATCTTAAAGAAGGTACCAAGTACAAAATTAGGACTTGGTTGCTCACCAAGAACTCCAGAGGAGTGCTAGAACTACTGGAAACGGAATGGGTTAGAACAAGATTACTAAAGGAAAGGCCATTACCTATTAAGGATCTATGGGTTAAGAAAGTTGTACCACATGGAGACTATGTGGATGCCATCATAGAATGGCTTCCAGGGAATGGTTTGTCATGTCTTGTATTTGATTATTTTATGTGTTATGTATTATGATTGTCTATTTTAGATTTATCCTGTAATTACACGTTTGTCTACCTTGTTGGACTAGAAGTTCATGACAATAATATTTATGACGTAAGTGATTATTATTTTTGTCTCACTCAAGTTTGCGATAATTATTTCAAATGGCAGCGTGTTTGTTTACGGTGCAGCATAAAGTGAAAAACACGAAACGTTTTCGCACGAGCCTAGCATAGTAGTGGAAGTGTTTATTCCACATTCAAACTGTTGTATGTAAATATGGCGATTTTGAATTCCGACATGTGGAAAATGATAGGTGAATCAATTATACTTTCAAATTTTAATTATTGTGTGCGTTTATCGACCGTGTATCGGCGCAGTTACTTAAATTTATGATACAGGTTATTTAGAGTTCATGCGCTTATGGTAGTTATAGATAATTAATATGAAACCTATGTACGTAGAATTTTACGCAAATTGACTCATTCGTTTTTCTTTAATGTACATGATTTTTTTGTAATATTTAGTTTTTGATGCGACGAATAACTACTGCAACAAATAAAATTCGTTTTGGATTATAAACAAAATTCTCAATTTGGGTTTTACAATATTTGATACGCTTGTATTAAGTATATTTTGCCTAAATTACTCAATTAGTTTTTCTTGAATTAAAAATGAATAAATTGTAAGCTAGAAATAGAAACCGTAGTCACGAACTTTTCGTCAATTACAAATGAATAAATTGTAAGTTAGAATACCCTTTTCAAAAAGTTTGTTGTTTGCAGGAAATTGAAGACAAATCCAGTTTTTTGCGATTAATTATCTGGGAAACTAGGTATCAGTTTTTCTGAAAAAACAAAAATAGTAGTAATAAATAAAACTATCGCTTTCAGTCAGGATTTCCTGACTGAAAAGCGATAGTTTTATTTATTGAAACATACATAATCGTTAACCACTAAGTTTAAAAATAGTAGTTATCTCGAAAAAGATTGTGTTTTATTTTGTTTCAAACATAATATACAGGGTAATCTATAACATGTGTGACAAGCAAATGGTGTGGAAAGTTAAAGTTAGGAAGCAGTTTATTTATATCAACAAATGGCCGATTTTTTTTTAGGCTTTTTGGGGCATTGGGTTCAGAGTTCAATAAACAATTTTCGAAAATGACGTGTTTTATTTTTATAATTGAAACAGTTACTTGTTGAATAAAATAAATGAACCCTTCGTGTAGCCGTTTTACTTTTCGCAATTTATTACGCCGTTTATTGCACAATTTGAGCAATTAGTAGGTAGAACACCACCTTAAACAGAAATTTCGAATGCGAGACAAGTTTGTCTAGAAATAGAACTAAACTGGTATCTATCTGTTTAATCTGCTTGCAGATTTCAGTTGCTTACCAACTTCTTGTGTCACTTCTTGTGCAAGAATTGCGTAGTGTTGAACGGCTATTATCGACAAATTTTCGACCTAAAATTGTGACATTAACAATTTTTTTAGTTAAAAAACCTATTTGTATACGTAAATATTTACTTTGATTACGGTTTTGTCGATTATTGTTTCAGTTAGCATCTTTATTTACATTTACGATGAGCAGACTGAAGTACAACGAAAATTATACAGTTAGGGTAAGAGCAATAACCCAAGAGAACCCAAGAACAGACATACAAGAAAGCGATTTGGTAGAAAAGCAGATAGTAACGCCGAGCTGCTTGGAGCTATATAAGAATTTGACACAATGTGGTAAGTACAATATGTATTGCTAGCTGATTCTTACTAGAAGATAGCTAACAGATAATAGACTTATACATATACAGACATAAACAAAGTAGGCTCAACATCAATTTATGTGGAACGGTGGGGGGCTTACGAAGTTGTTATCATAGAAGTGATGTTTACAGCATAAATAATTTACCTAAGAATTTGCAATGCAACCTTGCCAGAAAATTCCAGGTCTTGAAATCAGATAGTCGCAGAAGGCCCGGTGTTATTTCTTTGTGTCTACAAATTTACAGTTAACAGCTATTCATAATAAATAAAGATGAGGAGATTTGATATCATCCCTTATGGTGTAAACTTATAACATCCATATCACATCGTAAAAAAAGTAATTTTAACTGTTCATTCCACCAAGTAATGTCTAAATACGGGTTTGCAGTAGAGTTTTTAACTAAACATGCAAATAATTTTCTGAATATGACCTTAATAATTCTTTCAGATTAATATAGAATTATATTATGGTCGGTTGTATATAAAACATGTAGATATATTTATTTTGATATCATAATTATTCCAATAAATCTTTTAGGTAGGTACAACAATAAGGCGATGAAATAATTACGTACGATGGACAAACGTTAATAATAATATTATTCAAATGGCAGGCTACTTTTATATTCGCTATCGGATAATCGATATTTAAAATCGTATTTTTGTTGAAATAACCGTTCTATTAACTCTATTTCCCGCATAATTACTGGAATTCAAACAACGTCACCTACGTAGGTCTCAACAATCTTGCATACCTTGGTAGTATAGTACTTATAGTAGTCTACATGTACACTAAAATCAATTTTGTTACTCAAAAATTGCTTTGCATCAAGCTTTACCTATTGTTATTAAACCTTTATCTATTATTCAATATCTATTATTTAGTAATATAAAAAAATATAAAAAAAAAATACTATTTGCCTAGGCAAATAGTAATGGAACCTTTATTTATATTTTTTAAGCGATTTGCCTAGGCAAATGTATTTGCTAAGACCGTCGTCAGGCAAATAGCATTTAGTCTATTTCTAGTCTGTATAAATATTTAAAAAAAAACTTAATATACCTACATATTTGTTTTAGTACCTGAGGAGCCTCATAATTTATACGCGAACGAAATATTTGTGGAAGCTTTTGAAAATTATTCTATATTTAATTTAAACGTTTCTTGGGATCCGCCAACGTTTCGACCAGATCACTACCAACTTCACTTTGATAGTCTGAACGAATCAAGTCTGATCTTGAACATTACCGGGGTAAGTGTTATTTGTTAATTATGCACCAAATTCACTTTCATTTACAGGAAAACATTCTCCCCAATATTGTCAATCCTTCCATGATCAAAAATACCCTAACTAGCCTGTCCATAAATTGTCTGGATGAGCCATGGCACTTACCAAAGTTTCTTAATATTGCTTTTTCTTATATGGGTTGCAATTTTGTGTGCTGGCTAGTTATTGTTGTGCGGTTTTTAAGATGCAATAGCAAAACATCATTCTTTACGAAAAACCATCACGTTCAAAGGCTGATATTGTCAATAATATAGTTTTGTACTTTTTTTACCTAATATGATAACCGTTGGTTTTGAATACATATACATATCTTCTTTAAATATCACTTCACCGTTTTTGAATTTTCGTCATCCAAACAAAGGTTAGCTCTTTGTTTATAGCCAACAAAAGAAGACGCAAAAAATTGGCAGAGTTAATTTATATCCCATACAAAATGAACATATTTATTAAGTCGGCTTTTCTCATCTTTCTTATATGTGAAGATTGTGAAGTAAAAAAAATAGCTCCGCATTTAAGCGGTAGACTCTTCTGTTTAAGGCCGTTCGTCCACCAGCAAACCCAGTCGTAAGCGATCAGTCGTCACCTACCAAAGGACAAATTAGCGTTGCGATCTGTCCGACAAATCGTTTGCTGATCGGCTGTTTGGTCGCTAGAGCTGATCGCTTGCGACTGGTTTTTCGCTAACCGGACGGCGCGGCGTAAGATTCCTGATACTACAAAGAACAGTTTTTCATCTACCTTTACATGTATTTTTCTGAAGATAAAATCTAATCTCCTGATATTTCTTCAAACAAATCTATTTCTGGAACGTATCTCAATCAACAACAATCTTCAACAACCTATGGGTATTATGCTCTGTTATTATGCTTTCATAAAACGACATGAAGTCAACACTAATTCTGTCCATTACACGATTAATTTTTATCCATTTTAGGATAACAATTACACAGTAATTAATAACGTTAAGATCAAGCACTTCTATCAAATATCCTTAACGGCATGGTCGAAAAAGGGCAGCAGTAAGCATGCCATTATCAACGGCGAGATTAAGCATCCCCATAACAGGTACAAACTGAGTAACATGTATGTTATCATCGCATTTGCTGCTCTGGGAGTTGGTATAGTGTTCCTCCTGAGCGCTTCAGCAAGATTATTATGGACACGTTATAGGGATAAACGAGCAAGATCTGAACAGAGATGCTTGTATTTCAAGGTACGTTTTTGTATTTTGAGTCTGTTCTGGGTCTGGTGTATAAGTTGCTTCATTTGCAGAGTCTGGAACACAAGAATCCTTCTTATATCGACTCAACAATATGCCAATTTGAGATGCGAGGATATCTGGGTGATGACTGGGAGTTGAAGACGGAAAATATCCTTCTACAGGCAGTGGTTGGTCAAGGAGCGTTTGGTATCGTTAGGCATGGTTGGCTGAAGAAGAATAATCAGCAAATTGAAGTGGCAATAAAAATGTTGAAGCGTACGTATCTATACTGAAATAAATTCGTTGTTTTGCTCGTTGTAATTATGATTTTAACGACGCTTTGCAAACCGGTAATGTCAACTATAATTGAAGACTAGATGCAAAACACGACAAGTTTAATGGATATGCATTGGGCTTGTCCTGTTTTGCGTGTCTTTTGAGCTTGTTTTGCGTGTCACACGCTCTCACACGCTCTAACACACTATCTCACGCTATCACACGCTCTCACACGCTCTCACACGCTTTCACACGCTTTCACACGCACTCACACGCTCTCACACGCTCTCACACACTCTAACACGCTCTCACACGCTCTCGCACGTGCTCACACGTTCTCACACGCTCTCACACGCTATCACACGCTCTCACACCCTCTCACGCGCTCTCACACGCACTCAGTCGCTCTCACACGCTATCACACGCTCTCACACGCACTCACACGCACTCACACGCTCTCACACGCTCTCACACGCTCCAAACACGCTCCAAACACGCTCTCACACGCACTCACACGCTATCACACGCAACCACACGCTCTCACACGTTCTCACACGGTCCCACACGCTCTCACACGCTCTCCCACGCTCTCACACCCTCTCAGACTCTCACACACTCTCACACGCTCTCACACGCTCTCACACGCTCTCACACGTTCTCACACGCTCTCACACATTATCACACGCTCTCACTCGGGCTCACACGCTCACACACGCTCCCACACGCTTTCACACGCTCTCACACGCTCTCACACCCTCTCACACGCCATCACACGCTCTCACACGCACTCACACGCTCTCACACGCTATCACACGCACTCACACGCTCTCACACGCTCCAAACACGCTCTCACACGCACACACACGCTATCACAAATCACACGCTCTCACACGTTCTCACACGCTCCCACACGCTCTCACACGCACTCACACGCTATCACACGCAATCACACGCTCTCACACGTTCTCACACGCTCCCACACTCTCTCACACGCTCTCCCACGCTCTCACACCCTCTCAGACTCTCGCACACTCTCACACGCTCTCACACGCTCTCACACGATCTCACACGCTCTCACACGCGCTCACACGCGCTCTCACGCTAACACACGCTCTTACACGGTCCCACACGAGTTTAATGGCTATGCATTGGCCTTGTGCTGTTTTGCGTGTCTTTTGAGCTTGTTTTGCGTGTCACACGCTCTCACACGCTCTCACACGCTTTCACACGCACTCACACGCTCGCACACGCTCTCACACGTGCTCACACGTTCTCACACGCTCTCACACGCTATCACACGCTCCCAGACGCTCTCACACGCTCGCAAAAGCTTTCACACACTCTCACACGCTCTCACACGTTCTCACACGCTCTCACACGTTCTCACACGCTCCCACACGCTCTCACACGCTATCTCACGCTATCACACGCTCTCACACGCTCTCCCACGCGCTCACACGCTCCCACACGCTCCCACACATTATCACACGCACTCACACGCTCTCATACGCTCCCACACGATCTCACACGATCTCACACGCTCTCACTCGGGCTCACACGCTCACACACGCTCCCACACGCTTTCACACGCTCTCACACGCTCTCACATCCTCTCACACGCACTCAGTCGCTCTCACACGCTATCACACGCTCTCACACGCACTCACACGGTCCCACACGCTCTCACACGCTCTCCCACGCTCTCACACCCTCTCAGACTCTCACACACTCTCACACGTTCTCACACGCTCTCACACATTATCACACGCTCTCACTCGGGCTCACACGCTCACACGCGCTCCCACACGCTTTCACACGCTCTCACACCCTCTCACACGCTCTCACACGCACTCACACGCTCTCACACGCTATCACACGCACTCTCACGCTCTCACACGCTCCAAACACGCTCTCACACGCACTCACACGCTATCACACGCAATCACACGCTCTCACACGTTCTCACACGCTCCCACACGCTCTCACACGCTCTCCCACGTTCTCACACCCTCTCAGACTCTCGCACACTCTCACACGCTCTCACACGATCTCACACGATCTCACACGCTCTCACACGCTCTCACACGCGCTCACACGCGCTCTCACGCTCACACACGCTCTCACACGGTCTCACACGTTCTCACACGCTCTCACACATTATCACACGCTTTCACACGCTCTCACGCTCCCACACATCTCACTCGGGCTCACACGCTCACACACGCTCCTACACGCTTTCACACGCTCTCACACGCTCTCACACCCTCTCACACGCTCTCACACGCTCTCACACGCTATCACACTCTATCACACGCACTCACACGCTATCACACGCAATCACACGTGAGAACGCGCTCTCATACGCTGTCACACGCCCTCACACGCTCTCACACGCACTCACACGCTCTCACACGCTCTCACACGCTATCACACGCAATCACACGCTCTCACACGCTCTCACACGCTCTCACACGCACTCACACGCTCTCACAAGCTCTCACACGCTCTGACACCCTCTCACACGCTCTCACACGCTCTCACACACTCTCACACGCTCTCACACGCTCGCACACACTCTCACATACTTTCACACACTCTCACACGCTGAGAGCGTTGAGTGTCTTCAATTGTCCTCCGTAAGGCATGCTAAAGGCAGGTTTTCCTAGGAGCAGGTTTTTTACGCAGCGTACAACGCATTTCAAGTTGACAGCTGGTTGACAGCTTAATACGCGACGCGTTTGTATTTTCCAAACGTGGAGCATCAGCTATTCAGGTGGTCTACTTATAGTTTGGTCAAGGGATCTTTGCAAGTTGTCAAAAGTGACAGCCGTCTGAGAAGACGTACGTTACGTTGTACGCTGCGTAAAAAACCTGTTCCTAGGAAAACCCGCCTTTAATTGGTTATATGGTTGGTGGAATATGGTTTTCATTTAATTACAAATTCAGCCCAGTCTTTTTTATAAATTAAATAATATTCTTAAATACACCTGGATTTTTTAAAATGAGCCGAAGTCGATGTCTGTATTTATTTTCTTTGGCAGATACACCAACTTTTGAGGAACTGAAGCAATTCCAGCAAGAGTTGGAAATCATGAAAAATGTTGGGAATCATCCACACCTGGTGTCGCTGATCGGTTTTTGCATCAAGGACAAGCATGGGCCATTACTTGTTGTCGAGTACTGTGCAAAAGGAGACTTACAAAGCTACCTCAAACATATCTGGGACAAAATTATAAATAAGTAAGTGACTATACATAAAATGCAATATATATTACCTCACTACCGATGGTAATGTAAAATTTTCAATGTTCGAGATCATGTGGTATTGAAATAGTGAAAGCGAAATATATACGTTATACACACGTTGTTTTTTACCCTTGCTGGAAAATAGTTCCAGTATTTGCTTCTAATTCTTGACTTCACCCTCCTTACCGTGCTCTCCTGTGAAGCTTCCTTATTTATTTCCATTACGTCTTCTAGCCTCCACTCTGTGCTTGTCATCGCTATGGCATGAGCAAAACATGCTTATTAAGAATTATTCCAGGTGCTTGATATTTGGCAGTTGAATCTCCTATTATAAATTCTTCCTTGTATCCACTTGAACAGCGTTGTCCAGAATGGAGTTTGGTTGGTGGATGGCATTAAATTTGGCAGTGATGAGTCAATCAATCTGATGCATTAATAATTCCCATTCCTACGGTTGATTGTGACTGAGGCAAAACAGTTCTTTCAAGTCTACAATGAAAATTGCAGTTACCTTCTTTTTTTCTATTCTTCATAACAATAGATTCTGGAAGAAAGTCATGGGTAATATTTGTTTATGTCCAATTACGAAATGGATTCATAAAGTAACCGACACAATAGATTAGCAATTTGCGTATAATTGTTGCCAACATTTTAAAATCAAGGCTCAAGATCCATCAACATTTTTTGACAATAATAAGAATGTTCAACACGCTATAGTATCTTTGCATACTAATTTGTTTTAATGTCCTGAACACATCTATCACGTCTGACCTTCACATTTCAAGCAGTCTTGGCATTGTTACACTTACGTTCAGATAAGAACAGATCGTAATAAGTAGTTCTATTTCAGCACAATGCAGTACTCGGACCATCTAAACGCTTCAAATGCAATTTCAAACAGGCTGTATGACGTGGATCCAATGAAATTGGAGTGCGAACTCATCCAACCACAGGAGTTATTATCGTATGCACGTCAGATAGCCATGGGAATGGTAATTTATTCAATAATATATCGTTTTCGGAAATGGTGAATAATAATTTATAATTGTTTAAAGGAATATTTATCCAGTATGAAGATATTGCACAGAGACTTAGCTGCGCGAAATATCTTAGTCGCAGAGGATAGAACAGTAAAGATCTCAGATTTTGGTCTCAGCAGGGATGTTTACATCGATAATGTTTACCGAAAGACAGCAGGTGGCAAGTTACCAATAAGATGGATGGCGATTGAGTGTCTCACACATCAGCAATACACCACACAGAGCGATGTTTGGTCTTTTGGTATTCTGCTATGGGAAATTGTTAATTTAGGTGGAAATCCGTATCCTGGGGTTCCCACAGAACAACTTCTCAAGCTATTAAAAGCTGGTTATAGAATGGAATGTCCCAGCAATTGTGGCAATGAAATGTAAGAAACTGTTGATGATGGTATTTATCCAACTTTATTTTATTTAAAACGTTTGTTTGCAGTTACAACATAATGAGTAGTTGTTGGAAAGCATGCCCAAAGGAAAGACCAACGTTTACCGAATTGCGAAAGTCTATAGAAGACTTAATGGAGAATGAAATGGAGTACCTGCATATAGACATAAATACCTGCATCGAAATGAATAACGCTCATTCTAGTAAATCCAAAGAGTTTAAGATACCTAAAATGATCTTAAATAGATACGTTAGGCCTAGTTGGAGCGTAAATAAGTAAACCATAGGTTTAAGCCATTCTTGTCATACAGCTTAATTTATATTTTAATGTTAGGAATAAAAGTTACTATACGACATTTGTCATTATTTGGGGGTCAATATTGGTACAAAGAACCGGTAATGCGGGAGACCAAAGTTCGAATCCAGGTTGGGGCACTTTTTTTTTCAAAAACAAACGCATATTTCCTTCAATTTCCATAAACTTCTGGTCCATATTTCGTCAAACCTACCTTCATTTTTTTCTTTTGTATCTTCAAAATATGAAGAGGTCACAAACTAAACAACATAATTCCTTATTAACTTTTTATTATAGTATTACATTAAATGAAATATAAAAATAAACTACATATTTAATAGTAGTATAATAAAGGTTTTTAAACGCTGCAGTAGCTAAACAAGAAAAATTAATAAACGAAATAATAGATAATAATCACAATAAAGACGAAACAAGCGTAATAAACGATATCTAATAGGAAAAAGGTTGATACTTATACCTTAATAATATTAAAATACAAATACTTTACAAATTTGTTTTCTTTTTTTATACATTCATATACACGTAACTAGCTCCTTATAAAATCACTTTACGCAATTGTTATTCAAATACGACGACAGGGAATGTGTGTATTTAGCCGTAAGACTAATAACGTTAGCTGCTTTGCACACTCCTCGCACTACGTTTATCAGGTAGAAGTGTCAAAGTCCGTCGGGTCGAATCAGGGGATCTTCTTTATCGATGGGTGGTGGTGCAGTCGACATCTTTGTTGTCGATGGACCTTGGGTCAAGTAGCCGGCAGCTGTTGGTGTACCTAATAGAAAAGGAAATTTAATACAAAAATGATGTGTATTTGATGCCGCATGTTACATAAAGGCTCGCTTATTTTATGATGCAAACCAAAACAAACAAAAGAACTTACCCGTAAGATAGCCAATGGCAGGTCCACTGGATATAAACAGATCATGCTTCTGGTCCTTGTAATCAGCCCAAATACTGCTCTTCTCGAGTATGGCCACCACCCTCTCACCATAAGTCAAACTTCTGGTCATCGCCTTCAAAGCTTTAACAATCTGCGCTTTTGTCATCGCAGGATTCTCCAATTCCAACTTTCCGTCCAGCAGATCCAAGAGATACGGCACGAAATCAACATCCAACGCTTGCTTGACCAGCGGGTCATGACTGGACGAGAAAAGTCTGTTTAAAGCTTCACAGGCTAAGCCAATCATATCCCTTCTAACTTGCATCGCTTGCTTCAACGGATGCATGCAATCTGTTTGTGCTATCGCTGTGACGCATATCTGGGAAAAGGAAAAAAAATACATTCAAAAAATTCTGGAAATCGTTTAATTGTCCATCACTTACGCTACTATTTGAGATGGAGTGGAGAATTTGAATCGCTGATTTTGGCACAGCTATCTGCCTGATGTTTGATCCCATCTGTCGACAAAGCCTGGGGATGTGACCCATGGATGGTATTAAGTCTAGGAGTGCTGGTTGTGCATGAAGTAAGGCACACAATGCTGTGGTTCCCATCTCCAAGAGATCATTCTAAAAAAAATAATAAGATTGATGACACTGCAGACCATGTGTGTAAGAATTGGCTTACATTTGGTTTGTCTTTGCTCATCATGCTTAAACAAGTTTCCATCAGTTCGGATAGGAATTCTTTGGGTTTCCGCAACGTCCATGCGGGGTTTGAGATGAAAATCCTGATGTAGACGCCACCCACTACAAACTCGTTCGGGGTGGCCCAATTGCTGAGACCGTTGGTGTCCGGCATCTTCCAGAGTACTAGTTGATTACCCGCTTGTAGAGTTTGATGTCTATAAAGTGGAAATTAAGATTTTTTATTGAGTTTAGTGAGAGAAATTAATGCTCAAGAATATAAATAATTCAGAATCCAGCAAAGCTAGATCAAAAATAGCTGAGTTGAAAAAAGTTTAGTTACATAAACAGTGATACGTTTGTCTTTCCACCATAAAACAAACAAAAACTTACTCTTTCCTAAGCCTTGCAACAGCCGTACAAACACGATCCTTTGCCTCCTGGTCCCATATCAGTTCAGGATGCTCATGCGCGGACTCAAACATCTGCACAGACGTCTGCGGGCTATCCCGCATTGCGTCCGCAAATATCGGCGGAAGGAACGCATTAACCGCAATTCGCACTTTCGGACCGACCAGCTTATCCGCGCTCATCTTCGCCAACAGCTCAGCGCAGATCTCTCGCGTCTGTGGCTGCGACGAATTACAGAACAGATCCAGCAGATAAATCACGGCGCCTTTGCCCAACGCCTCCTTGACGATCTTCGTGGTCGACATCAGCGCATACAGAATGTCTAAAGATTGCGATTGACAGTCGGGTAAGCCGTAGAGGAGCAACAGTAGGCAACCTAGCACGTCGCTCGCAGCGATATCGTTGACGCATTCGTTGTTTCGGGTTACTATGGAGATGACGTTTAGCGCGCCCGTTTGGATTGGCGTGTGGGCCACGTTCAAGAGGTAGAAGAGGAGCTTGAAGAAGCCGATGCACTGGATCTCGACGCCTTGGTTGTTCTTGATTATGTTCGCGAGGGCTTCTAATGCCATCGGTGTGTGCTTTAGGCGATCTTCGATTGTTACGGAGAGAGCGATGTTTTGCAGATCTTTGAGGTGTTTGTATTGGTCGGTTAGGTAGCTGAGCAGTTCTATGAGGAAACCTTTTGGATTCTAGAGGAGACAGATAATAACAACATGATAATAATAATAGTGACGAAAATAAACAATAAATAAAACAAAAAATGTATCAAAAACCTCTCCAACCCATACAATGTACTTTGCTGAGTTAATGAGTTTATCCAATTATTGCCCTATACTTAAAACATTCTCCTGAACAAAGTAATTATAATTAATTGTAAAAAACATAAATAGAATAATAAAATATTAATAATTAAATACCTCGATTGGATAAGTTGGTTGTTCATTATAAATCCTAATAAATATGCCCCCAATCTTCAGTTCATCAGAGTGGGCCGAGTATATAAAGTTTGTGTCGATGGTCAAGTCCGATCCTTGTCGATCAGACCTTTGAATTTCTAGGAAATCCATCAGTTCCGCTCGAGTGCCATTATCCCATACCAAGTACGGTGTCTCACAGTTACTATTCAATATTTTTAAAACCTACAGAAACATCATCAAATGTAATTTTTAAGTGTTTTAATACAGATAATATCTCTTACCTCTTCAGGTTTATCATCACTCAATTTATTGGCAAGATACGACGTCAATAGTCTTTCCAAGATCTCCTTGGTAACAGGATTTTCAGGCGACTCTAGCTCCCCCTTTAGGTAACCTCCAAGGCGCGCGCATGCGCGCACAGCCTCCTTAGCCAGTCTATTGCTAACTTCTTGTTTATTGGCATCTTCAGACTTTTCAACACCACCTTCCTCCAGGGTAAAGTCGTAATGAAACATGAAGAGAAGCAGATGCCAAAGTGCGCCACCTTTTAACAACTGCATCTGCAGGATTGAATCTGCAGCCAAAGCCGTTACGCATTCTGTCGCCGTGTAACATAACTTTGTAAGGTTCTGAAAGAATTATTAAAAGTTGTACTATAAGACTACTATTGTGATGTTTGGAGGTTAAAGAAAATTTAAAATATATGCGTACCTGGAAATATAACATTCTGCAGATATCGCCGATGAGTTCGACCAGATCTATCATGCGTTCTCTGCAGCCGGCGAATTGAGCGGCAACGCTGAAGCACTTGGTGATGTGTTGGCATACTTGAACGCATGTTTCCGTTGGTTTTGATGAATTGTTCAGAACGTCCACGCATCGAGTGTAAGCATCCAGTAATACCTAAAAGGGGAAAAACGACAATATTTAATTATGTAAAACTAAAATTTCTGAACAAATAACATTTAGACTTCAACTTCAAAGCTATAATGAGAAAAACCAGTGAGATTTGCTCATGCTTCTTTTGCCATCTTTAAATTTCCAATTGCTCCAGTGGTTCTGTTTGTTTTTATATGTTTAATGATTTGACTTTTAGGAACACGAAAAGCAACTATAAATTTCTTTCCAATACAAATTATTAAACACTGTCAATCATACAACATAAAATAATAAACCCATTATGAATAACAAATAATTCTTACCTCTAATCCATTTTCTCGCCGTAGTTCTTCCGCATTCAGCGCGGAACAATGGACAGTATGATAGGCAAGTTCACTGGCGGCAGCCAACAGCGGATCGCTCTTCGAAAACAACTGCTCATCGGCCGTTTCAATTTTGATCGTTTTAATTAATTGTGGGTATCCAGCATACTTATACGGCTTAAGTTCTGAAACAAAAAACAATACACGAAGTAATAACAATAGAAACAATTCACAGTAGTAAACAATAATTACCCTCGGAGTATCTATTAAACAATATACTCTGCGTCTTCAATACGAGAACAATATTATGGGGATTAGGCCCATCGGTATTCCAACTACTACGGCTACACAGGAATTCATACGCTTGATTCACTTGTTCGAATATTTCCTACAAAAGAAAATTTAATTAAATTTTAAATTGCCGTGGAGAGATCAGTAGTTAATAAATTAACGTACTCTTCCATCTGGATTTTTATCCGGATGGTATTTCTGAGCCAACTTATAATAGGCCTTCCTAATAGTGGACTCATCATGCTGCGTTCCTTCTAAACTTAAACTCTTGTACGCTTGCTCAACAGTCATTGCGGGTGGTTTCTTCTCAACTTCCGCCCTCCACGCATCAAGAACATCTTTCAGCAGTTTAACCTAATTAATTAATTAACATATTAGCAAATAACCTATTATATTTAAAAAAATTGATTTTAACTAATTAATAAGTAATTATTTAATTAAATATAATTAATCAATTAAAAATAATTAATTAATTAAAAATAATTAATTAATTAAAAATAATTAATAAATTAAAAATAATTAATTACAAATAATTAATTAATTACAAATAATTAATTCATTACAAATAATTAATTAATTAAAAACAATAAATTAATTTAAAAACAGTTAGTTAAAAATAATTAATTAATTAAAAAATAATTAAATTAATAATTAATCAAAATTAATCTTACGGGATTTGGAATAGGCCAGTCTGGGAACTTTGTAGTATCACACAGATGCCGCAAATAGAATATATTGCAGAATAGCTCTCGTTCCAGTTGCGGGTACCTAACAGCGGGTATTGCGATGTAATGATACCTGGCCATCGTATGACTGCGAAGCCTTGGCGAGAAGTCAGCTATGTGAGCGGCAATTTTCTCAATTAACTTTCGCCTAGAAAAAGATAAGCATGAAGCCTCTTCATTCAAATAACTAACAAAAATTAAAAACTAGTTAATTAAAATTAAAACTTAATTCATAAAATTAAAAATTTAATTAATTAAAATTCAAAATTAATTATTCAAAGCTTTATACCTCATTTCAGCGTTCCAAATAGCTTCTGGTGTATCATATTCACCCAAAAATATCTGGGCAAACTTTTCTGCACCGTGATTCTCCAAATAATTAACCATAGCCTCTGGTAACAATTGTCCCAAAATGCTTCTTTGCATTATATCTGATACTTGGATCTACAAAAAAAAAATAAATTAATAAAATTGTCAACAAATTACCAAATACTTCAAATAGACACTCAATTACTTACATCATCTGCCTTAAAAGCTTGCTTCATGTGCGTCAACTGCAAAAATCTTGCAACCGGTAACACATTGCTTCCAGTATACATTAAAATAAAGTAGAAGACGCCTGTTAGATAAACTTTGGATATCTCGGGATTGTCCTTCATGATTTCCGTAAGCAACGTAGCAACTTTTTCAACGAGGATTGGGTCGAATGTCAACAATAATTGGACAATATGAGCCAATGAAGTGGTCTCTGATAGTAGCCGTTTTACTTTTGGTAGAGGTCTAACGACAGCATCATCTTGATCTCTACAAGATAACAAATTCAGAGGATAAGAAAAAAAGGAAATTGATGGTGTAAATTTGTATACCTGCTGGGGAAGTATTCGCACATCTTTATCAGTATGTTAAGTATTTGGGTGGCAAGTTCGCTCTCGTTGTAAGCGGGATTTCCTCTCGACATTAGCGTCCACTTGAGCTGAGGCAATTGGGCTAAACTACGCCAGCCGTCCAAGCCCATTGCCCAGCATTTTGTTCGATGGTTTATCACACCAGTTTGATACAGATCCTTCATCTGAAAAAAAATAAACAATTTAACATGCCTAATATAAATGTCTCCAGTACAAGATTAAAATACTATTTATTTAGAGATTTAAATGATTAAAAACAAAAACAAATCAGGTTTGTGTCTGTATGCATCATTGATATCTCCAAGTTTGTACAAAGTGGTTCAAACTTGGAGATATCAATGATGCATAAAGACAAAAGAAAAAAAAATCAGGTTTGTGTCTGTATGCATCATTGGTATCTCCAAGTTTGTACAAAGTTGTACAAACTTGGAGATATCAATGATGCATACAGACAAAAGAAAAAAAACAGGTTTGTGTCTGTATGCATAATTGATATTTCCAAGTTTGTACAAAATTGTACAAACTTAGAGATCAATGATGCATAGAGACAAAAATAAAAAGAAAAAAAAATCAGGTTTGTGTCTGTATGCATCATTGATATCTCCAAGTTTGTACAAAGTTGTACAACCTTGGAGATATCAATGATGCATACAGACAAAAGAAAAAAATCAGGTTTGTGTCTGTATGAATCATTGATATCTCCAAGTTTGTACAAAGTTCTACAAACTTGGAGATATCAATGATGCATACCGACAAAAGAAAAAAGAATCAGGTTTGTGTCTGTATACATCATTGATATCTCCAAGTTTGTACAAAGTTGTACAAAGATAGTAATAGAGAGATATCAATGATGCATACAGACACAAACCTGATTTTTTTTTGAGTAATTTCTTAATAACTGTTTTCTTTGTATCCCCAGGTATACAAAATTGTTCTTATATTCATGAAAAACAGAAATTTTAAACTAAATTACTTTAAAATTTTTATAAAACACAAAAGTACAAACTGCAGAAATTCTAGAGAAAGAAAATACCTCCTTAAAGGTTACAGGCCCTTTTCGTCCAGACTCCTCGCTATTAATATAATACCATTCCTTCTCCTTCTCAACGTTCATATCAGGGCTGGCCTCGATCACGTTGGTTTGTGTATGAATCACAGCACGCGATGTGTGCAGGTGTGCCAACGTCAGCAGGTCAACTAAAATCCTTACGCCTCCGGAATCCAGAATATCACCGATGTTCCTCCGATGTAAAATTAACTTCGAGAGGAACATAATTATCCGATCACGTTCCATTTTATCTACACACTACGAAAAAATCGTCAAAAAAATTGGAAAATGAAAAGCAAGGAAAAAATGAACCTTTTCTAAAATTCCTAAAATATATTTGGTATCGCTAAACGGTCCAATATCCTCATAATACCTTCCGTAAACAATCGACATAGCCTGCAGGCACATACACTTCATCTCGACTTTGGTTGTTAGCAAGAAACGATGGTATAAATCGTTAAAAAATTCGTACCTGTAAAATATACATTTTTATTAAATTCTTTTTTTTTTAAGTTGAATATAACAGCAGAATAAAATTTGAGTAACACGCACGATCTCCTGATGGGTGAATCGTCGCTGTCGTCCATTTCGAGTAACAATCGCAGGTAGTAATCTCCGATTTTTACTTCATCCGCAAGACATTGGTAGTTGACTTCAAATTCCAGATGATTCCAGGCGACGAGAGCTGAGCCAGCCAGCTCACGATCTGAAGTGAATGCGCGAATTTCATTTTCTAAGGCACTTCTCAGCTCTTCCCTTGTCTGTAATAGGCGAGAAATATTGTAGAATTTAAAAAAAATCCTTCCTTAAAGTTTCACATCACTAGCTGTAAGGGTCTGAGCAGATGTTAATAAATCAGCCACTGAAGATACTTCATTTCATTTTGAGGACACCATTTTACAGAAATATTTATATTTATAAATTATAACATTTATATTTAAATGTGAAAAATCTGACCTTATGATTCCATATCAAGTTCGGCAAGTCGTGATCCTGCGAAAACTTGTAATAGAAGAGGATCCAGTTGGCCTCAGCTTTGACCCTCTCCCTTCGCCTCCTCAAAACAATCGGTTTCTCCTTAATCTTCTCCTTCCTCTCGATGGTAATACCCCAATGCTGCATCGCCAGATTCGTATAATGCTCCATCCTTTTCTCCACGATCCTCAGCTGCCTCTCGACAGCCGCCCAGTTCGGACCCTTCTTCAGTTTGTTCGAGTGGTCTTGCGCTATTTTGAGGTTATCTCGGTGATTTAGCAACTCCTGCTCGAGCGCCGCTTTCGGAACTTCGTCTTTCGAGTCCAGAAAACTTATTAAACCTCTAGGCTGAAAGATGTAATTAATATAAAGTACGAATTATAAAGGCGATAATCAGGTGTTTAGGTATGAAGCTTTTACCAATTGAACTACCAAGATCATATAACAAGAAGAAAAGAAGATAGAAAAAAAACAAAGACACAAAGACGACCAAGAAAGAAAATAAGGAAAAGAAGAAGAGGGGTAACAAGGAGAAGAAAATGAAGCCAAACAGGTCTTCTGAAGAAGATAAAGATGAAGATTAAAGAGAACAATATTTATAGATTGAATTATGGAATGAGGACAGAAAGAGAAAGAAGATTTAGAAATAAAGGAGATGAAAGAGACAAAGAAGATGAAGGAGAATTCGGAACAGAAGTCAAAGAAGAACAAGAAAAACAATATAAAATTTGAATTATAAAGGCGATACTGAAGATTTGAGGTATGAAGCCAATTGAACTACCAGATGTTTTTTTCAAATACAAGAATTAATTGAAATATATAAAATATACAAAAAAATGTACCATTATTCTCTTCAGCAAACCCATAGCAGTTGGATTTCCAGTAACCCACAGTCCAACCAAGTGCCGGGAGAGTTGCCGATGTGTTAGGAGTCTCCCGTCAGATCCCTGAGTGTACAAAGCTGACAGTAGATGGCGCGGTAGAGCACCTTCAGCCAAAGCTAAACTTTGCATTCGTGCAGCAACTTCGGCTTCGCCCTCTTCAATTAAGGCTCTCATGACGAGTCCTGCACCTTTCACGACAGCTAAAGATGGATGCTACAAAAAGTTTATTTATTATAGTTTTTTGTTAAACTGCAATATCAGCAATATTCTCAAGTACCTGAAATAGTTTGAATAGGTAGCGGCCTCTGTCTGCAACCATTTCTAATAATGTATCAAAATGTTTACCATCTGTAGTTTCGCTGTAAGGGACGCAAAGGGCAAATGTGAGAAAATCTAGCATGGCTGCAACCACCATCGCTCCTGTGCCTTGAGTCTATAAAAATATGGAATATTTACGTAAATTACTATAATTATTAATTAAATTAATTGATAACAATAACATTGATAACAACAAAAATTCGTTACCACATGCGTAGTCCACATGTTCAACAAACTCTCTAGGAATGGTTTCTTCGCCAGAAGTGAAGATTTATTCAACTGTTCCTGCCTCAGCTCATAATCGTCATGCATCGGATGCATCAGCGCGCATATCATATCGATTGCCGCGTGAGTTACCCCAAAATCATTTCTCCTAAGAGCAGTGACTACTTTCATACCAATAGCTTCTCGAAATCTAAAAACACAAGAACAAAAAAATACTATGATAAAAAAACAAAATAAGTTAGAATTTATTACCCTGGTAAACTTGTAAATGCAGCATAACCAACTTTGTTCGCGACCAATCTCCGCAAAGCCTGAAACTGCGCTTCCAGTTCAATCGCAGTAACGGACTTTTGGTCGCCTTCTTTCTGAACAAGAGATTGTAATGCTGATGTGATAAGTTTATCCTTATTCTCTGAAAATATACCCTAGAACACATAATTAGAATTATGGTATTTCTTGTGAAAATGAATGAGATTTATGAAAGAGAGAACCAGAGTTTTATGGAAATATGCTTAGTCTAGGTTCATTGACGAAAGATAAGAAGAAAGTGAAAGAGGAGATACAGAAGAAACAAAAGAAGAAAAAGGAGAAGATGGACAAAAGAACAAGAGGAAGAAAATGATGAAGATGAAAAGGTAAACAAGAAGATTAACATGAAAAAGGACAAGAAGAAGGAAATGTTGAAGAAGAAGAAGAAAAAGGAAATGAAGGTGAACAAGAAGTGGAAAAAGAAGACAAACCAGACATTTCCAAGGCAATGAAAACTTTTTCAAAGAAGATGAACAACACTAAGAAGGAAAGAAGAAAGAGACAAAAAAGACTTTTCCAAAGAAGATAAAGCACATCAAGCAGGAAAGAAGAAAGTAGGAAAAGGAAGAAAAGGAAAAACGACGCTAAAGAGCTTTCTGAAGAAAGCCAAGAAGGAGAATAAGATAAGGGAGAAGGAAAACTAGTAAATTAAGTTGAAGAAGAAAAAGAAGTCAAATAATACAAGTAAGACTTTTCCAAAGAAAATCAAGAAGAGAAAGGAGATCAACAATTAGAGAACAAGGAGATAAAAAGAGATATGGAGATAGAAATGACGGAGATGAAAGAGACAAAGTTGTCTGTTTCCAATTCTCCTTTGTGTAGAGAATTCTAAGAAACAAAGAACAACAAAGAGTGCAAGAAAAAGGCAATGAAGGACAGTAACAGAAGTAGCAAAATAAAAATACTTGGAGTTAGAGATGGAGACAGGAGAAGGTGTATTAGAAGAATAACAATAAAAAGGACAAGAAGAAATAAATTAAGGACAAGAAGAAAAATAAGCCGAAGAATGTTTTTCCAAACAAGATAAAGACGGAGACTAAGAAGAACAAGGAATAGAGAACAAGGAAAAAAATAAAAAGAGGCGATGAAGGAGAATTAGAAACAGAAGTCAAAGAGGAACAAGGAAAAGAGCAAGAAGAAGCAAATGAAGGAAAATATGAGAAGAAGCTAAAAAGATAACAAGAAGGCCTACTTAGAGATGGAGACAAAAGAGAAGAGGTTGTATTAGAAAAAGAACAAGAAAAAAGGCAAGAAGGTTGATGGAGCAGAAGAGGAAGTAAAATAATTACACGTAAAAAGCAAAACAAAAAATGAAGGAGAAAAAGTAGTAGAAAAAAGGAGAAAGAAGACTTCCCCGAAGGAAACAAAGAAGACTGAAGAAGAGCAAGGAGAAAGAAATCAAAGAAAAATAAGGAAAATAACAGTTACGAAAGAGGAGGATGAGAGAGGAAATGGAGACAAAGGAGAATTAGAAAGAGATGTAGAAGAAGAATGAAAAAAATATATGAAGATGGAAACAGACAAGAACAAGAAACGGAAAAGAAGACAAATTTGGTTAATAAAAGAAGACAAAGACAATTTTACCAAAGATTAGAAGGAAATGAAACAGAGAAAGCAGGAAGAAGAAAAAAATAAAGACTTTTCCTAGTTGGTCACAGCAATAAACCTATCTAGCTTAAAAATAATCAATTAAATTAACTTACATCTTGCGTGACGCTGTATAAAAGTCCACTGTACGGAACGTTGGCATTGAATCGTTTAACGCAGTCCGAAAATGACTTCCTAGGTGGCGGATTCTGCAGAAATTTAACATGCATGCTCTCGACTTCTTCCTCAACGGGTAAATATAATGGTCCGACACGTAATCCTTTATCCGTGGGTGCCATCAAAACGTGAACGTTTCTATTGCCTGAAGCTCGTACACCATCCAATAAAGAAGCCAATAAGGCATCCCTAAACAATAATATTTTAATAAAACGATTTTTTTCCTCAACATTTTTGAAGAAATTTACCTCTCTGTTGCTGTATAGGAACGGACTTGGCTGTTTATGTATTCAATACTGAATAATTGAGGGTTTTCATTGTCCCTTACGAGGGCAAAGATATCGCAGAGTGGTTTCAGTGTGCAGACGCTATAGGTCTGTGGGTCCCGTTCTAAGAGACATGTTTCTGAGAGACATAACGTACGTCTCACTGGTTCCGGATGTCTGGATTTGTGGTTTTTATAAACGGCGAATTCTGATACTGATGTTTGGTGTTCATCATCGCTAGAAGTTAAACCTAAGCTTCTTTTTCTGCTACCAGATCTTTACTACTAATTCTGGAGCTTTTGGCAACAGCATTTGTAGGTCAGTAGGATATCAGAAAAAGATTATCCGAGTACCTATTCCCAGATTTAACTCAATGAAATTCTGGATGGAATTCTTATATTAGGTGGTGAAAAGTTACCATATTTTTGTTCATGTTACAAATATTGCTTAATTTCTCCTGAGGAAAACAACTTACAAAAGTTTAAAAAATTTAAAGATATGTAGGATATGTAGAAATTAATTTCATTTGGAACACAACTATAGTTATAACATGTCGAAATCTCAACTTGTGTATTACAAATTATGTATTGCAATATTTGCGAACATGCCTGGTATTTTCTGTCAGGTATGTAAAAATATGAAATATTAAGTATTGCATCAGTAAATAGATACCACAAAAAGTATGGAAATATGACAAAACCTCTGAAACGTATTGTTATTTAAAAAAATCCTCAGAAATGTTGATTTGTAAATATCAAACTACATATATTTATACCAAATTCAATTTCCAAACATCAATTGAAGAGTAGAAGTTACAAAGGAGCTAAGTGCCAAATTCTCATTTTTTGACATATTGACATAAATTGGTGATATGTGCCATGCTAAGTGTCCCTGCCAAAGCGCTATGTACCATCTCAATTTTAAAGTCTGTTATACTCATGAAAACATGACGTTATCGGTATCCACCAAGCAGTGAACTCTAATGTAACTGATAGGGACGCGTGCTTTACATTAACTGGCGAGAATTGAGGCAGGCGCAAGCAAAAGAGACAAAGGGATGACAAAGGTGTCAAACGTCAAATGCCATTCTGACATACATAACAAATTTCCACAAACGTGCTTCACTGATAGAACAACAAGACCACCAAATTTACAGAAGGTGATCGACAAGATGTCAAAGCCCATATAAATTCTATGCCAAGAGATGTTGGACACTAGACGTGTACAAAATCCTCTGAAGAATAGTTGAGTCCCGATTTAAACATTAATAGGTTGTTCAAAGCATTCCAGAAAAATAATTCTATAGCTTTATGCCATGTGACCGTGATTTTGCTCTTATAGAAAAAAGAAAGATAGTTATATGAAGGCATTCGTACCTGAGGATTTGATTGGTGTTATTGAATCAGCAAGACATAATCCCCTGTTTGAGGTACTCGATATGACAAAAGTTGCATTCTGGAATATCAAAAAGCAGCTGACGCAGTATTCAAAACATCAATGCTGCAGATAAGTAAAGCGGTCATGATTCGATGCGACAGTGAACATCCGGCAAGATTAAAACAAAATCGTCATATTCTGGGAAACGAATTAAACATTTTGAAGAAAAGAAAAACTTTAAATAATTTGATAATTTTGGAATTACGTGCATTGGATTCTGTAAATAAAGTTTCGGACAATAAGAAAAAAACCTTGCCTCGATGATACCCTATTTAGAGCAGTGGCGGCTCGTGTAAATTTGCTTTGGGTGGGCAAAAAAAAGTTAATGGATTTTATTGGTCTTGATAAAAACTCTATGGTATATCTATGGTATATCTTGTCGTCGTAAAACAAGTTGGCGAAACTATTCTTTAATAAAAAATCTACTAAATCTACCACTTGCGTTATGCCTTCCCGTGTTCCTGCCAAGATTACAACAAATTACCATCATTCCACTCGCAACTATAACCACTAACCGAGAAACCTCCAAACAAAACACTAAACAGAACCCCAAAACGGCGTTATACTCCAAAATTGCGGGAAGAAAAATAGCGGGATGCCTTACACTTGTATTTGAAAACACGTGACCATCACGTCAACAGACGGACCAATCACATCTCGAGCCCGCACCGCTAGCTCGCTGACGTCAGCCTGGACATCGCAAGGTAATACACAGATACCATACAATACAATACAGATGCAATACCCAGTAGCGCATGCGCGTTGTGTGCCATGCTCGCTTATGGGCCGATTTGAGGTCGGTTGATGTGCGGACTCGGGGTGTTACGCGGCGGAGGCTTTATGACACCTAAACTCGGTTTGCTATTGCTCCGAGTTCGTATTCTCGCACGCTAGAGAGAGCGCGATCCATCTAGGATCTGGGTGCGTACAAGAGAAAGCAGTATCAGTCTCTGTGTAACACCTGACGTACATATTTCAAAAATAATTACATCATGGGTTTGGATAAAAGATTTATTGGAATGTATATGTACTGGATAAATATAAATATTTTGGTTATTGAAAAATGTGTGTAAATAAATAGGTATTTTTTATATTGTGCCTACCCTGCCACCCCTGACGGGCCGCCACTGCTTTAGAGGACTCGCAGCACCAGCAATTCTACAGAAATTTGTTGCAAATTACTACCACGTTTGAGGCGAGTCAGCAAGGAACAAAACTCATAAATTTTAAGTCAATAACTCAGCAAGAAAAACTTGGCACTTAACACCTTTCTATTTTCTTTTTCGTATTTATTTTTTTGCGATGTTGTCTTTCGATAAAAGTTTTTTATAACTATAGAAATTTGTTTTCCGTTGTGAACTGTATAAGTGTGTTTAATAAAATTTAGCTCGAATTATTCCTTTATGTTTTATGAAGTTTTTATTGAATAACTAAAAAGTATAATTTTGGCACTTAGCTCCTTTGTAACTTCCACTCTTCAATTGGTTTAGACTTTTGATTAAATTGACATTTTCTTAAAAGGTGGGGTTGGCATTTATTTATTATTTTTACATTTCTTATCTTATCGTACTTATTTGAATAGATCTCCTAATGTTCTTAATAGTAACATACAAATGTTTTGGCCATATATATTATATTTTGGACATTTTGGCATCCCTTCCTTAAAAAACTTATGTGATGGGCATGTTTGTGCAAAGAATTCTACACAAAACACAAATGCTCATGGAGTTCATTAATATTTTATAATTTCCAATTACCTTATGTAAGACCATAAAACCATTAAAACAATTTTGAGATCTACCAAAATCGGTAAAGCAGTAATGACTGTAATGATGGTCAGAAGTTGAATTTCATATAAAACCGAGTATTTTGATCATTAAAATGGATTGTGTTTCCTGATAAAACAATTAACAATAAACAATTATTTGACTGTTTCATTAAAAAGATTTCAATAAATTTATTTATTGCCTAAGGTAGAAGCATTACTGTAGTAAAAATAATCTTTGTGAGTCAACTGACATTCAAATACGTAAACACATTCTACAACACAAATTTAAATGTATTATAGATGTATGGTGCAGGCAATGTTGCACCTATATTAAGAACTGGATTAAGTAATCTTATATTTGCATGTCTTATAATTTTGTAGTAAATAAGACTTTTCTAACAAATACACTGAAAAATGCAAATATCAGTATAAATAGCAAGTTCTTTTCGTAAAAATGTTAACACATCTTTTCTTATAAATAATGTTACAATAATAGCATTTTAATTAATTAATCTGTTGCCATGATCAAGATATTACTAATTGCGTTTATACAACATACTATTATCCATTATAGATACAGAAACAAACATGATTCATCCCAAAGTCAGATTACAGTTTTTTATCATCTAATACCACAGTATAACGTTTCAACCACAAGCTATTTATATTCCAATCAAAACACGCTATATAAAAAAACCACCATCACATAATTTCCGAATATTCATAGTAACATCTAATATTTTAACAGACCTGTATTTCCCAAATCTCTGTAATTGAAAATCTTCTAAGGAAATAGCTTGAGGACCAGTGACAACTTTTATATTAATTCCTAAATGTGCAGTGGCGTTATCCAATATTTTTTGCTTGATTTCTTCCAAGTGCACTGACTGGAACAAATGCAGTCTACCAAAACCACCGCACACAATCGCAAATCCACCTAAAATATTAGTTTATAATAATAATTAAAATGTACGAGGATTATTTCTTGTTTTTGTAGTACATACCTGGATAATCCGACATGGTGCATAACCCTTCGAAATCTTTAAAGTAATAACTTGCTAAAACGTGACTTGTCGTAGGGTCTAATTGATCTAAGGAATACGGGGTAACCTCTAAAATGACTGGTAAGCGGATATCCGACCAATGATGCTTGTACGCATCATATCTCTAAAAGTTACGACAAAATCAGTTTTTGCTTAACGTACGTTTAATATCTAAAGCTTTTACCAGAATATCTTTCGGTTTCTCGGCAAATAAGTGTCTGAATTTTAAGGCTTCTGTAAGTAATTGTGCTCTGTGTTCAGTAGAGAATCTCATATTGTCGATCTTCCGTTCCTTTCGCATAGTTATTTGAAATTCATTGGAAACGCCTCCGGTGTTTTTCAGAGGCGTTAGCGATATAAAATCGCTGTATATCCATTTATTGGTGACCTCTAAAGTATTCGGATTGTACGTGGTAATACCCATCGAACCAATGGAAAATATACGTTTGTACCTAAAAAGTTATTTTGTTTGTTTTTTCTAAATGCCAAAGAAATGAGCCTTACTTTCCCTTCCATGAGTGTTTGGTAACAAAGAAGCACGCCACATCGTGATTGTCTTTTATGGGCATCATTTTTGTGGTGGTTGAAGTCCTGAAAGAGAATACATTGCTAAATCGACTAATATTTAATTATCGTTGACAGATGCGGCGAAAGCGGTGCGGTACGTAGGTTATCTTATCTGATTGTCAAATTCAAACGCTTCTGGGTACTTACTAAATTTAAACGGGCCTATTTCAACATAACACCAAACAAAATTTTAAACAAAAACATCAAAGTTCTCCTATACAAGCCATATTGACAGGGGGTGTCAGCTGTGAAATGTCAAAATGACCGTTCGGCATTGGAAGCTACCTTACCGACGCGCTCGGCATAGGAAACTAACTTACTAACGTTGCCGGTTTTGCAGATTTCCCTAAGTTAGGTACTTACCGAAGGAACTTACAGATCACAACTAAACCATAGAAAGCATAAATTTAAATTTTATAAAGATATCACACAAAACAACCACTTGAAAATGGCAGGGGTTATACATTACCAATTCAATCATACGTACGTAATTGTTCTATCTATGGTCATTTCTAAAACGTTCGTCATGATGAGTTCTGACGATATAAAAGGAAAAGTTAGCACTGATGGTTTATAATTGCACGTATGCACAGATAAGTAAATGATAAGAAATGAATGTAAATAAACAAATCAATTAGAACTCATTCATAATATATCCTAGCTTTACCGGTTTTGCGGGGCTTCAAAAGTATAATCTGTATAGATAAAATAACAGTCCATTTTTGGAGTTTAAAATTTTTTGAATTTATAATTTATATTCTCAAATTGACTGCCCGACCACTGAGCTAGTCGCATCTCAAAACCATTTTAGCGGTTATTTCTGCTTTTTTGCTTGGGTATTCCGAAAACGATATTAAAATACAATTAATAACTCTAAACAGGACTACCCAACTACTTATAACGTACCAATGATGCATCACTTTAGCATCTATCTTTGTTTACCTTAATTTTGTCAATTTGTTATTTATCTTTGCTCTTAATTCTATATTGTGTTTTTATTTGCTATTAATAGTACAGTAAAATCCAATTCTGTTTCCCTTTTTGGCATCTGATGCAGAAAGTGTTGAGTTTCAATATTATATGGCGTCCTCAAATTTTACTATAGCTTGGTATTCTCAAAACCACCCCTAATGTGCACGTTTGCTTCTTTCGCATTTTACCCTAAAACGGTCATGATTTCGCCATTATTGCTTCTGTACTACATTATTCCTTATACAATTCACTTAAAATGCACAAAAAGGCATATTTACTTATTCTTATATACAATGGTTTAAAATGCAAGCGCCCCAATATAGGAGTTTGCAGTTTAAGAACCACACCATATATGTATAATGTACAAACAATTGATAAATAGTGAAATCTTAATTACACTAGCAAACCTACAACTTTGTACTTTTACTTTTTTTTAAACTTAGTGAAACAAAGGCAAAAATCACGTATTTGATAGCAGAAATGTTCCCATTTAAATAAAAAGCTGAGTGAATTCTGACAAATATTGTAGCCTTATATTTTTTATTACTTTGCTATTAAGCAGTTTTATTTCAAACACAATTGTATTTATTTCAATGAAAAAGTATCTACATGTTTCTGTTTATTCGGTTTTAAACATTATCTCTTTATTAACTTGCTATGAAGAACGTTTATTACAAGCTCAATGAACTCGATTCTACAATTTCATTCAACAAAAGTATCAATCTATAGATTGTTTGATATTTTTTATTTTTTTTATTATTTAATATTCACATAAACAAAGACTTTTCTAAAAACATTATAAATTCTTTTCTATCATCCCTCTTCCAGAATAATGACAAGGTTAACACAAACAAATAAAATAACAAGCATTATTTTCTAAAAATTTTATTTTATATTTACTCATATATAACATTCAATAAAAAACGAAAAGGTCCTTATACATATTACATGATATAATCATAATCATAATAATAATTTATTTATAAAGAGGGATGGATCGTACACTAGGTTGAAACCAAAATTCTTCCTTACGTGTCTTGTGTGTATCATTATCATTATTATTACGTGTTATGTATTTGGGGCGCGCTGGGAACATGGTTTCGAAAAATAAAAGTCTTATTTACAAGAGATTTCATCTGATGTGTTTTATTATGAAGACAGAGATACTATATACAAGGGTGCAATGTAGTGATAGAGACAGGGATGCCGTATTCTTGTTTCCATGTTGCATGGCTGCTGGATGCTCTCCTGAAAAACAAAAGAAAACAACAATTTAGATCTAGATATTATTCAGCAACCAATTAACAAAGCTTATTTGGATGATAGTATAAAAGTTGCTTGGATTCAACAATAACGGTCTATTAAAACTTCTAAAAAAAGAAGAAAGAAACGCTGCCAGTGCTTAAATGTCAGTTTTAAACAAATTTTCACGATTACAGGTAAAAATGTTTAAGATCCTTACTAGAAGTTTTTTGAGGATGGAGTTTACCGGTATACATTAGCAAACATGTCAACCACTTGCTTTTTTAACATTTTTACATCATGTATTTTCTCAAAACAACAACGTATTATAATGGAAAATTGTCTTATGTAGGCTGAATTATTGATTTGTTAAGTAATGGATTGATTAATATCATAGTAAAACACTTCTGTGCAAGGGGCTATATTCCATTTCATAGCCATATTTTTCCGAGATAATTGACAAAATAACTTAACTTTATACAAAATGTACACTACGAGAATTTTTAGTGTAATATATAGAGATTCAACAGAATTCCAGCCTTTTCTGAAGAATTGTCGGAAGCGGTATGAGAGAGAGGTTAGTGTTTGGGTTTTCATGTCCATTAAGGTAGTTTTAGAGCGGTAATTCTAGTATGTTTATGTTTATGTTAAGATATGCCTAAAAGCTAATTTTATTTCGTCTTTAATATTCTTTAGCATTTATGTATTAAAAATAACATTGAGAGCACCACTAGAATACATAAAAAATAATAATAACTAGCAAAGCTTCGACAAAGTTAATAAGAAAGTTAACTTCGTTAATCGTTAATCCGTTAACAAAAGAAGTTTACTTCGTTAACCGATAGTCCGTTAATTTGCTATAAATGTAACGGAAGTTAACGTAAACCGTTAATCGTTAGCTTTTTATAAAAAAATAGGCTATGTTGAGTATAACCTAATACCAACAGATCTTTCGTTTGCATAAGTTAAAATTGCAAAATGTAATATTTATAAAAGACATAGAAAAGACCAACTAAGGTGGTTGCAGTTAGTAGAAAAGCATCTTCAGAAGGTTTCTTTTTAAGCTTAGATTTATATTTTGAAACAAGTGGTATTTATTAAAAACTAACAATATTAAATATTTACTATTAGATAATAAATAGGTATACTCGCGGAAAATAGTACGTATATATCATAAAATTTCTGGATGAAAGTCGGATCAAATTTAGTTTAACTCAATAACTATTGAGTTACATGGAAACAAGAAATTTAAGATGTGAACATATTTTTGTTCGCGACTGTTCATACAATAAGTAACTAAAAACTTACAATTCACAAACATGCTTTATGTACGGACGCCGTGTCGCACAAAGTAGTACGTCTTACAAAACCAAGTCCGAACATGCACAGAATGGCAATACCAGTTTGAAATGTTTAATTATGATATTCTTGATTTAACGGACTTGAATTAACGGATGACAAATGTAGAGGAAGTTACTGAGTCCGTTAATGGTTTTGAAAGTTAGTTTGGTAGTTATTGAGTTACATGGAAACAAGAAATTTAAGATGTGAACATATTTTTGTTCGCGACTGTTCATACAATAAGTAACTAAAAACTTAACAATTTACGAACATGCTTTATGTACGGACGCCGCGCCGTGTCGCACAAAGTAGTACGTCGTACAAAACCAAGTCCGAACATGCACAGAATGGCAATACCAGTTTGAAATGTTTAATTATGATATTCTTGATTTAACGGACTTGAATTAACGGATGACAAATGTAGAGGAAGTTACTGAGTCCGTTAATGGTTTTGAAAGTTAACTTAAAAGTTAATTCTTTAACGAAAAATTTTACTTCGTTACTTAACGATTAACGGATTAACGCTTTTGTGCCCAGCTTTGATTACTAGTCAATCACTAGTATTGCATTGAATAGCCGCTTAGAGCGTACCTGATAACCTGATAATAGCTGGCTAGACGCGGCTACGCAAAATTCTGTATGCACTGTTCAGTTCAGTTGATGTTTACGCTATTTTTGTAGCGAGTTTTCTTAGTTGATCTTATTTCACTATTTTTTACGCGATTTCGATGGGACAAATGGCAAAATGACTTCAAAAACTTGATACACAGTGTGCACGGCCGGCGTGATTTTCAGTGCTTGAATTGTTGTTGTAAGCGGTGTCACAGAAAGGTCAGTTATTTTTTTTTTGTTTTCTTCGGAAATTGACCTGGGTGAGCAGTGGTTCTATTCTTTGGTGCAAACAATCAACAATTTGGTACAAAAAGCTCAATTCTCATGAGAAATAAAAATGATAAACTGCAAATTCAAATAAGTTAGCATGAACTAATTATATACCATTTATGACGTGCACGTTGACGCTTGTGGGTTCAGCTATGGTTGGTACGCATGAATAATTTCCAGAGTCAGCTAAAGTTGCGCTTGAGATGTGCAACTGAGATGTCAGTCCGTCCGTCCAGTGGTTCTGAAACAAATAGCATACGTAAAGGATTGCAATACAACAACAACACGCGGACATGTATGACATATACATACATAACATTACCGGAGTAAGCTTACATTATGCAAATATGTGCTCGACTACGGTTATGTATGTATCTTGTACACGAACGGTCGACATAAATATATCAGATGGGAGGAGATACAATAAGATGGAATTGCCGCAGCAGTTGCGGACTGCCCTGCAATGTCTTCAGATTTAGAGTTGGAAGGATTGCGCGCGGTTATGAGCTTTTTTGTGCCAAGGTGGCGCTGGTAAAAATATGCAAATTGCAGCAATAAACGTTTTCGGATATAGACGTGTGACCGTACTTTGGACAGAAGTGAAAATATATTGTCCAATTTCGTTGAGATTATGTTAGAAGTGCCGCTTTACTGTGGGGATTTATGAATGGTTGTTATGACCACTATTTTGTGTGTACCTACCTACAACTGTTGGAAAAATGGTGATTGTAAGGTTTAGCAGAAAACTATAAATTAGAAATACTGTCAACATTTTTGGATAGAACTGCGTTAAATCTTGTTGATACACTGACGATTCTTTAAAAATTAGGCTAATTTCCAAAAAACTGTGTTTTATTTTTTTGGATAAATGCTTGAATAACGTCACTTGAGAAATTCCTTCATTACCGATTAATAATTTGTATTCTAACATTTTAGAAATAGATAGCAAATCAATTGATTTAATTTTATTTAGCATTACTTCAGAAAAAGTACACTATTCTTATAAATTATGGCTAAACAAGGACGCATTTGGAATTTCCTCACATGGATTGTGTTCATGACAAAAAGTATTCACATTTAAAATAATATCCGGATCCTCCACCAACATTTTAAGTCCTAAAATATTTGCACCTTAAATAAAAAATGCTGTAAAATAATGAATATATAATGAAATTAACTAATCTGACCGTAAAAGCTTATTCAAACATGCTTAAATTGACAGTTGTTTCGGTTTAGTTAGCTGGTCGGCATAGTAGTTTTATGTAAAACTTTGTTTTTATTGTGGGGTTTCTTAGAAATTAGAGTAGCTAAACCCTAAACCTTATATTTAAACCCTGTGTATCTTAACATATTATGAATACTAAAGATTACGTCTTTCAACTTGATCAGGTTGTACAAATGCAAAGTAAACTGTTTCCGATAAATTCCCTTGTTTGTAAAAAATGGAAATTGTAGGTCTGTTTCTTAAACTACGAAGAACTTTATTTTTGCAGAGATGGCTTTACAATCTTTAACGCACTAGTTAAAGATTCCAAAATGTACTCAAACTTGAATATAAATATTGCCAATATGTAGGTACTCGTCCCTCCCATGCGTTTGAATAAAACTGACGACTTCCACTTGTACTTAACTTGCCCTGAGGAAGCCGGGGATCAACCGAGCGAAACGTCGGCTTTGTTTATGACTTCGTAGAGGAATAAACTACCCCAGCCTATACTATAGCGATAGTTTTATTTTCCTTCTTTAAAATTCCCTGGAAAATGTCATGATATTCTTTGGTGAGATCATTATGTGAGAACGCAGCTATTTATAAGTTTTGGTTATTATCTACAAAGTTGTAAGACAATAATATCTGCACAAAAGTAGTTTTTACATAGTTTTGTCGTTTTTGTTCTCAATTGAATACATCAGAAGCAATTTGCTTTGCATGACAGTCGGAAATACAAATTCTATAGTATCCAAAATTTGGTGTGATATACAGGGCACATCCATTGAAAGAACACGTTAGTTATTTCAGTCACAAAGGTTCTCCTAACATTATAAAAATTGTCTGTTTTAATTTATAAAAAATACAGTAGAAACTAAATAAACGAATGAATCTGAATATGGAGACAGAAGTTTGAAATTGAGTAAAAATTTTAAGAACATCTGTGCAATAGAAACGCAAAATATGCAAAACATAGATGTAAAAACTAGATATAATTCAAAATGTATGCAAAAATATATTTTCTACGGAAAAAGGCTTTCCAAAGTCGGATGTCAGTTGTTTGTTTTATTGTATTTTTACAATATTACAATATTTTTTATTGTATTGTATTTTCGACAAATTACGTAATTAATGGAAAATATCGCAAATGAACCGATGTTTTTTTTTAAATACTGTAAAAAATAAAAATAGGAAGCGTTCTCTTAGATTTCTTGGTTAATTGGTATTTACTTAAAAAATCAAGAAAAACATAAAAGAATCATAATGTTTTCTGAAGATATTGAATTTCAAAACAAGAGCAGTCAGAATTTTTAACATTGTTTAGAAAGTATATTTTTCTAACTTCTATGGCATCTATAATTTAGATAATTTACAGTTCAATTGAAAAAAAGGCCTTGGAATCATTTCAGAAAAGAAATCGGCAAGAAACACTTTAGTTATTACATAAACTATACTCACAAGAAGGTCATATTTCAAAATCTTTTATTTTAGTAGTTTGGAAATATTTGTCTATTCTGCTTTTCGTTATAGAATCTAAATCTGAAGACAGAAATTAAATTAAATTAAAATTGAGTTAAGTTTGCTGTCATGCTGAACACAGCATGACGCTAATTCATGGGCATAATGCATGAGAATAAAATTTAGGTATATTTTTTAATGTATACGCATAAAAAGTTTGTAATGTAATGTACAAACCTGTATGGTGATCCTGTCGTTGCTCGTCAAGTCGTTGGGGTGCGGCGAGACATCCAAAATATCGGCTCCCCGATACCAAAATACTGTGCCCAAATCGTGCGGTCCTTGCTTGATTATGCATGTTAATGTAATTGAACTGGCAGCCTTCACGTGCAGTTCACTCGGCCCCAAAATTCGCGCTTTAGCTTCTGAAACAAAGAAATATTTAAATGAATTTCCTATGTCGGCGCCCACAGGATTCTATCTCTCTCCGGTTTCAGGAGAATCGACATGGCCGTGACAGATAGATTGACATGGTTATTCCAACTTTAAACAATGCTGGAGAATGAATAGCCAGCTAATAATGTATCAGCGCAGCAGTCTAGACTAGGTCTATATAATATTAAAGCAAACTCTGGGTTTATAAAATATTAAAACGATGATCATTTGCAGTTTACGCCAAGCAAACATTTGTTTAAATCAGAGTATTTTGCTTTAACATGGGCGAAGTTAGGGACGTCAAGTTTATTTATGCATTGACAGAAACAGGAGCAATGTGTATTGGAGCCGTAAACATTTATTTAGAATTTAGTAGGAAATTGAGTGCAGTTGCAATTCCATTCTGGTTTTAATGCATTTTTAAGTAAATCAATACCATTGCTCGTTAAAATTAAAGTGCAACAATGCTTGAACGGCTGAAACTTTATTACAGCGTTTTCCAATTTAAATACAGTAAATAAAAAATGACTTTCAATTTAGCATTCTTGATTGTTTGAGTGGATTGCAAAACTGTGTCATAATTAATGACGATATGACGATTTTTCTATTGCTTTTATTTAATTTTTCTTCCATTCGTCTATTGTTATAATTTTATCTTTTCTATCCATCAGTATGATTAGTATCATGTATAGACAAAAATTAACATTGGTGTATTAATATTGTAATTTATTCCGTAAGTAGTGGCTATACCGTAAGTCAAAAATTATCTAAATTAGCGGAAATGAGCAAAATTTTAGTTAATTAGATAAACAAATAAAAAGTTATGCGGTGTGTGAAGATTTTCAAATTCTGAGGTTTCTCGAATTATATTGCTCGCGTCTTCAGAGCTAACTGAATACTGAACACATATCAAAGAAATTTCCCTTATATACCTAAATTTACACCCCACTAAATTAAATTTTATGTATGAAAGAAATAAATACAACAATTTTATGTAAAGGTTTTTCCGTGGCAACCCTTTGCCATAACACTTTGTTGGGCAACATTTTTTAGATTGTTTGTGTCCTAAAAGATCATTTTATCGGTCTTCCATCTCGTAGATTAAAATCTGGTAATAAATAATCCATTTTATGCTTTACATGATCATTGTTACAAGAAAGCTTGAACCTTTAAATTTAGTGTTATATGTATAACGTCAAATTTATGTCACTGGTTTTCTCTTCACAGATTCGAAGTTCATTCGGCTTATGTTAGCCTGCCTAGAGAACAAGATAACCTTCAACAGGTTGATTGAAAGAAAAGATTGAACTGTAAAGAGACACCCAAGATAAATTCAGCGAAGTGATATTTTAGTTTCTAGACCAAAAAGTCTTAAACCACCTCGTAGACTCTCCCAAAATACCTCACGTGGCTTATCGCTTTAAAACTTGACTAGCGTATGTTCAAACATACGTCGATACAAAATATTTATCGTCATTTTTAGAAACTTGACGACAAACTGATGGTTAACAAAATTTTCCAATTTTCCATCGAAAAATGAGCTTCTAGTAGTTGTCCGTTATCCCATGGGCAAAATGGGCATTTGCCCAGGTATTGCCCCCAAAGCAGTATTTTGGAAACTCATTTCAGCAGAAGCGGTTGAGACCATTAATAAATTATCGTAGTAAAAATATCAAATTGAACTTTAGAGTAGTCTTGCCTATGGGGCCCCAAAGAGAGTTAATGCAGCTTTAACAGTTAAACTCACGCTTTTTTGGAATAAAGGAAACGAGACTAATGGAAACCCTTGACTAAGTTTGAAGAGAAAAGCCGTAAGAATTCTTTGAAGATTTTCAGTCGACACTTTGTCGTTTGTTCTGGAATTCTATCCTGTAAAGATGAATGCACCAAAAGAGTCTGTAAAATAAACAAATCAATATAATTCTTTCTAAATAGTTGACAAGATAAAAATTCCATTGAAAGTTTTCGGAAACTGCGTATAGCTACAAATTTAAAATGCTTAGAAATGAAACACACTTTATATTTAAAAGTATTTCGTATTTATAACTTGAGTCATTTTCAAAAACGACGAGCTATTGACACGGTGGAAATCCTTTTAACATTGTTTAATTACTTTCTTGTAACACTTAATCGTCTTGTTACATTTGTACCACAGACATTTTCAGAGGACATATGTATATACTAATTTTGATTTTTCAATTGTTCTTAAGAATAATCTGTTGGTACCTTAAATACTTAGGTGGGTACTTATATGAAATGTTGTTACAAAAATGTCAATACCTTACCTATTATTTATGATTTTAGTTAATTGTTCCGAAAATAAATGTTATATCAGTATTATTATTTCTTCGATGTAGAAAAGAAAGAATGACGGAATTACACAATGACCTGTAAGGAATACACAAACAAATCTATGGTTCGAAATACTTGGACGATAGCCATTACTTGCATCGTCAGTAGTCCGTAGGACCGTTGTCTAAGTTCACAATTTAGAACAAGTGTAATCCCGGCGGCGGTAGTGGCAGCCACAATTGCTTCGCAACATCCATACTCTATCCGATTCCTCCATAAATTAAAGGAGGAAAGGTATCGACCGGATCCAGCCGGGTTCCCTGCGATATGCCACGAATGTAGATTCCCTGCTAATCTGCACGTGATACTTCCCATCTGAGATTTATTCGACCGCCGCTGCCGTTGCTCCAGCGCCTCCCCCGACCACCGTGATGAACGCATTATTCACTGATTTAATGGTGGTCCCGAATCCCATACATAAATTACAATTTCCTCAATCAAACGCCGCCACCGCTGCCGCCGTCGTGTGTACGTATGTGCTTCCTTCCTAGATTGTTCATTTGCAATCTCTAAGTTCGACTGGTGAGTGCCTCTACTAGGTTTTGTAAGTACCGCATCCGCAAACATTGTAAATACTCATAGTCGGTGCATCGGAATGTTGTGGCTACGTACAATGGTTTGCACCTATAGGCAAAACTGGGAGAGCTGAAGGTGATTCATCGCTTAAAATCGTATGAACCAAGTTATAAACATACCGCGTGAATAGGTTATTAGCTGTATATATTAAGTTGCCTACTAGGTAGTTCGTTCAAGATTAATATTTAATTATTAAAAATACTGTCATTTAATTGTGATAATTGTCCTATCTAATTTATATATCCATCATTAGCATGTTTAACAGAAGCAAAGTGAAAACATACCAACGAAAACATCTTGTTCACATCACACGTTCGCGGTCGAATTGGAGGTTAGGTTGCTAGCGCTGTCATTCGTTCTTATGGTTTTAAGAACAGACGTACTTTTTTGTCTTGCCCATTTAAATTATACAGCAGACGTATGAAAAGTATGCTATTTCGTTTTAACACGCGTCAATATTTAGAAATATTCTGTAACGTATGTCTAAAATAACAGCTGAAATCTATGAGTAATCTTCAGCTCTCCCAGTTTTGCCTATAGACGGTAAATGTAATGCGTTCCTCCGCAACATGGACAATATAAAATTTTCTTAATTAAACTTCCAGGTGTACGTACATATTGTATCTTCGTGTTTCTATACAGTGCAGGTAGTATCATCAGCATTCTGCAAGATTGCGCATAAAACTAAGGCGGTGTTAATAGTTTTAATGGTAATATTTGCTTTTATGAACGGTAAGATCTTCATTGTTAGGAGGAATACTGAAAATTAAGTTATATAGTTACAGCCTCTACAGAATGTAAAGGTGGATGGAGAAAAGCCACGATCTACGTCGATACAGGAATTTGATATTCAATAAATTTAAAAGCGCATAAAAATCCTTTGTATCCAACTTTCTTGAAAGTTACTGAATTCTACCTAGTCCTACAAGAATCCTCAAGAATCCTACAAGAACTCCATGGCTGTTCAAGTTGGCACTTTGGGAGCAAAATTGGTAGTGGTTGGGACCAAACTAGTCAACATCAGTCAAAAAGTACTTGACACAGTTATTACACAGTGTGAATGTTCAAATTCCAAACATTTCTTTGAGCCTATTCAAAAAGTTTCATGAAGAACAAATAAAACAAAAAATGGCACAAAATACCAAAATACCCTATGATATCCCAAAAAATCTGTGACAGAGTTGTCTAAGAATGCTAAAATGAAAGCTTGAAAACTCGATATCACAGCTATGAAGCAAATAAAGAGACAACTGTGAACTGGTATGTCATCACTGTCCAACGTGCACTGAAAAATGCCATGCACCGTTTTAAAAATTTAATTTAGCAGAGAGGATTCTCTCAGATTTATAAAACAGAACATCTTAGAAATTGAAAGAGTTTCTGCCACAAACAATATTTATTAATAAAACCGTTAATAGAACGCGATAGAATTGTCTAAGTAGGCTAAAATGAAAGCTTAAACTGACAGTATGGAAATAAAAGTACGGTTTGAAACCTGACATGAACTACTGTATGAAAACGGCCGAAAACGACCAGTTTGTAGACATGCGCACTGCTAACATATTTTAGTTTCCTTTCTCTCATTCATTACTAGCGTGTCGAACAGGGAAGAAAATCGTTTCTATTTTGTGGAGTTATAATTATTTAACCGATAAGTATAATCAAAAGAGCGATTAATGATTGACAGACACCTTGTTATAAACGATGGACAGAAAAAACTCTTTAAAAGACGGTTTCCTGACTATGTTAATAATCTCAAAAATTAGGTGTCAGTAGGTTATTTGTATTTCATATTTTAAGCAACGAATACCAAAAAAGTCCAAATAGAAGAAAAAATTCATGTGGGTTAGGTCCGCTTTTTCAGTTTTCTGTTATTAACTCGAAAACTACTGCCTCTAGCGAAAAACCACCTATATACTAAATTAATCTACTTAAAATTCTCTACATAAATGATCTTGTACTCTTTTTCCTTACGATTTATACTGAACGAGATATGGAGATCCTCAAACTAGTGCTCTAGAATTTAACGGTGGTCCCAAATCCGATACATAACTTACAATTTCCTGAATGAAACCGTTGCCACCGTCGTGTGCGTACGTATGCGCTTGCTTCTAGATCGTTCATTTGCAATCTCAAAGTTCGACTGCAGAGTGCCCCTATCAGATTGTGTAAGTACCACATCCGCAAACATTGTCAATACTCTGGTCGGTGCATCGGAATGTTGTGGCTACGTACAATGGTTTGCACTTAGACGGTAAATGTAATGCTCCGCAACATGAACATCATAAAATATTCTTAATTAAAGTCCTAGGTGTACATACATATTGTAACTTTGTGTTTCTATGCAGTGCAGGCAAAGTATTAGCTGTATTCTGCAAGATTGCGCATAAAACTAAGGTGGTTTTAATAGTTTTAATGGTAATATTTGCTTTTATGAAGATGTTCATTGTTAGGAGGAATACTGAAAATTAGGTAATATTTCTTATAGCTCTTATACAAATGCTCTTCTTCATACAAATGTCTACCACAACCAGAACAAATGCAAATCCGTTCATATAAACTTCAGCCACACCAGAAACAATACAATTCAGTAGAAATAAATGACTCAGTTTAAAATGTATCATAAAATATGACTGTAATAACCAAGGCAAGGATGTCTGTCTTGCATTTTACAAATGGATATCTACATAATTACATATATTCAAAATGCACTTACGTAATTGTGCCAACGTAAGCACACGCGATTTTCTTCTTCATATATTAAATGGAGGTCCTGGTAATACATCTTCGCTTTTGCTTCCGTACTCCGTACCCTCATTACAAGCTGTAATCCCTTTGTTTTTACCGTGGTGAATTTTTAATCGCGCCATAACAGGGCATTATTCTCACCCTGCTATAATAAGCACAGTCACGAATGCATACATGTGCCCTAGTGTTGAATTACAACACGCTATATTATCAATAACTATAAACTATGCTATAATTTATGATAAATTAATTAGTAGCGTTAGATGCAGAGGGAAAATAATTGTTGGTTTTAAGGGGAACATTATAACGGGACGTAGTTATTAATAAAATTAAAATAAAGTTATTTATCGTTTATATTGTGTATTCTTAGAATTTATTTATTTGTTTATATTAACCAAAGAACACGCCTCCACTACTATAATATGTGCGTGGGTGCACACTAAAAAACAAATGCTCAATTCAAATGTATATATTTATTCAGAAATATATATTTCTTTGGAGTATACGTATGATTCCACCGAGACGTTTCGATCACTTCAAATAAGTTTCATCCTACAAGAATAATATTTTATCAATTTATTAAAAAAAATATTTAATGTGTTTCTTGTTTTAAATAGTATATAATATGTATAGTGTTGATAAGCATTGAACATTGAATCGATTTAGCTATGTCCGTTTGTCCGTCTGTCTAACTCCATTTGTTTAAAATTCTACACCAAAAATATGTGGGGGGGGGGGGGCTATTTTAACTTCGGCCCCGGCTGAAGATTATTTTCTTACTAGTTTTTATCTATTTTAGTACGTGACGGATAAACTTAATATCAGCGTTTACCGGCAAAACTAACTGTCCTGAGAACCTGTTTGTCAGATGGGTAGCAGAATATCATACGATCACTTCTATCAATCTTTATTACTATTTTTCCAAAGAGTAATTAAAGAAAGACACAAATTTTTCAATGCTCATTGAATATTAATCTATATTTGACGTGCTAAACGGCATAATAAAAGCATAACAAAATTTGCAAAAAAACAAATTCATGGAATCGTTTATTCCTCTTTCACTGCAGAAACCAAATAAAATTGTTATCAATAAAAAGCAATCTAAATATTAGGTTCAATCTAAATATTAGGTTCAATTTCTTTTCAGGCAATTGCAGATCTCCGTGCATTCTAGAGCAAACGAACAACATTTCGCTAATTTCGCACCAAAATATTAAAAATCAAACTTTAGAGATATATCCTTCAGAGAAAGTGTTTTAAATAAATACCTCCATTGTTTTTAGGGGATTTTATCAAAACTAGTATCATTTGTTAGCGTACAGTTCACCACACAGTTCTTAACCTTGCCATGAACATATCTTGGAAATGATCAAGTTTTAACTGCACGCGATTCTTTTTCTTATAATAAAATATGATGCTCTGTGATGTTTTCAATGACTTGGGCAACGAAAAGTTTTACCCAGCACATTAATACCGTGTCTCTCTTACGTGCTTTTGAAGTTTTAGACTTATAATTTGAAACAGCCAACTTGTACTGGAACTAAGCATACACGTATCAAATTGTATCAAAAATTAGAAGAATGCTGGTTTCCTAAAGCAGATATTGGTATTTCTACCATGAATTCAAGACTTGGTACTGCAGATTTGTTCTATTTTCCGAAATGAATCTGCTTTTTTATTCGTATTCGCGTATTCTGACAAAGTAGCTGGAAAATGCAGCATTATTAATTTGACGACATTTATCCAATCTGTAGGATGAAGGAAGTCATTATTTAACGTTGATTTTATTAAACGCTACCCTCGCGGTATAGCTGGAAACGCCAGGCGGTACGCCTCGTTTTTTTCAAGGAGCAACATGCAACGTATCCATTACAACTAAAAGCAAAATTATGTTCCTGTCAACTGAGTAGAAAAGGAATTAAAAAAAGAACGCTCCCGCCCCTGCTCGTTCGTATTAATAACGAGTACAAATTTTGTTTGGCCGGCTTATGTTGAATGAGATTCCATTAATTTCGTCCTTCCGTCAAGTCAAGTGCGAAAAGATACATTGCCGTTATTTTTTTAAGTATTGTCAAATGCTTTGGAGAATACGAAAATAAATTGCTCGCAAAAGGCATAGGAATTTATAAAGTTGTCTATTCTAATAAATTCTGTCCCACGAAACTGATCCATGAGAAGTTCTTCATGGAGGTATTTTTTAATACAATGTTGTATCATCTTGCTAAACATTGTTTGCCACAGATTCATCATGTTATTGATACTACAAATGTTCAAATATCTGGCCTTTTTGAAGTCTTGTTTCAAAGTCCCTCTGAACATTTTCTAGTGTTTCCACTGAAATATTGTGAAAACTTCGCCTAATCCTGGTCTTCATGTCTTCTTTAGTGGTGGGAATATCTTTATAAGGTTGTTCCTTAACATGCCCCAAAAGAAAGAAATCACACGGCGTTAAGTCAGGTGATCTGGCTGGCCAAGGTGTTGGAACACCACGACCAATCCAACGACATTCAAACATATTATTTAAGTAGTTTTGGACTACTCTAGAGTAATGTGGTGGAGCCCCGTCTAACTGCTGTATCACTTCTTGTCTTGTCCTTCAATCAACTTCTTTCAAACAATACCGGCAATGTATGTTCCAAAAATGTTTTGAAATCTTGTCCGTTGAGAATTCCATACAAAAATGGCCCGACTATGTTAAGATTAATAATAATTTATCCCCAGACATTCCGTGACCACGCATTTTGATTGTTAATTTGTCTTACCCATCGGGAGGTTTCTGTGGCATAATAATGCATATTATGCCGGTTCTAACATGCTTTCACAGAAAGCTATCCTGTTTCCAAAATCATTCCCATGTATAGCTCTTTGTGTAAACTTAAGTGGTATGGGTGAAATTTATGAAGCTTTAATATTCTAAGGACCGAGCTTTTGCTGGAGTTCTCTACTCAGTTCTCGTGTACCTACATGCGGATTTTCCTGTACGCTCAATAAACCATTAAACTGGTTATTTTCATCTCCAACTACATAACTGCTATATCTACGTTTCAGGGTAGCAGTGCTTCCAGTATTTTGAAACCTAAGCAATATATTTTCGAGGAATCGCCTACTCGGGATTCGGACATTGGGTACCTTTCGCCATATACTCTTTGAGCGAGTAGAGTATTCCTTTGACATTCTCCTAATATGAAAACCATGTTTACAAGTTCTGCATTATTATAATTCATTATTGCGAGTAAAAGTTGTTACAAGCTACGAATAGACGAATAGACAAAACGCTAAACTTTGACTTCTGTGCGGTTGTCGAATTTTATCATGGCAACTAGGTACTTGGTATTAATTAAAGAATTCTTGCGTAGGTAATAAATTTTAAATCTGATACTTAATAACTTTTGTTGATGATAGACCTACTAAATTTGGCATTTTTAGAAAGCTTGCTATCGAACTTTATAATGGTGTTATAATATACAGCGGGTTCCAATTCTTAAATTATTTGACATTTATCATTATTTATTTTATATAATTCACATTATAATCTCAAATAAACCATATCTCTGAAAAAGTGTCACATTTTTACTGTCTAGAATGAGTTTTCTCGTTTCTTCATCTTAATTAGTTACCTCAGAATGATTTTTAGAAAAATTCACGATTTTGACATTGATTTCACAATACCTCGGAAACAGTTGACAATAACCTAATATAAGTTGATGTGAAAAAGATTACCATGAAAATCTTCATCCAAAACTGCAATAATATACCTAGTGTTCCATTTAAAAAACATAAGTTTGTGTTGGTACGTTCTTGTGGGACACCTGTACGAATGAAAATATTTTCTGGCTGTAGAGCCAATGATTATCTACAACTTTTATATATGGAAAAAACGTGTATTTCGATTTCTTCAAGCCATTAATGTTCCTTTGTTCCTAGCCTGGGACACGCTGTATATGCTAATACTATTACAATCATGTGCGATTAGTTTGAATTTTATTCTATAAATCAAAATCAAGTTCTAATTAATTTAATAGGATTTCATAAAATGTATGATTAATCGTGTAACGATGGTGTTGTTTAAGTAAAATAAATACGTGTTGGTGTTTCCACTGCCAGTACCAACTGAATAGCGCTAATAATTTATAATTAACTACACAAATTTATTTAATAAAACACAATTAATAATTAATTTCCATTACTGTTCAGTTTGCGCCAACACGAAGCACACTGGATCAGTTTATATCTGCAGAGAATAAATAATTAAATGTGCGTTTCATTTTCCACTTTAACCGAGTTCAAACAAACATGGCTATCTCATATTTTACATTACATAATTAGCATTTTAGTGTAAATCAACTATTGCGTGTAATTTAATTATTACAGCAGTCAATTAGATATTTATTGCACTATGATTATAATTTAAAAACAATTTAACATGATTTTCAATAATAATAAAACCAGAAATTTATATTACCTACCTACGGTTCTAATGGTCACTTTCATTCCATTCCAATAAACATATTCAAACTTTCTTTATCATACATTGATTGTATTAGATATTATTAAAACGGTTAATGATATTTATTTTATATGTTTATTATTCCAAATGACCCACATTTTTCTCTTTGGCGGTGATCGATATTGTGCGTGTCATAAAAAAGAAGAAAAATGCCTCTGTTATTTTTTATTCCCGGAGCATTTTTCTCTACGCCTTCTCGCATTTGATAACAGGCCCATTAAAAAGAGCGCCCCGCTTTTCGCAGAGTGCCCGCCCCTCATGCCAGAAACCAGAGAAACCAGGGATAATGTGAATTGCGTTTGATTTATAAGTTATTTTCGAAAAATTGTATTCATTAGGTCCAAGAATAATTTAGACTGGGGACTAAAATAGGCCTATTTCTGCTAAAATCTCAATTTTTTTTTCGGCACGATTACAATACTTTATCGTACTGCGTATGATAAAGCAAAAAGTAAAACTAATTCTGTCTAGTGAGTTTATGGCCTCCTGGCACATCAAATTACACATCCGGTTTATGCGGATGTGCTCGTCGAATAGAGTACTCACGGCAAAGTTAGTTAGCAAATATAATCGAGCGTACGTATATCGAACGAATTCCCACATTTCCAATTGCTGTTTCAACTTTTCGGTTCACGGCTCACGGATTTCATATGTTCCCATGTTGGCAAACATACATGAAAATGAATCTAGTCGACAGAATAATAGTTGGGTGCTTAAAATAATAATAAATTAAATAAAAGTATATAATATAATTTAGAATTTAAGTCATTCTACTTAGCAAATAATGCAACGTGATAGAATTCTTTAGGTATGCTGCTAATAACTGAGTCCTGTAGTGCATAAAATGTTTTTTTTTCTACTTTGCATTCACAATGCACATATTGTAACAGTGTTTTCGGTGTTACAATTAAGAAACTATAACACCGTTTTTAGTAACTTTGGTCACAGTGATATCAAATGCCATATGTCAAACGTATATGCTATACATATTTAAACATGCGTTTAGCATGCTATAGTATTGCCAAAGGTTTCGGGCTTTCTTAGTTTTGATCTGTTCATCAAAATATGCCAGCATGACGTTTTGCAACCCTGGTAAGTTATCGTGCACCATTCTCGTCAAGTAAATATCAAATTCCCCTTTCAGATACAATACAAGGACCACATTTACCTGAATAAGGAGTTATATTGTGTCTTTGTTCTAGTTGTGTGCAACTATTTCTGTTACCTGTCAAAATTGTTTGCCTCTCGGTGTAAACATGAGCGCAAGAGAAGTGAAAAAAAGTACGCGATTTTTGCAGTTTTAAATTAACGCCGTTAACGTTAGTTTAAAAAGAATAATAACAATTTTGTAACAATATTTCACCCACTGTTAAAACCAAGCGTATGCTCTTTGGCTATAAAGCTAAAAATATTGTCGATTCTTTGCTAATCATGGTCCAATAACAAAAGTTAATTAGTTAAAAAAGTCTATTTAAGCTGATTATGATAGCTGTAGCTGTCGAAAACAACACCTACATTAAATAATTTATTACAAAGTAAGAAAATTAAAGCAGTCTTCACATTACATGTCGATATTGTAAATTGTGAAAATTGGAGAATAATGCTCTTTAAATTCTTAAACTAAAATAACGTTTGTGAATTTAAATAAATTCTTAGTGGTTATACAGCTCCAGTAACGTAGTTAGTATTTCATCTATTCGTTGTCAGCGCATACGTGTGTATTTAGCAATCGTGACAGACGACCAACTCCAGAAGTGCTTAAATATACCGACACCTAAAATAGACACGATAAGTGCTCTCGGGTCACCCAAGCTGCAGCGTCGGTGCTGAGCGTTATAGGAAAATGGAGACATGCAATTAAACTTCACTGGTGTCGCTCCAAACGCTCTCTTTTCCTCTTTCTTTTAGATTATTGCCGCCAAATATCTCTCCCATCCGTAGAAAAGAGTGAGAGAAAGTCACATCCCACGAGAGAATCATTAAAATTCCAAAATAAGCCGGAAATATTAAGGAAAGGTTCTCTTGTAGAGACCTAAAAAGTAGCTCAACTTTGGGACAGTTCCTCAAACGAATTCTACAAAAAGAAATAGTGCAATAATAAATTTAATACAAAAGTGTATACTGTTGCATACAGTATCAGATAGACCTTTCAAAATTTAGTATGGTCACTGGTCAGTCTACATTAAATAAGAAATGATGGCACTGTATTTTAAATTTTTTTATTGCTTATATTTATTTAATGTAATAAAGAAATAATTTCCGTGACTGGCTGATCTGGTAAGCCAGCAAAAGATGGCTGCCTAAAACATTTTCTGACAATCATTCACACTACAAAATGTAAAAGTGATCATTTGGATTATAGCTATGCAAGTAGTCCGAACAAAAATAACATTTTTATCCTACACGATGCGAAAATGTCATTCTCCCGTCTCTATGGAGACAGTAAAGATGCTATTTTCCCGCTCGGCCCAGCCAGGCGTGACATGAACACTTTTCAGCGCTAGCCACGAAAATAATTGTACACAATATAACCCACACGCGGTGACCGAATGGTCTGTCCAATAAAAACACAGTTTCCGATTCGGTTTGACGTTTGCCATTAAAACGTAAACGTTTTTATTTGTTAAAACCCAACGGGTGATTTTAGTGCGATATTGTTGTGTAGGATAAAAATTGAAAAGGTTTATCGACGGTAAGATATTCAAGGAAAAAGAAACACGTGTCTACGGTTGCTTCTTCGAATGACGGAATTGCCCGATAAATAACCTTTTTCCGTGTAGGATAAAAGACTATGTGTGCAACACGCCCAGAAAGTGTGTTTCCGGGCCTCAAGAAGTGCAACTCTTCTCTCGGCCCGGAAAGGAACCTCTTTCTCTGCTTGGTACACAATATACTATAGTATCTATCTGCTTTAAGGTCTCCATTAAACAACTCTTTTGGAAAGACTTTACATTACAATTATACCAATATTTTAAGGTAGGGGTCTTTGAAAGTGACGAACAAATAAGCCGCCTTGTTTTTTTTTCTAGTTAGTTACGTCATACAGAAATAATACTTACGATATTTATTAGAATCTATCATTTTGGCTTATAAGATTCAATATAATAAATTAAAAATTATGACTTTCGAAAAACCCATTTATGATCAGCTTTCTACTACTATCGTATATGTACCATAGTGCTAGACGAGATTAATTGGAGGCTAAACCAACATATTTCTACTTTGCATTCGCAATGCACGCATTGTAACACTGTTTTCGGTGTTACAATTAACAAATTGTAACACCGCTTTTGGTAACTTTTTTTTTAAAGATTGGTCACATTGGTATCAAATGCCATATGTCAAACGTAACGACACATAACCACAAACTGCCTTTTTAGAATCGCTCGCAATCGCATAAACTGCGAAATATCTATATTCTACACATATTTAAACCTGCGTGTAGCATGCTATAGTATTGCCAAAGGGCTGAGGCTTTCTTAGTTTTAGTCTGTTCATCAAAATACGCCACCGTGACGTTTTCGGTGAGTTTTTGCGACTCTGGTAAGTTATCGTGCACCATTCTCGTCCACTAAACATCAAATCCCTCTTTCAGATGCAATACAAAGACCACATTGACCTGAATAAGGAGTTATGCGACGATCAAACCTACATCGTAGATATGATCGGGTTCAAATACTGCCACTGAATGTTACCAGTGTGAACATTCATGTAATGTTACATGGATGTTATGTGACATCCTGGAAATTGTTTTGGAATCTATTTCAGGATGTTCAATTTGTGACAACGTCTCAGAAACATCGCTGAGATGTTTTTGTGCTGGCTGGGTAATCTTTAACTCGACTCCTGATCAAGCTCGTGAACAAATGTCTGAGGTAGTAAGATATGTTGACATAAATTTTGAGAAAAGAAAGGAATTCAACTATGCAATGAATCTGATATTGAATTTGAAAGACGCAAAAGAAGAATGAATGGATTGAATGGCGAAACATCGAGAGATGCTGGTTTATCAGCTAAAGAACATATGAAAAGGACTCTCGACAGTCAGTGCAATGAATTAAAAAGTAGAAGTGTTCGTTTACAAGAAATACCTAAAAATTTGGATTTGTTTTTGATATGGAAGGGGTTTTTAAAGCCGAAACGAGCTACTTAAAGAACATTGTGTAAAATTTGGAGAAATAAATAGACGTAATATGTGTGCTTTTTTACCCAATTGAAAGTTCCTTTTTTAGAAATAAAACGTCTGATAGGGGCACAAATCGGTGTTTGCCATAGGCGCCTTTTATTCTAGGCACGACTCTGCCTAAAACTCTTGTTCTATAAGAACTCATTAATTTAATCATTAATTCAAATTTCGCGCAAAGAAAACCATAACCTATAAAACTGCAAAACTTGCGCGAATCTAAAATACTGTATTACGGGCTTATTTTATACATTTCAAGCTTACTTCAAATAATGAAGAAAAAAAAATGATTTATCCAACCTATTATATGATAATCTCCCGTTAATATTAACGTTTCTGTCCGGGGTTTAGTTTTTCAGGAGTTTCCATCGGCTACAGTAGGTCCTTGAACTTACCTACAACGTTCAGCCTGAAGGGTAGGGACATCTTCGGCTCTGTGTTGACCTGACACTCGTAGATTCCCGAGTCCCTTATCTGGGGGAATTTAATCTGCAGCGTCCAGTTGTCGGATTTGTCCGGCCTGATCACCTGAAACCGCTGGTCTGACGTGTACGTCAGTATGCCAGCGGTCAAGATATGAAGATCCCTCTTCCGTATCCATGATACCTGAAACACAAACATACGCCGTTAGGAAATATGCGTACTACTTAGGAACTCATAATATCAAAAGATATATGCGAACGTGAATGTAATGCAGAGCATATACAATAATTATTACTATTCAATATTTATTTCATTAGAGAAAGGTTAAATTTATTATAGTTAATCGAAGGATGAGAAGCACACTTATGTAGCGAAAATACGCCTTAAAATTCCAAGTCTAGCTAAGAATCATAGAAAATGCCCTTTTGAAATTTTATTGCACAATCAAGAAGTGCAGGGAATGCCGTTTATTTGCAAATGGGAAAATTATGTAGTCGAAATGGTGGCTCTCATGTGCAATATGAATTTAATATAAGCTTAATGAAAGTCGTCTAAACACAGTAAAGTGGAATAAAAAAGTGAAAATCGTTGGATCGACCGCTTGGATCGCCCGTGCGGAAACTTAATAACAAGCAATACAAACATTTCGATTTGTTCGTATGTGGCATCATAGGAAAAGTCGAGTTGACATAATAAAGAGAACAGAAGATTGGTAGTACTGCTTCAAATTTTAGAAGTAGTAGATACTCCATAACTACGTTAAATAAAAAAAAATCTGATGTGGCCAGGCACATGACTTTATCATAACATTAATAGTTTAGCTGCCTGAGAATCTATTTGATTGAGATAAATCGTGTCTGCATTAAAATTAAACTAGTTAGCCAGGATTTGACAGATATTTTAATACTCTTGACAGTAGGTATTGTCAAAGCATCAACATTTGACACTACCTACTGTCATTAGAATAATAGTTATTTATGTCACAAGCGCCGAAAGTACGGAATAGCGCGACGAGCCAATATTGATCATAACCTCATAATTATGACTACTTGAGGTTACGAGCATTGTTTATTTAACATCACCGTGGATGTATGACACAGTATGACAAAAGTTTATATTATTGGGTGCAATCTTATTGGTTGTTATATCGAAGAGAATTATGCCATAGAAATGGAGAAAAATGGAAATGCCTATGGTCATTAAAGTTACCAACGGTTTTCACAAAAAGAAAAAAAAACCGATTCCAATAAAAAAGCGACAGGTGTAGGAATCGTGATCAACACTGTTACAGGGGGAAATTGATACCATTAGATTGGTAGGTAATACTTACGTAACTTTTCGAGTAATAAAACTAAAATAAATATAACAGTTCGAGTGAGTAATTTCCATTACTTGCGATTGGAATGCTATAATTTTTCTACAATGTATTTCTGGATTTGGACAAAATTATTGTAGCGTTTGCCGCTTAGCGACATTGTCAACGCCATGACAACGTCGCTAAGCTCGGGGAAACTGAAAGCGAAATATTAATGTATTTCCTACGACCCACGTGCTATGAAGTGTCGTATTGTAATATCAATAGGAATAAAAAAAAACGTATTATTGCACAAGTACAATACAAAGCAAGCAAACCAACTATCATATAACGTATATGTCAACTGTATCGGGCGGATATCCGCTAGTTGTGGGTGTAACTAAATTGTATCGGTAGATAAACAATTGAGATTTGAAATTGTTAAGGCTAGCAGACATGATCAAAGCTAAGCGTAACATCAAAGGACCCCCATGAAGCGAACGCTTATTATCAGCGATATACACGTCCATATACCAAAAGACGAAAATATAAAGAGGCAGTAGCAGAAGCCTGTGGAAAGACGACTGACTATTTGATGTATTTTAATATAACCTGGAGGAAAAGTAATTGACTTTGGAAACTTGTCCTCCCCTCGATGTTCCCCTCGACCTTCTACGTCACTCATTATTAATTTCCTTGTACTCGTCGAACTCGTCTTCCCTATCTACATTCTATGACGTAAAATCAATCGAAATTTTAACAAAACGTTCCTGTAGTCAGTGGTATATATAAACTTTTGAACCTTCAGTGAGTTATCTGCAAATTACATGTGTCTCTTCACAGGTGAGAACAAATCGTACTGTTTAAAGGTATCTGCATCATATTACTATTCAATAAGAAAAAGGTTTCCATTTTTCTCCATTTCTATGGCATAATTCTCTTCGATATAACAACCAATAAGATTGCACCCAATAATATAAACTTTTGTCATACTGTGTCATACATCCACGGTGATGTTAAATAAACAATGCTCGTAACCTCAAGTAGTCATAATTATGAGGTTATGATCAATATTGAAACTAGAAAAACCAATGTTTATGCGCACTACGCAGAATCGGAGCACATCACAATAAACGAAAAATTGTATAGTAGCATACACACAAATATAAAAATCTAAATTCTTGTACAAAATCACTGCTGTTTTCATAATAATAATAATAATCATTTATTGTTTCCTTGAATATAGTATACATAAAAAATCTGATGTGGCCAAGCACATGACTTTATCATACAATATATAAAATTAATAGTTTAGCTGCATGAGAATCTATTCTATTGAGATAAATCGTAGGTATTGTCAAAGCATCAGCATTTGACACTACCTACACTACGTCATTAGAATAATAGTTATTTATGTCACAAATGCCGAAAGTACGGAATAGCGCGACGAGCGGTTATGCGGCGCGTCACCGAAGGCGGAGTGTCGCCGTCGCATGTGAGCGAGTCGCGTATTAAAAAAAAATTCTGTATAGTAAATGCTAGGTTGGTACCACTTTGACGAAACGTCAAGTTTAAAGGTGCCTTCCGATTGGTAGGTAATGGTAATCGTGATAATGACACTTATTAGTTTGCATGTACATAAACATGAGTCACTAGCAATTTTCTATTGGAAATACTATAATGGCGTCTGCTACGACTGCCATTATAACTAATGAAAACGCACCTTAAAAAGGTAATTCAAATTCTGACAGAGTTATATTTGTTCATGACACATCCCTACCAACATAATAAAATAAAACTACACTCATCGCTATACTTTATTTATAATTTTCTCATATTATCGTTTTTAGAATTAGATATAAAGACGGGTTGATATTTCTTATCAACAAATAATCAAATCGGTGATCTTATTTTATTTGAAATTTGTATTTTATAATTTGCCGCACTAGAGCGGCAACGATCCATAGTGGTTCTCCAACCTCTGATGAGATCAGCTGTTTTCGAATGTGACAACACAAAAAAATATTTGTCAAAATCCTGGCTACTATGTAGTTTCATATTAATACAGATGCGACCGATCTCGATCAAATACAATTTGCTCTTGCAGCTAAACTATGAATTTTACCAAAAAATTTCATAAACATAAATTATTCAAAATTTCCTCTACTTTAATTTATCATTGAACTATTTTGACGAAATTACAGAAATGGCGGCTCATTTGCAAAATCCTTGAAAAATGCTTAGAATAAACTACCAGTTTCTTTGGACCCTTGTGAACCAAAAGCTTTTCAGCTCTAAGTTAGGTCATGAAACTTCTAAATATGAACTTTCGTTCCGATACCTTCAGTAGTTTCTCCGGAATCGTCGTCACAAAAATCGGGTACACACATACACACACACACACACAGACATTTTTTTGTACCTTGGTCAAAAATGTTCAGGGGACCCAAAAAGACCTATTTCCGGTAAAATCCCAATTTTTTTTTTCGGCACGATTACAATACTTTACCATACTGCGTATGATAAAGTAAAAAGAATAATTATAAATATAAACCTATTTCTGAAACAATCTCATGACGCGTTTCAGCTTAGCGCTGTTCTTCCACCTCACCATGTTTACCTAACAAAACAAGTTTGCGTCAATTTCTCAGTCTGCGTCCCATCACACATCAAAACAAAAAGCGACAATATTGAAAAATAAAAGAACATTCGAATTTACAATTACAATCTCAACAACCTCAAACAGCGATGCCACCATGCCACAACATTTCCGACCCCCTAGTAATGACTCACAACAAATTCCCTTGCCCTCCGCCTAAATAGACCCAGCGACGTACCCACACCAACAGTGACACAAACATCATTATGCGTTAAGCTCACAATATATCATTATACAATTTAGAGATTTGGTATGTGAAGCAGTTCCTAAAAAATGAACTTTTGTGCACTGGTGGCGTTAACGTGCCCCTAAATCTAACATTAAGTGTGTGCAAAAACTGTAGTTTTCGAAACAGATAGGGTGTTTTAGCTGTCACAACAATCTTGTGAAACAAACAGACTGAATGCAATATTCTCCTGCCCTGCATGTTGAACCAGTTCAGTTCAGGCAATTTATGACTCACATGGTCTCTCCTCCTAATGCCAAATATTAATTTATTACAAGAATTTTGAATTTTTGGATTTTATTCCTTCGGAATAACATAACATCTGGTCCAATAGTTTGGACAGTTCAAAACAGCTTTAAGACAACACGAAGAACTGCCGAACCACATACAAAATTACCAACACAAACCTTCAAAATAAAGCACAAACGCATACTCAAAAAAGAACTTACACAAATAATAAAAGACTGAAAGAATAAACCAACCACACACTAATAGTAGTATAATATTATATTATTTCAGTATCACTAAACTCATATGCCACCATCTAATATCCAATATAAACTTTTTTTTTGTTTATAATTATATATTTAAATTACACTTTTAATTCCGTCAATAGTTTTGTATTAAATATTCAACAAAAGCGTTTGCCTACTATTTCTCAGAACTCATACACTTATTCCGCTGATAGTGGGCAAAAATTAGCAAAATCGGTACTCGTATATTGGGGGGTTTGTATTTTTATGTCCTACATGATCATAAAGTGACATTTTTCATCTTAGATACAGGGGCAAAAACTGCTTCTTAACGCCCGCGCGGACGTTAAGGATTCTTAACGCCCGCGCGGGCATTAAGGGTTGCCATGGTTATATGTCAAATATATCAAATATTTGTCATTCAAACTGTAAATTTTAAGTCATCAATGTCAATTATAGGCGATTAAGGTTATAAGTTTGACAATTAATTGTCTGTATTGTGATTCAACTCCGAAATGTTAGTATTGTTGTTCAACTTAGGCCAGATGGCAGACCTCACGAGGCTGTGCCGTAAAACTGTCCGTAAAACATAACGCCTATACCCTTCTCGATGTGGAGCTACCGTATCTCACGTATGTGGGTAATGAGAAACCGCTGAGAGAGATGACGTGTGGTAGAGTTCTCAGCGTAAGCGTGCTCGACGGTGCACCCATCCCCCGATGAAATGGTAACCTTTCTAATCTCGATGGGTACGGATAACGCATTAGCGTTCCGGGCGGAAGCCCGATTATAGTACCAAGGGGAAGGAGGGCCCCATGGCTGGTCTGTTTTGGAACGAGGTCTTAATTGTATCATGGAAGCCTGCGCGTTATGGCACAAGTGGCAGTGTTGCTGCCAAACATCTTACTTTAGGTATATTACAAATGCCAGCCATGGCCTCTTTTAACTGGCAACGGACTCTCGGGGACAGACACGTTTCCTGGGTGGTGTACCATGGATGCTGTATGGCGAAAGCTGGGTCAGCGACCCGACCCCTATGGGGCGGCGATCCTTATTTATGTTATTCAACTCCGTAGATACGCATGTAACAAAACTATTGTAGGACATATAATTTTGTATGCACCTCGGGCATTACTTGATGTTTATACCCTCGGGCGACCTAAAAAGCTCGAGGGCCGGTAGGACCGAGAGTCACCGGGAGAGTCAACGGTCACCCTTGGGGCATAAACTTCCGTCTAATTTTACCTTTCTTCTTTTAATTCCGTGCTTTATATCATAACATATGCACATATTTATATAACTAAACACTCTTCAGGAATATTTTATCCTTTCCGACATTATTCCCAATTATGTTTCGCTCTTAATATTATATAATCAATTGCTTACGACTGGTTGGTGTAAAATTTGGCTGGCTGTGTGATCAGAACCGCTTCGCTTTTACACCCACTCTCTCTCTTTGAAGGCTCGTCGTGTTGAACCGCGCAAGCTAAACGGGTTAAGTGTGTAATTAATCTGTAATTAGGTTATTAGTACAAATGGGCGTCAGAATGTACGGCCTGGTGAATTAGGGGATCGTTGGGAGGAAAGCGTCGGCGAGGCAACCAAAGGGTGCGGAAATCGCCCCCGAACACGGCGAATACCAAATGTGATAAATTGCATCCGGATTCAAAATTTGGACCGTTTTATTTAATTGCCGAGCGGGTAAAATGAGGACTTCGCCCCCTGCGCTATGCAGACATTCGTTAAACGCCTTTTGATTGTATTTTGATGGTATAATCTTGAAGTGGCCGAGTTGGTCACACATTTTCGTTTCTTTTAATATGTAGATTTGAAGAACAGAATAAATCCTTTTGTTTCTTTTTTGTGGAAGACTGCTCCTTGCAATGTAATGACTTTATAATTAATTCTAGAAATTTTACAGAATCCACCCGGATTGTGTGTAAAATAGCATTAAACATGTTTGGTGGAGGGCCAGGCACTTGATCGAATTTTGTTGTCGCTTTTGACACTTATATTCTTACCTTTTTGAAATTAAGCACACAAATCGAAAATATTACATAAAATATTTTAAAACCGTGTATATCTCAAATTAAGCGAACAAGTTTCTATTATCATCATGAATCCGAAAATAATAGCAAATACAGATTAAATCAAGAAATATTCCACATGCTTACTGGATAATAACGAGTTAAAATGGTAACGTGTTTAGAATAGGCTTTGGAAATTGTCGTGCGTCGCCAAATGTAGAAGCGGTCAATTTTCCTGTGCACCTGAATAATTAAAACGACTAGGAAAAACATTTCAATGTTAGTAATTATAATTATAGTTAGTTCTACTAATATACCTATTATTTCACCCATGGTTAAGTAATTTACGATAATCCATTACAGATAACTAATTAACCATAAACTGTTAGTTTACGTCATTTTCCGGACATTTCTGGATATTTTATAATTCCACACATATTTCTATGTTTGCTGGTTATACAACTATTCCCATCATGTTTGTGAGGAAATCTAGCACCAAATCCCCACAAACTAAATTCATTGTCCTTTTCAACTCCCTCGAAACGCATACACAAGCCCGCTTTGAGAGTAAGTACGACATTAATTCGGCACATATTTAGCAATCCGTGGTGCAGAAGATTGACGCTGAATCCGTTGAGTTTCCGCTCGAAATCTGACCAACAGCTCAGCATACCAGTCTCAATTTTACACCGCAAATTTACCGCTACAATACGTGAACGCAACAGCTAGCTAATGGCGACCGTACAGGCGCCTCGCGCTTGAAACGCGTCCTGTATACACCGTCGAGGACAATGGTCGCCACATTATTAAAGCGGTAATGACATTGTCAAAGGATTGCTACGATGGAACGTAGCAGAAGGAACGCAGCAGGACCGGCCCTAGCCGGTAGACAACGTAGGCGGAAAATTTTGGGGGCGGCAGAACCAACAAAACTATTACAACAATAAAACAACGGTGAAAATATTGCTTGAATTTAGAACATAAAAAATACAACTGGAATTGACAGGCTTCTGGCCATTCCTATATTTTAAGATGCACAGCAAACAAAAATCGACAAGTTTTGGTGAAGATTTAATGATTTTGCGTCTAAAATGATCTTGTTTAAAGAAGGTCCAGTAGACGCTTTTAAAGTCATACCTCCTTTAACATTGAGCCACATTTAGGCATAGCTTGATTCTTTTTAACACTGCTCATAAGTATTACTACCGGCGCGTGCGATGGTCTGTGTCTTTCGATATCCTTTGACCTAAACGATCTTTTGTATTTCCCTCATACATTAGTCCTTCGATGTTGAGCCTTTTCACGAGGTCAGTAATGGTTCGAGGAGTAAGTTGTGTCTGCTCTGCTGGTTCCAAGATGGCGGCTCCCAAGTGGTTTTGTCTTGTGCGCATTAGAGCACCACATTCGCACATTAGGTGTACCGCTGTCTCGGGGGAGCCCCCGCAGAATCTACAGTCTGCGTTGTTTGCCCGTCCAATCTTTGTGAGATTATATCTCAGTGGATAATGTCCTGTAAGGAGACGTGTAATCAGTCGAAGGTCTGTTTTTGTAACTGAAGATACAGTCTGGCCATGGAGGCGGAGAAGGTTATGGTAGCCTTAGCTTGTCTCATGCCAGGTGATGTTTCCAAGTAAGCTCGTTTAGCTTTATCTTCCCAGTTTTGTACCATCTTCCTGATGTGGCTCTTTGTGATACCGCAACAGGGTTCAGGTCCTTAGAAGGGAGTCTTAGAGATTCCTCTGGCTATGATGTTCGTTGCCTTCGATCCCTGAATGTCCAGAAACCCACATCAGTGAAATTATGTTCTCTTTTGCAAGTTTTTCCAAGGAAATGTTGCTGTCCCAGAGAGTTTTAGATTTGTGGGCTTTTGATTGCAGTTCTTTCAATGTCGCCTTATTGTCTGAGCATATGTAGATGTTTGCCCTTTGTAAGTTCCTATGGGAATATTCCTGGGCACATAAGTCAATTGCGTGAATTTCCGCCTGGAAGATGGTTGGAGAATGGCCCATGGCATTGCATGGGGAGAAATCCGGTCCACTAATGCCAACCCCAACACCCTCCTTGATATTTGATCTGTTTGTGAACCACAGTAATGCGGAGTCGGTGATATGTCTGAGCCTCTGAGGTGCATTGGCGCAGTCATTAATTACCACTCCTACAGCCCCATCAAAGGCGTAGAGTAGGTGACATCATGTCCTTTGGCATTTCCACGGCATTGCCACATATCCTGCTGGCAATGCTTAAGGACCGTAGACTTGGTTTGCCTTAAGGTTCTCTGCGTGGATTATTCTTATGCCGTCGAGACCAGCCTCTCTTTCAACATGCATGTGCTGAGGTGTGAGGTTTAGCATTGCCTCCATTGCGCCACTAGGGCAAGTTTGCATTGCCCGAGTAATGCCCAAACATATAAGCCGTAGTAATTTTGTTAGTTTCGCTTGGGTTGCCTCTTTCGATGTCTTGTTCCACCAGACAATCGATCCGTATGTGATGACTGGTGTGATGACCGTGTTGTAGAGCTAGTAAATCATAACTTCTACCGAACAGATTGTTACATGACAATGACGCTCTAGTTATGGTCCCGTCAATGTGGGATTTCCAGCTAAGTTTGATTGTCCCTTTCATAGTGGGTGCTTTTAAGTGAAGCTTTCTCCTGGCGCGTGCGATAGATCGTTCTTAAAACTAAAAATAATTAAAAATTACTTAGGAACCATGTCTACTCAAAATCGTCTGAATTGGTTAGCAATATTGGCAATTGGCCATGAATTGAGTAATAAATTACATCTGAAAGTTATTAGCTACTATGAAGAAAAAAAATTTGAAGAAGATTATTTTAACTAAGGGTCCTTCAGACTTTGTACAGTGCACTAGTATTGTTTATTATTTGTTTTTAATATAAAAAAAACGTAAATATTGTATGAATGTAGACCGAATTTTTCTGGATCATATTTTTATATAAATCTATTTTCTTTTAATTTTTAAGTTTGGGGCCGGCATATGCCAGGGCCGGCCCTGAATGCAGGCGACCCCCCTACTACTACTTCTACTAGTAGTACTCATAGTAGTACGATAGAGTGCCGCGCGCGGCGCTGTAGTGGAATTGGAATTAATTGAGACGTTCATTTACATCTCTGTCGGCATAAATACGGCGTCGGAGCTCTCGGTAGACCTGGAGGCATGTGGTAATTACGGTAATGCATGAATTATTGCGCCGCGTCAACCGGAAATGAATTCTATTGTTTCCGACTTCCAGTGTGGATGACGTAGGAACTTTGTTTAATTTGTATTTCCAGCGATGCGATGCTACGCCCATCGCACAACGAAACTACAAACAATTTACACGATGATTCAGTAATGCGTTCCGTGTGTGCGTATAATTACCGTAAAGTGGTGTGTAATTGGATTCTTTAAAGATAGTTGACCCATTTTTTGGCTTTTGTAACGTTAAATTGAATAAAGCTAAAAAATTGTTGAAAGCGGAGAACACTCGCGCGGTAGAGTGGTCGAAAACACGCTCGTCTGCGCTAGGCCTAAGTGTTACTGTATCTCATATAAATCCCTTAAATTGTGAACAGAAAAAAAATCCTCGCGTGCGCTAAGTTTTCAGTTTAGAGTTGTCAACTCCAATAAGTTTCACAAAAATGTTTCCCTTTTTGAAAAAACAGTCAGGACAAAACCGGACATTTTAACATCTTGGCTTTGTTCTAAAAGTCAAATTCTTAACTTTTGTGTTCAGGTGGGATTTTATCAAGTTTTTATATTATCAGAAATACAATTAAAATATTGTTTCTACAATAAAACATATGTTATAAATGATTTGCTGCTAGGATGTCAAAGTTATGAAAAGAAAAATTTATAATGTATTGAAATAACAGCTGACATTGGTCGCATTGATTTTTTACAAACCCAGTGGGTTTTTAACAAAACCAGTACAAACAAAAACGCAAAAATACAACAACAAAATCTCAAAAGCTAGGCTCAATTCGCAATGTTTGCCTGTGATTCAAATTCAACGGAAGGAAGCATACCAGAATCAGTTGTCACTTCTTTATTTTGTTAGCTTTATTATTATTTTGTTAATTTTATCACTACAGTGATAAAATTCATTTTCAATTATTGAATTTTTAACAAATTTTGTAGATAATGAAATTAATTAAATTAAATCTGTATTTGGAAATCTGTAAAATTTGTAAGTTGTAAAATATGTAAATTAAAATGATTTTGTAGCTGTGATTTTCCTTGTACCCGGTATTTTTCCAACTTCGTTAATTCATTTTTCTTAACTTTGGCAACTGATAGCAACCCACACACATTTTTACTTTACCATACGCAGTATTATTACCCATTTCTCAGACAGTTTTATTCTTTATAATACTTGGCGGCTTGCATGTAACCAAAACTATTCAGAATTTATGAATTTGTGATAACAGTAAAGTAGGTACATTAATTTTCATTATTATCGATAAACTTTATTTGGAAAACTTGTTTAGAAGTAAAAATTATATTCCAATACGAAGTCACAGTCATCTATCTTATAAATATATAACTTATAAATTACGTATGTTTTTTGAAGGTGATATTTGTTCAGTTTTAGTATGTTATGTACTGTTGATTTACTGCAGTGGGCGAGAGAAGCAATTTGTCGAACCAAAGTCGATCTATGCTCGATTTTAGCTTGCAACACTGGTAAACTTGTTTCCTTATTTTCCGCAACATCTTTTTTGTGGTGTTTCTTAAAAAGATTTTCTACAAACCTAGTTCGTTCATCGTTTATTGAAAATATCAGCAACATCGAGATAATCGCTTGCTGTAGATGGATAACTATTACTATAAACATCTCCAAAGTCATTAATATTAATTGTATTAAAAGTAGATCACACTCCTGTATTAGTTATTGTATGATCTATTATCTACAGGGTAAAATATCAACCGATTTTGCCCTAGTTCTTAATAAACATTAGTTATCATACCAAATAATAAACGATGTAAAAAAGAATTAAAATTTTTAAAAATAGATTAGAGAGAACCTTTTAGTATCGCTGGCAATATTTCCCTTAAAAGTAAGAACTAAAAAAAATGTTTTCAATACCTTCAAGAAAGGTCCATGTTAGAAAAATTAATTTACTAATATAGGTAGTTCAGAATATCTATGCTCAATAAAGACAAATCTTGCTGGTGACTTCATATTTGAATGTATTTTGATTTCCAAACAACATTTCCAAATAAAGTTTATCGATAGTCATAAAAGTAAAGATGCTTTAATCTTATCAGAAATTAAATTTTTTTAACGCTAGGAATATGGCACCGAAATCTACATATCGGGAAATTTGTTGGTTGCCGTTTTGGTTTCATACAAGCCGCCTACTTTTATAAAGAATAAAATTTTCTGAGAAATAAATAATAAAAAAAAAATCCGTATGGTGCGGACCTTCCTGGCTACACTGCATACATTTTTCGATCATTAAAGACAGCCGCTGCTAATATAGCATGATATGATATAGCAAATGATCTAAAAGTTACATTAGGGTAGAAACCCATTGAAAAGTAAATTTTCATTCAAAAGATTTTTTTTGTTGAGCCATATTTCAGCAAATTTTTGTCAAGATTCGAGAATGTTTTTTTATATCTTGCTATAATCTGGACATGTTCCTGAAAATGATCCCTGAATGATTTCTGAACGTGAGTACGTACACCAGACATAATATGTATGTAACACATAAAAACTTCGCTAATAATTTAATTTTCCGGTGACGTTTGACACGTATAAACATTATTCATATAATATCCGCTTAGAAGATATGAGCAGCACGGTATTATTTTGTTGCGTCTGATTAAGTTCAGAGCATCAGTTAACACGTCAGTTTTGTTTAAATATATCCTTCATAAATGGTTCTTCCAATCTCTCCTAATTCTACTTTGTACATTTGTACCTACTTATTTCCCTTTCCTCCAGGAAAGAGTACCTAATCAAAAAGTACTGCTTATACAATACCTTTAATCTCTAATTAGAGTAACAATACTGCCGGTGGAAGCTTACACTGCAAAATGAGTCCACAAAAACTTGGTGTTAGTTTCTTTTCTCTGCTCGGGTGTTATTCGTACGAGAGACCACGCTAATGGCCCAGGTACTCTGGAGGTGAGATTCAAAGTCAAATATTTACAATTTCGGAATCAGCGGGGATCCATAGACGTCACGTCTTTACGCCTAAATCACTTCGTCTTTAATTCCCACCACCGACTATCTCGCGTCTAGCAACGGAGGCAGCGTAGAAACAATTCCTCCCCCCCACTCAAATCTCCTGATCTGGCCTCTCTTTGTCGCCCAGAGAAAACCACGAGATAATCACTCCCTAGAGTGCTGATTGCGAATGCCGCAGAGATCAGCTGTTAAGCTATGGCTCGAGTTCACTCGCTCTCAACTGCCTCACGAATGCCTCTCTTATATGGATACACCTCATTTCCCTAAATTCAAGTAAATACCTACTCGTGGAAACGCCTGATACCTACAACACACCTCCTGGCGTTATTTAGATTAAAACGTCTTTAGGTTGTGTGCGTTTTCCGCAACACTTATCTCGTGGATAACGGATGGCGGTTCGGCGGAATTTTCTGTTAGGCCGCCCGAGATTTAGGGGTCGCCATTTATTTTTGGGGGTGAGGGGGCGCTCTCGGGGCCTCTCTAAAAAGGCTCTTTCGCGTTTAGGCCGGAATTATTCCGGGGCAGTACCTCACGGCTTAATTAAAAGTACTTTCTCTTCTTGATTGCGCTCCGGAGTAATTCGGACACTCCTTCCGCGTCCCGTCTCGATGCTCGTTATTGCTGCTCGGTTAATTGATTAATCCGACGTAATTAATTCGTACGTTCGGTAACAGTTCATTAATGTAGGCCTCAGTGGTGTGCGGTCCATACGTGCAGAACGTGCTGTGCAAACTATAGGTAAGATTTAGTACAAAAAGAAAGAAAAATCATAAAATCACCGACATAATAAGTAATATTTCTTTGTAATAAACATTTAAAGTAATTTACACCACATGGAGAAATAACTCAGCTGCACCTGCCTTTGCGACTACTGCCGTCTCAGTGCAGCGACAACCGGTGCACTTTGGGTTAAAATCGGCGAATTCAAGAATCATTGCTATTCTATACATATGTAAATAATGTAGGAACTATCGCAAACTCCAATGCCACAGTTGACATTTGGTGTTTGTTTTAAACTTGTGGTGGAAGTGTTTGTTGATTTTGAAGTATGAATTATTTGTGTACATGTTTTTATGATTTTTATTTAATAACGCAATAAATATGGTAACAAGATGCATGTTTTGCCTATTTGTATCAAAGTTTATGCGTATTAAATCAAATTAATTTCAGATTTGATCAAAAGGTCATCATTAGCCAAAAGCTAGGAAAAAACAAATCAATCATAAGAAACTATGCGAAATTGTAACATTAACTGACATCATTCTGTTGCCTGATGCCTTGTGTCTATTGCACTTGATTTTGACTGTAAGTTTACATATTTAAGGCATATTTAAGTAATTTTCTATGTAACAAGTTTGTGTGATTTTTTCTGATAGTTTAGTAAATATTTTTGCAAAATTAAAAGTTTTTATTTAACCTTTATCCTTTACTAAACATTTACTAATAATTATTCTCCACTGCACACCTTATCAACAAATGCATTACATGCCACTGGTGGACCTACCAACAATTGTAAGTCCAGTAATGCTGAAAAAATAATAAAAGATCAAGTGACGAACTGATTAGGAAAGAGTAAAATGTTTTTTGCTGCTTGTCTCTGCTAGAATTGTTCTTTTCTTGGGTTTCAAACACGATGATGGTGATGACATAAATGGTGCTGCATTTTACAGGTTTGGTTTTCTGATTGGTTTTTGTGGGTTTTATTTGGAGAATTTAGTTGTCTTTTTCTATTCTTATAATAGGTTATTTTTACTTTGTTCATACAAATATAAGTAACTTTTGTTTGTGACCAAAAGTACAATTTTTGTGCTATAAATTCTTAAATTTGTTTATTATACTATATGCACACTAGCTGCATATATTCTGTCTTGGATTTACACTGGATTTATCCAATGTGTATCTTCGATGCAAGAATGGTATTCAAGAATGGTATTTATGTAAGTTCATTCAATGTATTTATTGCTATAAGGCATTTATGGAAATAATATTAGAAGTTACAGATCACAATTAACTGCAGCTGGTCGTGCTGCTCTATCAACAAACAGAGAATTACGAATATTTACAACTTTTGGAACCAATAATACAATACAGGTCAGCCTGCATTTTATTGGCAATAAAATAGATATGAATAACATACCAGAATCATCAATAAGAGATCAGGAATGAAACCTTCATTTGCACCAATATGGACTATTATAAAACGTCTTCTTTTGTTTAAAAGTTTTTTTTTACATCGTCAAACTGATTGACCGGTTCTAAACATTCTCCATCTGCGATGGTTTATGGGCGGTCGAAATATTTTGTTGAACATCTTTAGTTACAGTTATATACAGTAGATTCTCCTATAACGCGGTTCCTACAACGCGAATTCCTACTAACGCGCAGAAGCAACATTTCAAAATATCATTGTATCTGCACAGAATAAAGATTTTTGGTGAGCAGTCATTCTTATCTAGAACTTGCCTTTTCAACAAGACTTTTAACACATGTTTCCGCGATCCCCGTTGATCTTACAGAACATAGCAAGTAGATTCATATATAGTATAACACTGAAAAAGTTTGCGCATAAATGCGCATTTAATACATTTTCCGCCAATTTCAGAATAGCACCTGTAATTACATATCACTCTATTTATAAGGTATGGGCCAAAAATCCTATCCGAACAAGAACAGATGTGGTTATTGCATACTTATTGCAAACTTTTGTCAATATTACATTAATAGATGACCATAAGAAGTGTTTAAGCATCTGCACGAAATATTTGTTACCATGTCAAAACACATGTGGTAAGCGGGTAGGCATCAAGGATGATTTTTTAAAGCAAATTGTCAATGGCTTGAAAGACACATGGATTTTGCTGGTACTGTTCTTTAAGATTTTTCAGGGCCTTCACATGGGGAAGGTAGATTTGGGAGACCTAAAAACCCGTTTGGTGCTGGGTCAAACAACGAAAACTTCGAAACCTTGTTGAGTCGACAACACAAAAAGAGTTAGTTGTTCATGGCTGTTGAGCATAAACTCCGTAATGCAGGAAAAATAGTTTTTGCTTCAATTGTAAAAGAGCTTTCAAATCCATATGCTAAAAGAGACTCACTTCACAGCGAATGTAAAAAATCTTAATTTCGTAGAGATGCTGAATTTCTGGTGAAAACCTTGGTGTTATTACTACTTTACCGCCAAATCTTTACCACAATAAGTACTGCACAGTATTTTAGAAGACATTTAGAAATTTTTTCATACCGTAAAAATTTTCCAATATTATTTTGAAATATTATGTTGATTCTAGTTTGTCATTGTCTGAATACAGATCTCTATTATTTTAATTTCTAAAATTAGTGGGATGCTACTTTACAGAATCATTCCGTATATAAACTTATGTAACTTACCGAGATTTACAATCATAATATTACTAATGTCAAGAAAAAAAAACAAAGTGAATCTTGAGTTAATAATTTAATAGTTCTGTTAGATCACGTAACCGCCACACGGTCGGCGTCTTTATTAGATCAGCATCAGAAAGAGAGAATTTGTCAACACAAGATTTGCCATTTACAATAAACCTTTAAGCTTTAGAATATTTAACAGAAACCACACTTTTGTGCCTTTCTTATCTGTCAAAATTCCTCTGGAAAGACCCGGCTATGCATTGCCATTTTATTAATTTCCATAAAGACCCTATATACCAGTCTTTTTACGGCTTCCCTAAGACGCACAGAATGTTAACCAGATCCCTTACAGCATTCCATACCTTCAGAGGTTTTAAATCTAATTTCGTCTCTACAGGCATGCCTCCCAACCGAGCGGTAGCGTATATTAACAAAATTAGTTTTCTCCGCCAACTCGACATATATATATACCTACGCAACGTTCGCCCCCAGCTTGGAAACTCGTACAAAAGGGAAAGAAGAATCGACACTGCGCTTTCTTAGAATTGATTTCTCCCCAGTTACAATCACGCCCCGATCCGGAAGCTAAGTTTTTTTGTTCCTCAATTTCCGGTGGACGAAGAAGCACTGCATAATGACGTGTTCGCAGGTTTGTAGAACTCACGACTCGTTGACTTAAAGACGAGTCTGGCACGGCTTTCTTGATATATAGACGTTTAAACGTGCCCATATTGCTTTTTGATGCGGTAACCCCCCCTCCCGTATACGATATTTCCCTCTCCGTCGAGGTATGAGCTTTAGTTTAGCATGAGGAGAAGGACAAAGCACGAAAGGCGGTATCGCTGGCGGAGACGGCGCGGCATCCTGAAAGTAATGTCCTGAAATTTCGGTATATTGCTTTTTAGGTGCATCACTTTGCTGTACTAACGATATTAGCCGCTGCGACGTTAGGGGGATATTATAAACGAGTTATGACACCATTTCCGTCTACCAGACTCAATCGTATGCTCGTGGAGGTTTGCTAGTGGAGGTAGATAAAAGCTCTCAAGAAAATACAGACCTAAGTGACTGACTATAATATATTGTTAACCATCGTTGTAATCTGCTAATTCTAATAAGAAATTAGAAAACAAAACCTGTGTCTTAAAAGAAAAAAAAATATCTTAAATTTTACAGATTATATAAACAACTGGCATACTATAACCCTGAGTTATCAATGTTTTTGTAACTTTCAATAGCCAATTTAAAAAAATTTCGATAAACCTCTGGAAAGTCGTAAAAGTGAATAGATTTACTTGAGGAAAAGATCTAATGTGGCCAGGTACATGACTTTATCATACTATACAGCAGTGCCAAACGCTGATGATTTCACAATACTGTCAATAGAATTCAAAAATATCTGTCAACTAGTCAACTATACCTGACTTTTAAAGTTTGCTCATGCAGCTAAACTATTAATTTTACCAAAAAATGTCATAGACAAATTTATTATTACTACGCTTATATTAACTTCACCAGGTAGCCAGACTGTGGCACAGCGGTAGAGCGCTTGGCTATCAGTCTGGGGGGCGTGAGTTCGAGTCTCACGCCCTGCTTTCAGAGTAAAGGCTTATCTATCTGTGGTTTTCCTTTAGTCCACCGAGAATGCTGAAAGCTAAATAACTTAAGACGTGCTACAGACGAGGGCTTAATAATGATAATACGGCCCTGCCGATGCCCCCGTAGTGGCGAAAGCTGTTGGGGGATGTTATGGCGTGGATTATGATTATTATTAATGTTTGTTTGTTGAATTCAAATCTTGTAATCGATATTTTACATAGTGACCGATGACTGATCCAATCACAATTCATAAATAAATCAAAAATACGGAAATTTTAAAAACGGTTCAAAAATTTTCAGGATTTGGAAAGTCTGTTTAATCGAGTTAAAATTTGATATGTGGACAGATTTCCGGTGACTACGTCATCAATAAAATAATCAAAACATTTTTAAAAATTTTGCAGAATTTTCTAAATTTAGAAATTTTGTCAAATCGAGTTGAAATTTTGTATATGAACAGATTTTCGGTTACAACGCATAAAATCATAAATTTTCTTTAAGAATTTTGAAGATTTTAAAAAATTTCAACTTCCAGTTCCTTAGGACCGTTTTGAACAAAACTGTTGTCTTCTTGATTCTATTGACAGTATGTATTGTCTAAACATCAGCGTTTGACACTGGCTATATAATATAGTCCTGGCTAACTAGTTTTATATTAATGCAGACACAACCGATCTTGATCAAATAGAATTTACTCATCCAGCTAACCTATTAATTTTACCAAAAAATGTCATAGACATAAATTATACAAAATTTCTTCTACTTTAATTTATTATTAACTATTTAGATGGAATTACAGAAATGGCGCGTCATTTGCAAAATCCTTGAAATATGCTTAGACTAAACATCCAGTTCGTTTGGGCCCTTTTAAACAAAAACCTTTTCAGCTCTAAGTTTGGTCATGAAATTTCTAAATATTAAGTTTCGTCCCGATAAATAAGTCCTTTTTGATTGGATTGGGTTAAAAAAATAAGATGAAATAATAAATTACCTGTATCCATTACTTTTGATTGTCCCATTAGCATTTCTCTGATAATTATAAGTTTTCAGCTATCATATCGTTGGTTTGTTTTAATAATAAATGGAAAGAATTAGGAAATTTTACAGAATAAACATTTGAACAAGATTTGCTTTCTGGCACAAATCCAATGGAAGTGTAAATATTGTGCCTCTTTTATATACCTACATGTCAACAGAGAGAAAGGTGTTTACAAAATGCGTAGAAACCGGCGAATAAAGTTTTAAAACCGACATTTAAAAATCCTACAAATCCAAGTCAAAACAAAGCCTATTTACATTCACTAATCTCTGGGGTTTTTATTGTATCCATAGTTGCCAGAATCTTCTAACAGCCAACTTCATCAAAACACTGCGTTGTTGTTGATTACAATTTCTCGATTACGTAAAACTACTTGAAATGGTGCGCGCGCGCTGTGAATTTGTTTTTCTCCAGTGTAATCAACCGTCTGTTGTTCTATTATTGCTGCCAACAGTAGTACTACGACCAATGTGATCAAAAATAACCCGCGTGTGGTATATATATAGTTGTGCATGTAGAATTCTCGAACCAATACCGTTACGCAGGTCAGGATAGTTGCTACGTTTTTGTACCGTCACCACAGCATTTAACTTTGATCATGAACAGCATTTGCCGTGTAAATCCGCGCTTAGTCAGCGTACTTTATAGGTAAGTGATTTGACTTTTTTCCAGTAACCTGTAAAAAACCGAAAAAAAAAAAATTGCCGAAAAATGTAGTTAACCTATGCTTGCATCACTATCTCCGAAATCATTAAACTTAGGAAAACAAATTATAAACCATATTAAAGACGAAAGATGGGGGTAATTGATAAACAAGGAACTACTTAAGGGGGGATTCCGCGGTCACTGGTGGGCATGATTGGCCCACTCTAGGTGATCTGAAATAAAAATATTGAATAGCAGCGTACTTGGTATATAATTAGTTATCGTTTGGTGAACCAGAAAATAAAAATATTTACTATTGAGGAAATGGTGAGTTGTCAAACTCCAAATAACAATTTTTCAAAAAAAAATTGACAATGTTTTCTCTATGAAAACAAAAGTACATAACTTCTTGCACTTTTGGTTCATCAAACAATAAACGGGTGTTTACTGAACATCCAGTTAAAATTTCAAGTCAATCGGTCAAATAGTTTTTGAAATATCATGCCAACGGTTTGCGAAAAAACTGTTACGAGAAAAACGCGTTTAAACTTTCAAGTACAGTTTATAACGTGACATCGAGTACTTACAGTATTTTTCTACTAATATGCTATACCAGGGCCATACTTTATTCCTTCCTTCACTTCGTACAATTTATTTTGAGAATTTTGCTCATTGCTACGCTTTGTTTAAGCTTATTTTGTAGCACTCGACGACCTCACCAGACGCTATTTCTCGCGCACATTTACAAATATCTTCGTTTCCGTGCCAATAACGATTCTTATTGTTGTCGTAGTTTTAAGGACAGCAAAGAAGCCTGTATTATAAATGCCTGCTGCTGCATAAGCCGCAATTTTGTTATGTTTCAGCAACGGAGAAGATATTTGGGTGGGAGGCGCCAGACAGTAGAATAAGGAAGGTTTAGTTATTGTTTTGAGTGTCACCACCTAAATACCGTTTTAGCAACGACAAGTCGTAAATCGGCTTGATGGCATTATCGACATTTTAATTAGTGATTCGGCGCATTCGGATTACAAAATCGATTATAATCGATTTTTTAAATAATCGGGATATCTCGATTATTATTTTAAAAAATCGATTTCCTAATAATCGACTTTTAAAAATCGATCTTTAATAATCGATTTTTCATAATCGATTTTTCATAATCGATTTTAATAATCGATTTTTCATTATCGACTTTAATAATCAATTATTCTTAATCGATTTTTCATAATCGATTTTTCAAAATCGATTATTCGAATCGACATTTCGTAATCGATTGTTCTTGATTTATAGTAGAGTCGAATGAATTCTGCATTTGAGAAATTAATTGCTGCTCTGCTGGTATACTCACTAACCATGTGTGCTCGCTCTATCGCTAACACTACAGGCGATAATATACAATATATCAATAAAAGCGATCAATTAATTCAACTTGTTAGAATAAAAAGAAAGGTGAGAAACGTAAAATTTGGCGAAACCTGCTTCAATACTAAATTCTAATGTTTCATTCATAACATACAATATCAACTACATATATCATTAATTTTCGCATTAATTCGCGATATTTTAAAAATCGATAATATAATTCGAATTGACCAAAATCGTTTATTAAAAAACAATGATTAAAAATTGATTATAAAAATACGATTATTAATAATTCATTCTTCATAATCGATTCTTAATAATCGATTCTCAATAATCGATTTTAATAATGGTATTTTAATAATCAATTTTTAATAATTGTTTTATAATAAACGATTTTGGTCAATTTGAATTATATTATCGATTATTAAAATGTCGCGAAATAATTCGAAAAGTAATGATATAATTGATATTGTATGTTATAATTGAAACGAGCGAGCACACATGGCTAGTGAGTACACTAGACTCGACTATAAATCGAGAATAGTCGATTATAAAAATCAATTTTGAAAAATCGATTATGAAAAATCGATTAATAATAATCGATTAAGAATAATCGATTAACAATAATCGATTATTAAAATCGATTGTTAAAATCGATTATTAAAATCTATTATTAAAATCGATTATTAAAATCGATTATTAATCGAGAATATCTCGAGAACCAAATCATACGATTTTGCAAATCACTCGAATGCTAAAAATCGATTCTATAAATAATACGATTATGCCCATCACTAAACTTTTGATGTTATTGAATTCATGCAGTGTTTTTTTGGCCTTGGGTTTTCGCCATTTGCACCAACTCTGTGACCCCACACTAATGTGGGGATTTTCATTCTTCTAGATCTTATGATAGAATTCGGTCCACACAGCATTGTACATTAGGGTGCAGTCCAAATTCCGCAATGTGGCAGTCATGGCAAAGTTGTGGATTAATGAATTAAAGCAAACACCTAATTTATATATTTTTTATTTTGACGTTTTGATACCGCAAAAGCTTTAAAATTATTTTAATTTTTAGTTTTTTGTTATTTTGTTTTGTTTTTTTTTTAATATGATATAATTCGAGAATGTGCAAAAAGGTGTGAGTTAATGAATTAAATAAAACACCTAATTTATCTTTATTTTTTATTTTCGTGTTTTGAACTGCCGCAAATGCTATAAAATTATTTGAATTCTTGATATTTTTTGTTTGTTTTTTAAATATGATATAATTCGAGAACGTGCAATCATGGAAAAGGCGTGAGTTAATGAATTAAATAAAACACCTAATTTATTTTTTTTTTATTTTCACGTTAAGCAAAGGCTTCAAGATTATTTTAATTTTAGTTTTTTTTAAATATGATATAATAGTAATAATAATAATGATCCACGCCTTAACATCCCCCAACAGCTTTCGCCACTATGGGGGCATCGGCAGGCCCGAATTATCATTATTATGGCCCGCGTCTGTGGCACGCCCTAAGTTGTCTGGATTTCAGCATTCGCCGAGGAGTAAATGGCCCGCACAGACGTGGGCCATAATAATGATAATTCGAGCCTGCTGCTGCCCCCGTAGTAGCGAAAGCTGTTGGGGGATGTTAAGGAGTGGATTATTATTATTACTATTATATCATATTAAAAAAATAAAAGTTCACAACATGTAAATAAAAAAAATTAGGAGTTTTATTTAATTCATTAACTCACACCTTTTCCATAATTGCACATTTCCGAATTTGAAAATAAAAAAAAAAAAAATCGGTCCACCCTATTGTACATGTTATCAACAGTCTGGATGTCTTCTGATTGGCAAACCATAGCATTTTTGTTGACATTTTTTGTTGTCTATCAGCGCGTCTAGGAGGTTTTCTTGAGTGTATCCTATCCATGACTGTTCACGAGAGATTTTCCCAAAAAGATAAACCACACACTGAACACACTTGATCACAAGAATTTTAGCTCGAGAGGAAAAATTGTTGACCTCGCGGTACATCGTTCCGCGCGCTCCGTTTGGCACCTGCACGCCGCGCCGTCGGATAATTGCTTATAACTTGGCTAATTTTGCAAATTTTGCCTTAAAACTTCTTAAGACCCTAAATAATGAAATAACGCATAAGTTTATTTTTCATCTGATAACCGGCGTCCCCTCTTGAAAATATTAACAGGTGTAGGTTTGGAAGAAGCTTAAAAAATCAATAACGATTACTTTTTATGCTGTCAAGTCATCTGTCATATCCTAATTTCTATATTTTTAGTAGTAGTCTAGGATCCCACTACAGAATTAGTGTACTCATCGAGTATATGCTAAAAACCTAATTTTTACGCATATTTATCATTAAGAGAATAAATATTTGCTAGGGTGCCTATCAAAATGTGGCCGCTAGTATTTTTAATTAAATTATTTTTAATTAATTTTTCGCAAAAAATTTCATTGATTTGTTTTTAAAATAAAATATCGTCCACTTCACGGCAATATATATAAAGACTTTGAAAATTTACGGTTGCCGTTGCGCACTTGGCCGCACCTCTTCGCAGCCACGTGTAAACAGGTATGATTTTGATATCTTTTTACGTTTATAACGTACATTTATGATTTATATATTAAATTAAAGGTAATTTTTTTCTTATTATTATGATATATGGGTGCCTAATTAAATCTGGCCGCAAATAAGAGTTGCTGGCTGCTAAATATGATAAATATTAAAAGTAGAGTGAAAGAGAGCTAGCGCGTAATGTCACCAGTCAGACGAAGACAGCGATTGCCAGCTGTCCGACGTTTTAAAGCCATTGCGCATGCGTCGAGTGCTAGTGTTCTCAACCACTGGTTCAAATAATAGTAGAGACGACTTAATAAATACTCCAAAAGAAATGTCTTTCTTTCAAAATTACAAATTTAAAAATTACATAAAAACAATTAATATTGAAAAATAAAACCAAGGTTACTTACGTAAAAAAAAAAATTATTGTGCAAAAAATATTAGATTTTATTCAAGTATTTAATCGTTTGTCACATATAAATTAAACATTCAAGTAAGTTAAACATTAAAATAAAAAAATGTTTCTTATATTTCCGTGACTCTCTTTTAAAAATCTGAATCATCGGAGCTTTCACTTATACTATACTGGTATACTGGTGACATTACGCGCTAGCTCTCTTTCACTCTACTTTTAATATTTATCATATTTAGCAGCCAGCAACTCTTATTTGCGGCCAGATTTAATTAGGCACCCATATATCATAATAATAAGAAAAAAATTACCTTTAATTTAATATATAAATCATAAATGTACGTTATAAACGTAAAAAGATATCAAAATCATACCTGTTTACACCTGGCTGCGAAGAGGTGCGGCCAAGTGCGCAACGGCAACCGTAAATTTTCAAAGTCTTTATATATATTGCCGTGAAGTGGACGATATTTTATTTTAAAAACAAATCAATGAAATTTTTTGCGAAAAATTAATTAAAAATAATTTAATTAAAAATACTAGCGGCCACATTTTGATAGGCACCCTAGCAAATATTTATTCTCTTAATGATAAATATGCGTAAAAATTAGGTTTTTAGCATATACTCGATGAGTACACTAATTCTGCAGTGGGATCTCGTACTATAGCGGTAGACATGCGTTAGACGTTTCTAACGTTTTTGGTAACTTTAGATGGCGCCACTAGCATACAGTTTGACAGCTTCGACATTTTTGATAGGATTGACAGTTTTGACAAATTTGACAGTTTTGACAGTTTTGACAGTTTTGTCAGCTTTGATAGTTTTGACAGTTTACATCCTTCCATACCTCATTTTCGACTCTCTCTGTTAAACATTCTGTTAATCCCCAGATGGTTGGGTGGTACTTGTGTTATATTTTACAGTCAAACAAGACTCACGAGCCAGTTAGGCGACTTGGGATGCGGGGCCGGCAAAGGAGGCGGTGGAGGCGGCTCCATTCGCGAAGCTGGAGGTTCCTTTGGAAGGATGGAGGCAGCACATGAAGACCAATACTTCTACAATAAAGTATGTTATCAATTACCTGTAAATCGGATTAATTAATGTCTAGTCCGTATTTTAAAATATTAACAGACCAAAAAAAGAAAACAACAAATAAAATAATGTCAAGTCAAACAATGCTAAAACGTTCGGAAATCGACTGAACAATGAATATCGAAAAAAAAAATTACCTGGCAACCCTAATCTGGTGATATACAGGAGAAATCAAAAATAGTGTACCGAAACAATGACAGTAGCTTTAGATATTTTTGAGATGCGGCTATAATATCATCGAAATAGATATTATACTTACGTTGTAATTATATTTACAGCAAAAGGAGCAGTTTGCAAAGTTGAGGAACGTCCTCCATGATGAGATTAGTTTCCACGAGCAACAGATCAAGACTCATCAAGATGCTATCAACCGTCATAAGTTGAGAGCAAAGGAAGGAGCAATGGACGAAGTAAGACAGTAATTAAACAACCACAGGCGGTTGTGTACTTTACAGAAAGAGGCACTTTGTTAGTTATAATTGTGTTTTCTATTACTTATCTATTACTTCCATTACTTATTAAAAAGTGTAAACTATTAGTGGCATTTAAAATAAAGGACTACTTATAATGGAAGTGTTTTGTTTGTCTTATGTATACCAATTAACAAGTAGAAAAGTCTAGATTAGATAGGTTTGGATACACTACTGGAAAGATTTTTTTTTGTCACACCTTGTATGTTGGATTTGCTTGTATCAGATAAACAAATAAGATTTTCACGTATGATTGCTTAAATTTCAAAGCGATATAGCACTTCTCGCAAAAGTTAAGTATATCTCACAAAAAAATTTACAATTACATCTACCAACCGTACTTCCTTAGGGAGGGTGGTCCTCCTTGTTAGAGGGTTGTCGTCCATTATAACATTGTCCTCCTAACCCAAAACTTTCTTTCGGTATGGCCTTGCCCTCTTTTTGAATTATCTCTGGGTGAACTGATGAAAGTCGATATATTTTGATACGTGGAAACCAAAAATTAGATCTTTATCATTATACTGCATGTCCCAAAAAGTTACATATAGACCTATTTGCTTTATCAAATACAAATAAAAAAGTCTGATGTGGCCAGACACATAACTTTATCATTCTTGTTCATACTATACAGCAGTGTCAAACGCTAATGTGCTGACAATACTGTCAATAGAATCAAAATATCTGTAAAATCGAGTTTGAAGTTCATCACGATACCTTAGTAGTTTCAAATTATGTCAAATTATGAACAATAACTGAAAAACTGAAACAACTGAATAACTCAAAAACTTCTTGGCTTTTGTATATAAAAAAATCTGATGTGGCCAGGCACATGACTTTATCATACAATATATAAAATTAATAGTTTAGCTGCATGGGAATCTATTATATTGAGATAAATCAAAGGTATTGTCAAAGCATCAGCATTTGACACTACCTACACTACGTCATTAGAATAATAGTTATTTATGTCACAAAAAGTGTCGCGCTATTCCGAAAGTACGGAATAGCGCGACTAGCGGTGATGCGGTGCGTCACCGAAGGCGGAGTGTCGCCGTCGCATGTGAGCGAGGCGCGCTATCTAGTTTTTGGCAGGAGCGACATCAACGTTTATTGTGTTGCTTTTTAAGAAATACGTATTTAAAAAAATAAAATAAAAGATTTCTGTATAGTAAATGCTAGGTTGGTACCACTTTGACGAAACGTCAAGTTTAAAGGTGCGTTCCGATTGGTAGGTAATGGTAGCTAATGGCGGTGGTAGAATACGAAATTATAGTATTTCTTACATATCGTGATAATGACACATATTAGTTTGCATGTACATAAACATGAGTCACAAGCAATTTTCTATTGGAAATACTATAATGGCGTCTGCTAGCACTGCCATTATCACTAATGAAAACGCACCTTAAAAAGGTAATTCAAATTCTGACAGATTTATATTTGTTCATGACACATCCCTACCAACATACTAAAATAAAACTACACTCATCGCTATACTTTAGTTATAATTTTCTCAATTTATTGTTTTTAGAATTAGATATAAAGACGGGTTGATATTTCTTATCAACAAACAATCAAATTGGTGATTTTATTTTATTTGAAATTTGTATTTTATAATTTGCCGCACTACAGCGGCAACGTTCCATAGTGGTTCTCCAACCTCTGATGAGATCAGCTGTTTTCGAATGTGACAACACAAAAAATATTTGTCAAAATCCTGGCTACTATGTACTTTCATATCAATGCAGATGCGACCGATCTCGATCAAATAGAATTTGCTCTTGCAGCTAAACTATGAATTTTACCAAAAAATGTCATAAACATAAATTCTTCAAAATTTCCTCTACTTTAATTTATTATTTAACTATTTTGACGAAATTACAGAAATGGCGGCTCATTTGCAAAATCCTTGAAAAATGCTTAGAATAAACTACCAGTTCCTTTGGACCCTTGTGAACCAAAAGCTTTTCAGCTCTAAGTTAGGTCATGAAACTTCTAAATATGAACTTTCGTTCCGATACCTTCAGTAGTTTCTCCGGAATCGTCTCCACAAAAATCGTTTACACACACACACACACACACACACACACACACACACACAGACACACACACAGACATTTTTTTGTACCTTGGTCAAAAATGTTCAGGGGACCCAAAAAGACCTATTTCCGCTAAAATCTCAATTTTTACTTTATCATACGCAGTATTATAAAGTATTGTAATCATACCGAAAAAAAAAATCTGATGTGGCCAGGCACATGACTTTATCATACAATATATAAAATTAATAGTTTAGCTGCATGAGAATCTATTCTATTGAGATAAATCGTAGGTATTGTCAAAGCATCAGCATCTTACACTACGTCATTAGAATAATAGTTATATGAGCGAGTCGGCTATCTAGTTTTTGGCAGGAGCGATATCAACGTTTATTGTGTCGCTTTTTAAGAAATACGTATATAAAAAAAAATAAATGATGTCTGTATAGTAAATGCTAGGTTGGTACCACTTTGATGAAACGTCAAGTTTAAAGGTGCGTTCCGATTGGTAGGTAATGGTAGCTAATGGCGGTGGTAGAATACGAAATTATAGTATTTCTTACATCTCGTGATAATGACACATATTAGTTTGCATGTACATAAACATGAGTCACTATCTATTTTCTATTGGAAATACTATAACGGCGTCTGCTACCACTGCCATTGTCACTAATGAAAACGCATCTTAAAAAGGTAATTCCAATTCTGACAGATTTATATTTGTTCATGACACATTCCTACCATCCCTACTAAAATAAAGCTACACTCATCGCTATACTTTATTTATAATTTTCTCAATGTATCGTTTTTAGAATTAGATATAAAGACGGGTTGATATTTCTTCAACAAACAATCAAATTGGTGTTCTTACTTTATTTGAAATTTGTATTTTATAATTTGCCGCACTACAGCGGCAACGTTCCATAGTGGTAGGTATTCCAACGTCTGATGAGATCAGCTGTTTTCGAATGTGACAACACAAAAAAATATTTGTCAAAATCCTGGCTACTATGTAATTTCATATCAATGCAGATGCGACCGATCTCGATCAAATAGAATTTGCTCTTGAAGCTAAACTATTATTAATTTTACCAAAAAATTTCATAGGCATAAATTATTCAAAATTTCCTCTACTTTAATTTACTAATTAACTAATTTGTCGAAATTATAGAAATGGCGGCTCAGTTCCAAAATCCTTCAAAAAAGTTTAGAATAAACTAAAAAGCTAAACTATTAATTTTACCAAAAAATGTCATAGGCATAAATTATTCAAAATTTCCTCTACTTTAATTTATTAATTAACTATTTTGTCGAAATTACAGAAATGGCGGCTCATTTCCAAAATCCTTCAAAAAGGCTTAGAATAAACTACCAGTTCCTTTGGACCCTTGTGAACCAAAACCTTTTCAGCTCTAAGTTAGGTCATGAAACTTCTAAATATGAACTTTCGTCCCGATACGTTCAGTAGTTTCGCCGGAATCGTCGCCACAAAAATCATTTACACACATACACACACACACACACACACACACACAGACATTTTTTTGTACCTTGGTCAAAAATGTTCAGGGGACCCAAAAAGACCTATTTCCGCTAAAATCTCAATTTTTTTTTTCGGCACGATTACAATACTTTACATACTGCGTATGATAAAGTAAAAATTGAGATTTTAGCGGAAATAGGTCTTTTTGGGTCCCCTGAACATTTTTGACCAAGGTACAAAAAAATGTCTGTGTGTGTGTCTGTGTGTGTGTGTGTGTGTGTGTGCGTGTGTGTGTGTGTAAACGATTTTTGTGGAGACGATTCCGGAGAAACTACTGAAGGTATCGGGACGAAAGTTCATATTTAGAAGTTTCATGACCTAACTTAGAGCTGAAAAGCTTTTGGTTCACAAGGGTCCAAAAGAACTGGTAGTTTATTCTAAGCCTTTTTCAAGGATTTTGCAAATGAGCCGCCATTTCTGTAATTTCGTCAAAATAGTTAAATAATAAATTAAAGTAGAGGAAATTTTGAATAATTTATGTTTATGACATTTTTTGGTAAAATTCATAGTTTAGCTGCAAGAGCAAATTCTATTTGATCGAGATCGGTCGCATCTGCATTAATATGAAAGTACATAGTAGCCAGGATTTTGACAAATATTTTTTTGTGTTGTCACATTCGAAAACAGCTGATCTCATCAGAGGTTGGAGAACCGCTATGGAACGTAGCCGCTCTAGTGCGGCAAATTATAAAATACGAATTTCAAATAAAATAAGATCACCAATTTGATTGTTTGTTGATAAGAAATATCAACTCGTCTTTATATCTAATTCTAAAAACGATAAATTGAGAAAATTATAAATAAAGTATAGCGATGAGTGTAGTTTTATTTTAGCCTGTTGGTAGGGATGTGTCATAAGCAAATATAAATCTGTCAGAATTTGAATTAGCTTTTTAAGGTGCGTTTTCATTAGTGATAATGGCAGTGGTAGCAGACGCCATTATAGTATTTCCAATAGAAAATTGCTAGTGACTGATGTTTATGTACATGCAAACTAATATGTGTCATTATCACGATATGTAAGAAATACTATAATTTCGTATTCTACCACCGCCATTAGCTACCATTACCTACCAATCGGAACGCACCGTTATCCTTGACGTTTCGTCAAAGTGGTACCAACCTAGCATTTACTATACAGAAATTTTTTATTTATTTTATTAAAATACGTATTTTGTAAAAAGCAACACAATAAACGTTGATGTCGCTCCTGCCAAAAACTAGATAGCGCGACTCGCTCACTAGCGACGGCGACACTCCGCTTTCGGTGACGAGCCGCATCACCGGTCGTCGCGCTATTCCGTACTTTCGGAATTTGTGACATAAATAACTATTATTCTAATGACGTAGTGTAGGTAGTGTCAAATGCTGATGCTTTGACAATACCTACGATTTACCTCAATAGAATAGATTCTCATGCAGCTAAACTATTAATTGTATATATTGTATGATAAAGTCATGTGCCTGGCCACATCAGATTTTTTTTTTCGGCGCGATTACAATACTTTACATACTGCGTATGATAAAGTAAAAATGTATGGTTATTTAAAACATCAAACTTTGTATATTTTTTGATAATAGTGTGTTGCACCTACTTTCAAGCCCCCCTCCCCAAAATAAACACTATACCACCCCATGACCAGCATTTGTTTTTTTTTTCGGTAACAATAAGCGTCTTTACCATTTCCAATGATAAAAGTCCTATCTACAATAATTAGTACCCACTCTCAACTATATTTGCCAGCTCTTTTGGTTATCAATAGAAGGTATTAATCAATTTAGAACAAACTGAACACAAAGTAAAATAACAAATTGTTTGCTTCAATGAAAAAGAGTCTCAACCAGGCAGTCCTATAAAAAAAAAACAAAACATTGATGATTTTTCCGATATTTTACTACAATAAATTTTGCAAAAGTGCGTTTTAGGACGACATTAGTGTCACACCGAGATGACGAGGATACACTCATTATCACAAGAACAATCCTTCCGAAACCACTCGTCCAAATTTAATTTCAGTCTTCATCATAATAAAACAATTTTGTACCTCTACATACGCAAAATCACAAGAAGTGATTAAAGTCATCTGTATTATTTAGTTCTACATTGCAGGTTGTTACAAAAATAAACAAAAACAGAAATTCAGTAAATTCAAAATGTAATTTTATTATTTCTATTTATTTTCGTGCACCTTATCGATACATGATACCAAAATACATCTTTGAGAAAACCTCATATAATTCTATAACTAAATGTATATCTTCTATGTACGAAATACTATAAAAAATCATTAAAACAATGGTTCCTATCAAATTTAATTACAATACGGGGCACACTACACTAACCACCATCGATCATCGAAGATAAAACGTCATCCAATCGCCGCGTCCTGTATGTGACGTATATCCTTTTCAGGGGACGGAGTTAACAGCAATTTCACGTCCACAGACGCTCTCCACCATCTATACCAAGGAGCAATCTCGTCCTTGACAATAATGTAAATCGTCGTAGTGTACCCAAGCAGTACGACAGTCAACAGCGAGAATATAAAAGCCTTAGTACACAATGCAGTTACTCCCACCTTCTGCGCTTCGAGCACAAAATATTGCATGCCGAGGAGACACATCACTATAAGGCCAACGGTCACCAACGTTAGAAGTCCGGAAATGATAATATTCGAGCGAACGTGGTGCCTATTGATGGGATGGTTGAACCATAGCCTCAGTCCTTCGAAAAAGCCGTATCTCGGGGTCCTTACAGAGTTGAATTGATACATACAGATCTCGCAGTATGTCCTGCTCGCCTGGTTCAGCCATCTTTCGAGGCACGACAGATGTACGTACGCTAGGCTGCCCTTGCAATGGCAAGGGGATATGAGCAGTTCCTGCTTGGAGTAGGTCTGGCATATCCTGCAGACCATCGAGCATTGAGATATACTGGCAGTGATTGGGCGGGAGTTTGCCGATAAATTCCTCGAGGACGATACCTGTTCCCCGCACATGATAACGCTCGACTGCGGTTTGATATTGGCGCAGCAATTGACCGAGCTTGGTCCTTCGGTTAGCGCTGTACTTTCGGAGGACATCATTCGGCGGATATTGTTAACATTTCGATCGCTGTGTGACAGTCACATTTTTGACACTGACGTTTTTGTTGAGCATGCAATTATGGAATGCGGTTTGTCAGTTCGAAATTAACAATAGACAATAGATATGCCTGAATGTAATGTACAGACTTGTATAGGCTATTATGCATTATCTAATCTAATCTTGCATTTATATTGTTTTGGGAAATAAGAACTTATTAATGGATTTAAAAAACTTCAATATCCTGATTATATCATAACAATTCCGGACTCAACTCTAATATTATAAAGGTAGGTTCATAACATGTCGCACTATAATAATGCGATAGATATTGGAAAACAAATTATTTTTTCTACTCCTATTGAGGAATGCATTCATTATCGTGGGAATTTATAATAAGTAATACTAACCATTCCCCACACTCATGGCAATTATTTCATTCCTGACTCCTCATACACCGCCAGTAGTGAGAAATATTTCATTCCTCACGGCTTTAGGACCAATCATAGCTCTGGACTCTTCATTTCCAAATTGTTTTGATACACTGCTTAGCGACATTGTCAAGGCATTGACAACGTCGCTAAGTGACAAGGTGCACCAAACAATTTTAATCTGTCAAAATCCTGTAAACCGTCATAGTGACATACAGCCGTCCCTATATGCACAAAAATTAATTTATAAAATTTCGTTGCATGGTCGTAGAAAAAGTATAGTATTTCATTCGCAAGTAATGGCAATTTCTCACTCGAACGATTTGCAGCACACGCCTGCGGCTCGTGCTGCAAACTTCGTTCTTGTAAGAAATTGCTTACATTACTTGCTCATAGAATAATATACTATTTTCATGTGGCACTTGTCAAAATGACTAATCTTCTGATAAATAAATGCAGCATTATTTACATAATGTTGAAATAATACTTAGATATAATTTTAACCTACCTTAACAATATTAGAATTAGATAACGATATATTAGTTTATAAGGCTCAAAAACTCCCTAAATACCATATAAATAAATGATTATTTTTATCTCTACAATTAGTTTATTGCTTGTATAAATGTAATTATCGTAAAATTATAACATTTGGTATTGGAGAGATTTGTATTTTGGTCTCTAATATTATTATGAGTTTATTTTGTTTGCCAATATACAGTGTGTGCCAAAAAGTTGGAACCATATGGGAAACTTTTTTATTATTCATTTCTCAGAAAATTTTTCAGTTAAGTTTCAGGCTTGGCTTAAAACCAAAAATGCAGTTATAAAACTTTATGTTTTATTAGCCATATACAGGCTGGTTCAGAAAATATGAATTAATGATAACAGTAAAGTGCCTTTATTTTCATTATTACCGTGAAATGTTATTTGCAAACGTTGGTTAGAAGTAAAAATTATATTCAAATCTGAAATAACAGCAACCTATCTTGAATTTTTTTAAATTTTTACTTCTGTAATAAAATGTATTATGGCTGATATTGATTCTATTAAACTCTTATTGATGTAATAATAAAAATACTCAAAATTTATTAGAAATCGTACCAAAATCATCAGTTACACAACAAAATTACTTTATTCTCAAAAAATACACCAATAAGAGTCCATTAGAATCAATATAAGCCATAAAACATTTTACTGCAGGAGTGTAAATTTCAAAAATACGTTCGCTTTTTTTTTCATGACAAGTGGCTGTGATTTCAAATTTGAATATAATTTTTACTCCTAACTAACATTTATCGGTAAGAATAAAAATAAAGGCACTACTCTTATCATTAATTCAAATTTTCTGAACTAGCCTGTATATGGCTAATAATACTTAAAGTTTGATAACGGCATTTTTGGTTTTACGCCAAGCTGAAACTTTTATGAAGAACAAAATTTTCTGAGAAATTAATAAAAAAAGTTTCCTATATGGTTCCAACTTTTTGGCGCACACTGTATATTATACGTTTGTATAAATCTAAAAGTTACATAAGTCCTTAAGTTACAATAAAAAATGGATACGATTTACACGCCAGATAAAGCCCAGCCACACGCACGAATATTCGTGTTGAGCCCGTTCATTCGGATTACATAATCCTGTATTAATATATTAATAATTATTTTCTTATACAGAAACATTCCCTATAACTGCGAAAACCTTTTTATACACATGAAGTATTATTAGATGGTAACTAAAACAACTAAATATATGACTATATATGACTATTAAGACTGTGAGATTTACACAGTAGTTATGTGTTAACTATAAAGTAATGAACATATCACAACGAAACTGCGTTCAGCAAGGCTGCTGGTTACCCACTGCCGTCCCACTGTTACCCACTGATTATAAAGACAGATTGTTAAGTTATTCTATTCAAAACTACCTAATCGATTTCCAGACAAAAATTCATCAAATGTATAATTTCTCTCGCGGACTGAAATAATTTTGCAGTAGTGAAAATGTGCCGGCCAATTTAACTTTCAAATATCGCGGACAATGTAAATATGCAAATCTGGAGTTTTCTTTTATTTTTCCCTTAGGAGACCCGGTTTATAACTCTTTCCGGGGCCTGGGCGACGATACGGTCGCCCTTGAAGGCCCACTTTTCGATTCAATTTAAAAGTCGCCCCCAATTGATCCGCCCGACGACCCCCGCCAGGCGGGGTTAATTTTTAATCTGGGATTTCATCTATTGAAACGTCGGAAAATTAAAAGAAAAAAAAACGAGAGAATCAGAAGAGATATTGAAAAAGAAAAGTTTTGTCTTAGCGACGCGACCGACCGGCCGGCCGGTCGGCCGGCGGGCGATATTGAAATCCTAATTTGAAAAGTTTCCTTTTATTGTATTTGTGTAAATTGTTTCCTGGGACACTTTTGCTTTTCAGCTTTCGCTGTTCGTTAATAACGTCTTACAAAATTTAAATTAAAACCGAAAGCATCAAATAAACAAAATAAACAGTACAATACAATTATTTCGTTAAAATTAGATGAGTGGTATGAATAAAAATGAATAGGCATTTTATGCTCAATATTTTACGGATATTGATGAAATAAGACTGATTAATATCCTTCTGGAACACTATTGTAATTTCAATAGTAAATGTTGTAAATTTACCAAATATCTTCTGATGGGCAAAAAATATCACACTCAAATCTTTAAATGGATCAGATACATACGTTCGTGCAGTGTAACAGACAAGATGAACACAAGGTACTTACAGATATTAACGGACTAAATTGGGTTTTACATCAGAATTACAACAGGATAACAAACTGAATTTTATTGATATTTCTATGATTAAAGAAGAGACTAAAGATTGAATTGCACAGAAAACCAACTACAGAGTCAACCTATCATTCCGTTTGCATCAAACCACGATATAAAGCATAAACTTTACGTCTTTCAATATTACATTCACAGAGCTATGACATATCCAATAACAAACTGGTCAAAATCTCAGGAATTTTAGTTAAATTATCAGATATGAAGAAAAAGCGCTGTGAATTTACAGTACTTTATTGTCGATAATAATTTGGTTAAACTTTTGCACGATCGATTTCGGCTGTATTTAAGACCAACCATCATCAGGTGAGCTGGAAAAAGATCATACAATAAGCGCTACATTCAAGCAATCAACTATATCACGTGGCGATCAAGCACAACACGTGATATAGTTGATTGCTTGAATGTAGTGTTTATTGTATGATCTTTTTCCAGCTCACCTGATGATGGTTGGTCTTAAATACAGCCGAAATCGATCGTGAAAAAGTGTAACCAAATTATTATCGACAATAAAGTACTGTAAATTCACAGCGCTTTTTCTTCATATCTAATCCTGTCGATAATGGAGACTTTCATCCGAGTTAAATTATCAGCTGGCAAAAAGCTGCGGCTATCCCAAAACGTTGATAAAGACACTAATGTACAAAACGCCTAAAACTGAACCCATATTGTAGCGTTTTTCGTTCGTTAAGGTGTGAATTAAAACACTCGGTATATTAAAATAGTCAACTAATTTATTTAACACTATTACAGTCTTATTAACTAATTATTAAACACGAACACTAAAAACTAATCTGTCACTTAAAGCTACTATAAACATTTATCTTCACAGTATTTATTTCGAACTAATTATGTCGATCAATAATCGCGCCAAGTGCTCCAACTGCACTCTGAATATTACTGGCCAGTGGCGAGCGACGGCTCGCTTATATACCCGTATCGATCCGTGCGGGACCCTTCGCGAATCTTCGACGCTGGCACAGAACAGTCATTACTCGCGCTCGCCGTCCGGATAGATCTCTCTGGAATGGGCCGCCTCGAGAATAACCTCGAACTTCTGGCGCCTTCGCGGCTGTTAAGATCGTCACACTGCCCCCCTCCTAAGCTCGTTTCGTCCCGAAATGATTCCAAAGATGGTGGATGTCGATATCGGCAGAAAGCTCCCTTGTTGCAGCAAGACCTCTTGTGGAAGTAACAGTCCACGGTTCTCTCCAGGGGACGACGTTGAGGGCTATAACAGCACACCAGAATGTGTACGCCCGTCAACCTGAAGAGTGCTTCCAACATGCTGCGAATCATCCTCCAATCCAAGCCATCGAGTCCGCATGCCAGCTTGGGAATGGCCAGACTTCTCAGGTCCTCGGCTAGCAATTCTTCCTTTAGAGAACACAAAGTGTCCCAAACATCCCTATAGGTTGGCTTCTGACCGGACGTCTCTTTGGTAACCAAGTGGAAGATCTTTCTGCCGGTCTTTTCGTCGGTTGCCTTGAGTGCTTGTCCGACTCTGGGATTAGACCGACGCAGCTCTGGAATATTTCCAAACTTCCCGCGGAAAACCTTGGCTATCCCCCTAGACATTTGCAAGTCCTTAGCCACACAATGTGCCAGTGCGTAGCCATCTGGAGCAGTAAACAGGTCCCGCTGCACTTCACAATGAGTCGAATGTCAAATCCGGCTCTGGTTGGATTCGCCGCAGCTCCGCGTCTTCGTGGTCTCCGTAGTAAGGAGCCAGTCGGTTGAAGTGAATGACTCGAGCTTTACCCCGCGGTGGCTTTTGTATCCGGTAAAGGACGTCGTTGATAGCTTCCAGAACTTTGTATGGTCCATCCCAGGATGTTTGAAGTTTTGGTGACAGTCCCTTTCGTCTCTTAGGGTCGTAAAGCCAAACCATATCACCGACATTGTACCTGTGGTCCTTGGCATTCACATCGTATGCGTCCTTCATCCGATTACTGGCATCTTGAATGGAAATGCGAACTTGGCTATGAATGGCATCCATTCTTCTTCGCAGTTCACTGACGTAGTCCTCCCCGGCGACATCAGTTGGCGGGCAACCAAACTTCAGATCGCATGGGAGACGGAGTTCTCTTCCCATAATTATCCGAGCCGGAGACTCTCCCGTGCTTTCGTGGACGGCCGATCGATAAGCCAGGAGGAACAAATGAAGAAGGCCATCCCAGTCTCTTTGATGGTCGGAGACCACTTTCGCCAAATACCGATTAATGGTTCTATTCATGCGCTCCACCATTCCATCTGACTGCGGGTGTAACGCAGTAGTTCTTGTTTTCTTGATTCCGAGCGTCTTACAGATGTTCTGGAACAAACTGGATTCAAAATTTCGCCCTTGGTCCGAATGTAGCTCCAAAGGTACGCCAAATCGGCAAATCCATTCTTTCACCAAGGCGTCGGCAATTGTTGAGGCTTCCTGGTTTGGTAGAGCGTATGCCTCAACCCATTTGCTGAAGTAGTCCATCACGACCACGATGTACTTATTTCCTGCTTCGGATTCGGGAAACGGGCCGGCTACGTCAATAGCAATCCTTTCAAAGGGACTTCCCACGTTGTACTGGCGCATCAAAGCCTTCTGCTTTCTCTGCGGCCCATTACTTGCTGCACATACAACGCATTTTCTGCACCAGTCCCTTACGTCTTCCTTGCTATTGACCCAGTAAAATCTTTCTCTCACCCTTCCCAGCGTCTTTGTCACTCCGAGATGTCCTCCTGACACACCAGCATGGAGTTCTTCTAGCAATTCCGCAATCCGACATTTGGGCATAACAATTTGCCTTCTTTCCTCTTGGCCGTCGTGGTCAATTATTTTCCGCCGCAGGAGTCCATCTTCCAGAATTAGGGAGTCCCATTGTGCCCAATACGACTTGATGTTAGGAGGATACTTGGCAACTTCTCCCCAGGTTGGCTTCTTCTCCTCTTTCATCCAGTTTAGGACTATCTGGATATCGGGATCTTCCTCTTGGTCTTTTATAAGATCTCTATTTTGCCAAGTATCGTCGACTATGGTGGTTCGTAACAAGTCAGCGTCTTTTTCCTCTGCCCGCTGGCAAGGCTTGCAGTCCCGTGGACAGGGTCTTCTTGATAGGGCATCTGCATTTCCATGGATTCTCCCTGCTCGGTGCTCGGTGTCGAAGTCAAACTCCTGTAGCCTCTCTATCCATCTTGCCACTTGTCCCTCTGGACTTTTAAACTGAAGGAGCCATTTTAAAGCTGCATGGTCTGTTCGTAGCAGGAACTTCCTTCCGTAGAGGTACTTGTAAAAGTGCTCCATCGCTTTCACAACAGCCAGCAACTCTCGGCGGGTGACGCAGTAGTTACGCTCTGGCTTGGACAACGTTTTACTAAAATAGCCTATGACTTTTTCTTCTTGCCCATCCTGAATTTGGGACAGCACGGCTCCTATGCCGACATTGCTAGCGTCGGTGTCCAGTACAAATTTTCCTGCAGGTAGGGGATAGCTCAAGATAGGTGCGCTTATCAGAGCCCCTTTTAGGTGATCGAAAGCTTCTTGACATTCCTGGGACCATTGGAATTTTCGTTCTCCTTCGGTGAGCCTGGTTAATGGTTTTGCGATGTTGGCAAATCCATTCACATAGCGTCGGTAGTATGTGCATAATCCCAAGAAGCTGCGCAGCTCATGTTTGTCATTGGGAACTGGCCAATCTTTGACAGTCTGGATCTTTGCCTTGTCAACCGCCACTCCTTGACTGGAAACAACGTGACCCAGGTACTGCACAGCTCTTTGAAATAGATGACATTTCTTTGGGCTCAACTTCAGTGCTGAACCTCGTAGCCTCAGGAACACTTCTTCTAGGTTTCGCATGTGGTCTTCAAACGATTTTCCTACTACAATAATGTCGTCAAGATAGACCAGACATGTCTTCCAGGACAGTCCTCTTAAAATCGTTTCCATCAGTCGTTCGAAAGTAGCAGGAGCATTGCACAGTCCAAATGGCATCACGTTAAATTGCCATAATCCAGCACCCACCGTGAAAGCTGTCTTTTCTCTATCTTCGGGGGCCAATTCAACTTGCCAGTACCCGCTCTTCAAATCCAGCGTGGAAAAGATCTTCGATCCGGCCAGGGTGTCCAAAGTGTCATCGATGCGAGGAAGAGGATAGCTGTCCTTTTTGGTCACATTATTAAGCAGCCGGTAGTCAACGCAGAATCTGGTCGAGCCGTCTTTCTTCTTTACCAGTACCACCGGTGAAGACCATGGACTGCTGGATGGTTCTATGATTCCTTCCTCGACCATACTCTCAATAATCTTGTCAGCCTCCTCTCTCTTAGCCAGCGGTAGCCTTCTAGCTGTCTGCCGAATGGGACGAGCATTTTCCGTATTGATTTTATGCTGGATTATATTTGTCCTCCCTTTCTTCCCAGTATCAAAAATATCTCGATACTTATGGACCAAATGTCTCAGCCTCTTTCTTTGGTCTGGCCTTAGACCGGTGCCTGCCGACGATACCAGCACTTCTAATTCTTTTGGAATGGCTTCCCGGCTGGTTTCCACGGCCGCAACCTGCCGCAGTATCGCTGAAACTCCAGAGCAGTGTCCTAACTCCGTGCCCTCCTTTAATAACACAGGATAATGATTGACGTTCATTATCCTCACAGGAATACTCCTGCCAGCCCGCACAAGGGCCTTTCCGACCGCTATTCCTCGGCCAACAGCCTCGTCATGCATTACGGGTTCGAACATGACTATCTCACCATCTGTGGTCTTGCCATCAATGCAGCCGTCCAAGACTATCTCGCTCCGTTCTGGTATCAGTGTCTCCTCCGGGAGTAGGACCTGAACGCGTAAATTCTTTTCTCGATGTAAAACAACTTCCTCGTCATCTACCCGCAGAACTCCCCGCCTAAAGCTTAACTCGAAGCCCTTAGTGTCCATTATGTCAGTCCCGATGATCACCTCATCCTCAATCTCAGCCACTATCACAGGATGGTCAAACGTGGCTTTCCCGATGGTAAACATGACGTTTGTTTCACCATGCACTTTTGCTTGATCTCCCGTTGCTGTTCGTAGACGCCATTTTGATTGCCGAACCTTAGCTGCAGGTTTCATTATGTCGGGCCTTATGATTGTCTTCGTTGCACCTGTATCCAGCAGCACAGTGCGGAGGGTTCCATCCACACACGCGTCGACGAAAACACTGTTGGCATGGTGTTGCAGTGACGAGACCTGGGCGGTATTTGCTGGGGCTTGCTGAATACAGGTCGACGTTCGCCCCCTCGCATCGACCTTTTTTAGTTTTCCGGATTGGCGGAAGTGGGACTGACGCCTTCTGGACAGCGTCTTCTTATGTGACCTGCCTTGCCACATTTCCAGCACTCCAACTTCCGGTCCTGGCGGCTACGTTCTCTATTGATTTCCCTGACGATCCTTTTGACTGACTCTTCGAAGTCGTCCTCTCCTGGAATCACTTGTCGGACACGAGCTTGACCTTTGTTCGTGTTCTTGGCAGCTTCGAATTCAAGGGCCCGTGTTAGTGCATCAACTAGCTTAGGTGGATGTGCTAGTAGTAAGGCTTGCTTCATTTCACCATCACGGAGTCCGTCCAGGAATGCTTGAACCGCCAAACGTTCCATGATCTTTTCCTGGGCATCTGGATATGCTAGTCGAACCAGACGTGCAATATCTGCCTCAAATTCCTGTAAGGGCTCCCCTGACTTCTGGCACCGATTTTTTAGCTGAGTGTGGTAGACATGTTCCAGGTGTGACTGGCCATAACGCGTCTCCAAGTGTCTCACCAGGTGGTCGTAGACTTCTTGCTCTTTCGGGGACATTCTTTGCAAGATAGCAGCAGCATCTCCTCTCAAGGCCAACGTAAGGGCGGTCGCCTTCTCCCTGGATGACCAACCGTTCGCTTTTGCAGCTGCTTCAAACTGACGCTGATACACATTCCACGACGTTGAACCATCAAATTGAGGCGCATCAGCCCAACGGAATCCTGATTGCCACTAACTTTGCTCTTGTTGTCCGTTGCTGAAGGTTGATAGGGCAACTCCTGGAAGGTGTTGACGTCCAACGTTGTGATTTTGTTCTGAACTTCCTGGATCTTGCCTTCCAAAATCAAAAGAATTCGCTCTTCCAGTGTAGAAGATTTCGTTAAAATTTCTTCGTGTAATTCCCTTTTTAGGTTGGCATTGTTTTCTAACATCTTTTTTTCTAGTTTGGCAGAATTCTCTTCTAGCTTTTCCCCAAGCTCGCACACTTTAACCTCCAGGTTGGCGGAATTTTCTAGCAATTTAGCCTCCAGGTCGGTGGAATTTTCTAGCACTTTAGCTAGGTCGGCGGAATTTTCTAGCAATTTAGCCTCCAGGTCGGTGGAATTTTCTAGCACTTTAGCTAGGTCGGCGGAATTTTCTAGCAATTTAGCCTCCATCTTAGCCTCCAAACATTGCAGCATTTGGCCGATATCACTTGCACTAGCAAAAACGAAGTTGTCCGGGTCGTTGCCTTCTTCAATTAATGCTTTACGAAGCCGCTCCTGCAAGTCCGCTTTCTTCCCCGTCGTATCGCAGTCCCTTTCCTCCAGCTCCTTTTTCAGCTCACTAACTTTTAAGTCCGCTAGTTTCGCCATTTTTACGCACACTAATTAGTCCGATTTATTTCACTTCAATTTTATTTTCACTAATGTCCAATTCACACCCGACACCTGACACCAATGTAGCGTTTTTCGTTCGTTAAGG